>CM034595.1:44096850-44139350 GCA_020091685.1 Lutjanus erythropterus
ACAGCCCACTTAAAAATCTGACAGTCTTCTGGGGCTCAAGAAATCTCATGGCTTTGTTTTATTAGTTCTAATTACATTTTTAAAATGAATCATAAATATTTTGTTTTTTTTTCACCTGCAGGGTATCCACGCTTTGGGAAACGCTACATGCAGCAGCCGGTTAGCTAAGCTTAGCATAAAGACGGGAAACAGGGGAAACGGCTAGAATAACTCTATCCAAAGGAAACATATTCTGACACACACACAAAAAAACAGACTCCAGGAAGTCGCACAACCCAACAACTTGTTATTTTTACATATTTAGATTTAACAAACAAGATTTGTTAAGTGGTGAGCTTTAAAGGTGCTAGTGGGTGTTTTTTTTACCCTTGGACAGAGCCAGGCTAACTGTTTCCCTGAAGTCTTCATGCTAAGCTAATTAGCTGCTAGCTGTAGCTTCATATTTAAGGGATAGATAAGAGAGTGGTATTGATCCTATCATCTAACTCTGCAGGGCAAGAAAGGGATTCAGTGTATTTCCCACAGAATAGATCAGTGTTTAAACTATATGGGCGAACAGCTTCTCTTCTTTTGCCATTCTCATAATGCTCACAATGTTAACTTTAAAATTTCATTCAGCCTTTTAATGCAACTCATTTCAGTTCAGCCAGTACCAGTTCTTCATCACTGCTGAATTCCCTTTGCATTGTTGACTCATTGCTCACTGGGTGTGTTCAGCAGCCAGCACTGAAGCTCACTTGGCTGTTTCTCTCTTTCCTTATCAGTTTTTGCTGTGTCGTAAGACGAGCAAAGGGAGCAGGCCACAGTCCAACAACACTGCTACAGAACTGTAAGTAAATCAAGAAAACATTTCTGCCTCATTTGTGTGAAGATTTTTACCTCAGTCTGTGTTTTTTACTTTGTTCTTCAAAGAGATTTACTCGCTTAAAGGGATAGTTTGGATGATTTGACGTAGGGTTGTATGAGGTAGTCATTGTGTGTATTACCTACAGTAGATGCCAGATGGCACGCCCACAGTTTAGGGAAACAGAGAGGAGTACTAGCACTGGAGTTAAGCAATGCATTACAACAAAAAGTATTTTAGTCACTTCCAACTGAAAACATCAATACCAGAGCTGTGTACAAAATAAATTTAGAATATTTTCACTGTCTTAGCTTACCTTAACAGGAAACTGCCATTATACAAGCCAAATATTGCTCTCTTCAGACCAACCAAACTACACAGGCGTAATCAGCAATTTTGCCTCCCAGAACAGAGGAGTTTCTGATCTACCGTAGCCTCAATCTGCTAGTTTGTTTGAGCGACTGTTTGACTTTGGTGTTTTAAAAAGTTAGTTCAGATTCACCAAAGTCACACAGTAACACAAACAAACAGCTCAAGGCAGCAGTAGCCAAGCAACTCTTGTGTTCTTGTGATGTAAAATTACTGATTTCGCCAACAGAGTTTGGTTGGTTTGGAGAGAGGGACATTTGGATTACATAACGGCGGTTTCCCATTGGAAAACGCTGTCTGATGTTAAGGTTATATAGCGTTCATTTAAACTCATATTGTTTTTTTAGGTGGACTTTTTTTATTTGGCTAAATTATTTTTTGTTGCTGACCCCATCCTGGAAAAATAATAAAAAAATGCTTTGTCACTTGCAATCATCCTTAAAATGTCTTTTAAAAGCAAAGTCCAGCATTTATTATTCACATTGCAAAACATTTATTTACCAATATGAGTACAGCAGAATATTATTGTGGTGTTCACTCTTATATTATCATTGACTGGCTGGTCATTGCTGGTGAGGCCTTCTTTTATGGGTGGTGCTGCTGCAAACAGTTAACAATCCAAATGTTGTGTAGTTTAGGAAACCTAATGTTACCCAGTACAGCCTGAAAAGCAGCTGTTACTGCATCAACATCATGGTTACGCTTGGTTAACAATACAAGCTCAAATCTTGTATGTTGCATATTGAGACTATGTGAGACTTCAGCATAACAATCAAGCATGACTGAACCCTCACAGTGTATTTCGTACACTAACTGTAGGCAATACAGTGATTATCGATAAGTACCTCATACAATTCTACTTTAAATAAGCCAAACTATCCCTTTAAAAAGCACAACAGGACCAGTTCTAAATTTTCCAACCATATTCTTCTCTTTATAGAATCAGTCTCAGAGACAACAGCAAAGATGGCAAACCCGCTACAGAAGCTTGTAGCGGAGAAGAAGGACATGGTGGAGACAGTGATGGAGGTGTTCGAGCAGGGAGCCGAAGTGGTGGCCAGTATCGCCGGTGACCTCTTCCCGGTTTTCTCCATCGCCGCTCCGATTGTCAAACTGGCTCTGGACAACGTGGAAAGCAAAGAGGCTGTATACATGAAGGAGCAGTTTCAGAAGGTGCGAGACCGTCTGGAGGTCGTCTCCGAGGAGATTCAGAAGATCAACGATGAGATCAAGAAGAGTGGAATTGATGCTGTGTATTTCCCACTGGAGGAGAACATCACCAACCAGTTCAGGAAGTATATGGACATCCTCAACGCCAAGCCCAAATATCGGGAGGTCAAGAAGAAGACTTTCCTGGATCATTTTAGCAACACCGGCGGTGACAAAAACCTTCACAGCCTCTACAACGCCGTGACCGGAGATAACTTGTCTGGGGAATCTGTGCTTGAGATCACCCTGAACTACGAGGAGAAAAGTCGCCGGCCAGTGGAGGACTTCTGCGCCAGGCTGAAGAAGCTCTTCTGTATCGGGATCATCGCGCTGCTGGGCCACGCCGCTCTGAAGGGATATGATGAGGAGGACACTCTTCTGAAAGACTGGGGCGAGAAGATGAAAGTTGTCCAGGAGAAAATGAACGCCGTCATTGAAGACTGCATTGTCAGCTACCCCAAACAAGCTGAGCAGGATATCCGTCGACTGGTGAGAGACCACTCGGACTTAACCAACCAGCAGCTAGCTGATGCTATCATCGAGAAATTAAAGAAGAAGTTTGACTGGGTGGGCTGGTCTGTGCGTGTGTTCAGGTCCCCTTCAGGCCTGTTTGCCAACAAGAAGGAATTCCACTGCCCGACAGGGAAGAGCCGCTTCCAGGTCCCTACATCGGATGAGAAACTCAACGTCTGGGTGTCCTACAGCTCCTCGGCCGAGCCCGTGGATAAGAATCACATCCAGCAGCTGATCCAGACTCAGAAGAAACTCACGGTGGTGAGTGTAGCGGAGTTCCTCTTTGAGAGGTTGCCTGGCGAATGTGTGGTCCATGCGGTCAAAACCAGCAAAGACCTGGCCTGCGCCTGGAGCTTCACAGACGAGCTCCACTACTGGGAGGAGCACAAAAACCTCTATGTCTGCGTTCACTCTGCTTGAAGTTGAAAAAACTAGATAATCACAGTCTATTGCTGCCTCTCTGCCTGACCTTAACAGTGAAATATCATACAGTATGTGCCTTAAATTCACTTCTCTAACTTTCTTCTTTTTTTTTAAACTAAATTATTCCCTTTTTCTAAGAATGTTTGCTGTTTTCTTGCAAACGTGGGAGTGTATCAAGTAAAGTCAAGTCAAATTTATTCACGTAGCCCAGTATAACAAGTCACAAATTTGCCATATGGGGTTTTACAGTCTGTGCAGAATACTGACAACCTTCATCCTTAAAACTTGTCTCACCGCAAGCGAGACAGACATTTTTCATGCACTCATGCAACAGGCACTGAATACACATTTTTATCTACATTTTGTGCTCTAGAGCAGCTCACTTTGCTTTAATTTGTTATCCCACAGAAGCTCCCCTCACTTTAACCAGCAGCTGACAAGCAAGACTTGTTGAACTTCTTATGCAGTGTTGATTCATGGGCAAACTGTACATTTACTGCCACTAGACAACTAAACTCGCCTGGCTGCTCTGAGCGCAGCTACCGCCACTCTCTTTTGCTCACTGCCATGCTTATGCCACAATCATATGCATCGTGTGAAAGGAAATATAGATGAGGAATGTTGACACATAGAGAGAAAATTTCACAGGAAGTTTGCTCATTTTCTGAGGAAGCTTCAAAATGTGCAGACAAGATGTATCCTATGTAGGCAGATGCGTCAATTAGGCGTGAGTGATGTCATCACACGAGCATGATGCTGATGTTTCATTTGCAGTCGAGACAAGGATTCAGACAAGGAAAAGCTGCCTGAAAAATCTTTAATGGGGACAAAAAGGAGGAGAAACGGGAGAGATCACTCTTCCAGGACGGACAGATTTAGAATAGATGTCATGTAAACAGACCTCTACAATAACGTAACATAAACTGGATTCTTTAACTAACAATAATGACCTTTTTGATCACATGCAGCTGTGCTTTGCTTATTTCTCAGAGCAGATGGAAGAGCTTAGCCCGTTGTTTAGGCTGTACTATATTCCAGTGTCTCTTTTTGTTATGAAACTCACAACTCTTGTGACGTAATAAGCTGCAAGTTGGCAGTTGCAGAGTAATTTGCGTATAAGCTCTACAACTGTTGTTCATGCTGGGAAAGTTGCTGATTTAGAATCCGGCTGTCATACAGAGATTATGTTTTGGTGGTAGAGATAAGTGGTGACCTCGCCCTGATGAGGACGTATTTACCAAAGCCATGAGAGAAAATGTCTCCAGACATTTACAGAGACGGTCACAGAAGCACTGAAGCCTTCGTCTTCACTTTAAACAGTGAAACTTCTCACTGCACAAACAAACAAAGCACAAGAGACAAGGCCTCAAACAGTTTTTGCTGTAGTGTGTCGGCGTCCATGAAACTTTATTTGCACACCCCGCCACGAACATGCCGAGGCATATTGACGGCAACACTTTGTTTGTATTCAGATGTCCTGCGTAGCTGTTCCTGTCACATCTTTACCTGTGTGGTTGTGTAACACAAACTGGAGGGTTGTTTAAGATGAGATCCTTGGTATCCGTGGTATTGACACTACGCTGTGAGAAAAAAAATATATTGACTCTGCAGAAAGATTCTGTTTGTAAACCAGTTTAGATTGTGTACAGTAATCTGTGTTGTTTTTCTTCTTTGTTTGTATATTGTTTATGTGTCATTACTTAATTTTAATACATTTATTACATTTTGAATATTTTATTATGTCACCAAAAGATGCCCCCTGTTTTCTGTAAAATTATTGGTATTATGTTGCACCTCTCTTTTTTTTTCCATACTTTGTTTTTCAGTGTCTCAGATTCAAAGTCCCGTTCGAACACCAAAACAACGAATGTAATAAATCTTCCAAATCTTTCAAATAAAATCTTCTAGATAAACTCATACATCATTTGTTTGTATGTTTTTGTGTGTGACCTGCAGTTTGTCTGGTTGATATAAAACACAAATTGATATTTGGTGAAACTAAAATTAAACTAAATCTGTGTAACAGAGGAAATCTACATAAGTTCCACACTAACTGAAACCTGAAACAAAAGAAAGAACAACATATTTTTAAGTTAGTTCTTTTTTTTTCACGTGGATGTATTATAGCAGCAAAGTTCTACAGGTAACTTTTAACATTCATAAGCTCTGCATTAACCTTTAATGAAAGGTTCATAACACACGATACTGTAATGTAGATAAAATAAAGTGATATTATGACTAGAACTCCAACGATTTATTGATTATTAATCAATTACCAAATTAATCATCAACTATTTTGATGATCGCTTCATCATTTGACTAATTTTTTAAGAGAAAAAGTGAAAATTCTCTGATTCCAGATTTTGTTTTTTTGTGTCTTTACTCTTCTGTGACAGTAAAACTGAATATCTTTGGGTTGTGAATAAAACAAGATATTTCAGGATGTCATCTTACGCTTTGAGAAACACTGACATTTTTTACCATAATCAATTAATCAAGAAAATAATCGAATAATTAATCAACTATGAAAATAATTGTTAGTTGCAGCCCTAATTATGACAGGTCTTTATTAATGTGCAGCATTCCTCCTATGAGGACATTTAGTATTATAATTATGTTTTACTATATTGTAATTAATTATCATCCACTAATGGCCAAAGTTTTAGTTGGTGAGTTAGTTGTTGACAACCACATTAATGAACACAATTAGCAATGTGCTTATGGCTACATTATAATGTGTTATAAACCACTTATTAAAGGTGAAATATGTAACATCCTAACATTAAAAAATGCAGTCCAAATTCAAAATATTGAAGCCAGTTGTTTTTCCCCTGACCCATCCTCCAATCAACATTTTATATATCCACCCCCTCTGAAAGGAAATTAATGATTTATTGCAGCTCATAAAATGACACAAACTCATTCTGCAAACATTTACTATTAATATTAGCTAAAGTGAATATAAAGTAAATAAATGTGAAGCAGGCAAACAAAATCGTTCCACACCAGAATGGAAATGTCAAAGTTTTTCATACTTACTATAGTATTGTTGTTTTTTCAACTTAAGAAGTTTCCTTAATCTCTGATGACATATCATTTTATGATTCAGTACAGCAAAAAATATTACATATTTCTCCTTTAGATATTCACATACTTCTAATAAATGCTAAATAGGGGAACCTGAAGGTAAGTGTTGTCATTGTACCTTTGTCTTTAATAGGTTATTGACTGCTGAAGGAAAGATTCCTTGTCCACAGAAGGGCCAGAATCAGGAGCAGAGAGACTTCCTGTGGACCAGCACAGTAAATGTTGGCTCTCTTGCTGCCCAGTAAAACATTCACTGAGTCATGTCCACTGTGTTCTGTGTTATTAAGACACACAGCAGAGAAACACAGCAGGAATAAACAAAAGGAAAATTATTTTATTTACTTAGAAATGTAACAAAATGTGGGTTCTTCCAGGTTAATTAAGGTAATGCCAAATAAACTATACAGAAAATCAATGAACACCAAACTAACATGATGGAGGAAGTCCACAGACTACCGGGATGTGTTGGGCCTTTTTCAACCTGGAGACGGCGGCCAGTTGCCTCCAGCTTCTTCATCACCTCCAAGTCCAATCAACCAACAGTTTCCACCCCACTGAGGTGCGACTGAGCGAGGCGTCGTAACACCCAACAGTTCTGTGGAGAAAACTTAACTGAGCTGAGTAAGAAAAGAGAAAAAGGATATCATGGTTAGCCGGTTTGGAAACACCCATAGTGCTCTATAATTATGTGGTTGTGGCTTTTCTATCTTCGGCATGTAAAGACTCATGACCCTGCAGTACATCACAGCGGCGGGTCAAGTGCCTCCGCTGAAATGTACAAGTGCAAAAGAAAACAAGTGGGTCAAAGATATTTGAATTGCGTGGACGTATTTTTACTGAGATTTCTTGGATTTGGACATAAAACGAAGGAAATTCTGAGTAAAGTTACTAAAGTCTGGATCAACACGCATGTCATTGTATAATACAGTGATAATATATATATAAACTGAGTCATAATAACATATAAACCTAGATTCTCGATCAAAGCAGACATGTTGTCTGTTTAAAATCATAAGCACCTGTTCCCTGTATGGAGATTTGATCTTTTATATAAAGGTCAGAGGTCGTACCTCACAAACTTCCTGACTTTCAGATCCTATCTTGACTTCCTAAGTCTTATATTAACTTAGAGGGAAAATAGACACATTTTCTGTGTATGACCAGTGAGTGTTGTTCTTCCTACACACAGTGATGTCACAGTGATGTCACAGTGATGTCACAGTGATGTTGTTGGCGTTAAAGAAGAACTGCAGACTGTTTCAGCTTGAATTTCTTGTCTCCACCTCTGGGTAGGCAGTCACTTAATGCTCTGTTTTGCAGACAGTGTAATAGAGTTTCTTTCATGGACGCTTCTCGTTTTTATCACACCCCGCCCTCCTAGGATGCTGATTGGCTGCACCGCTTTTGATGCAGATACAAACAGATCACCTGAAGCCTTGCAGGATGGATGTGTGATCTTGCAAATCCAGCTTCCTCGCAGTGTGACGAATAATGCCCTTTTTTACTAAATGTAACTGTGAACTGATTAAGTTTTTGACTGTAAACACGATGTACTAATAACAAGCAATGAAACCACTTGTGCTGATTATTTTTTAACTTTCAGAAGATCATGAACCTGCTTTTTACCTCACAATCAATCAAACTTTATTTGTAAAGCAGGTTTCATTCAGGTTAAAGCTTTAACAGATGACAGACAAACCAACCAGAATGCAGAAGACTGTAATAGAATAATACTCTATTACACATAGAGAGCAAAAACAAAAAATAAAACTGTTGACAATGACATACATTAAAATAGATTTAAATACAATATTAATAACAGTTAAATAAAATCTAGACTAAGAACTAGATCAAATAGAGTAAAAAAGTCTAAATAAAACTGATAAAAAAAAAGATAAAAAAGGACTGAAATAAAACTGTTAAATTGAATACAATTAATAAAATAAAACAAAAATAAATAGGATTTATATCCATAAACCATTCTTAATCAAGAGCCAGATTGAAGAGGTAGGTTTTAAGTCTGAATATAAAGATTTTGATTAAATTTCACAATGTTTTGACGCCTGGGGGTCTGCAGCCCCGAACAGCTCCAGAGATCAATCTGAGACGCCACACAACAGGTAACAGGTCAACAAAGAGACATTTCTCTGTTGTTTTTGTTCTTTTCATACGTAATTCTGTGTACTTTTACTACTTCAGGCCTTTAGAAAATAATCAAAACAACGACTCCGAGAAGGTTACACTCAATCTTTGTCTGAAATATGTCCTGTAACCTTTAACAAGGAGTCACGAGTTCTTGTTTATGAGGGTGTGGAGCCAAAAAGGCTGGGAAACTGTGGTCTGGTGCCAAAGTCCTTTCCATATCTGTATTTATTCCTGTGTGTGCTCATGTTCAAGGTAATTTATTTATACAGCCCTTTATCAAAAGCAATAAAGGCTCCAAAGAGATTAAAACACTCACAGAAAGTCCAGAACAGAAAGAAAAGAGAAACCTGACTGTGATAGCCTGACTTCTTCCAGTAACATGGACAAGTTGAAGTTAAAGAGGGATACAGGAAGCCAAAGGAAAGATGGGATTTTAGCTCGTGCCAGAATAAGTTATAAAAGAAATTCTAGTAATAACAGGAGGAACGCTGTCGTAAATTCTGGGGGGCTCAGACTTTTTGATGCCGGGAAAAAAAATAGTCCAGTTACCAAACCTGGCTTGTAGGGGAGACAGACTTTGTTGTCTGGATACCTGTTTGCCAGTGGAACCAGACTGAGACGGGGGGGGAATTTAAATTTCCCTTTGCTTCTTAACGAAGCAAATCTCTCACGAGCGCTCTCCAAATTTCCACTGGCGAGTGACCCAGTTACATCAATGCTCAGTGAGCCGAGGCCCACACACTGCTTCATCAGCAACTCTGAGAAAAAAAAACAGAAAATGAGCCTGAAAGTGATCGACACTGACAAACAGCTAGAATATGGAAAGACTTTTTAGAATAATATGGATGGATTAAAGGTCCAGTGTGTGAGATTTATGGAGAATTATTGGTAGAATATGACAAAAATGGAATATAATAGATATTAGCATGTTTCCATTTGTGTATAATCACCTAAAAATAATGATTGTTGCATTCTTGTCACTTGTTGCACTGCCATGTTTCTACTGTAGCCCAGAAGAGACAAACTAAACACTCGCTCTAGACAGATTTTCAGCACCACCATATGTTCCTCTACCAGTGGGGTGACCATGTGGGACTACGCAGCATTTTTATCTCTTGTCCCTTGTCCCATTTATTAAGACAATGTCCCACATTCTGATTAGCTCTAATTTTCAAGAGTCAAACCCCTGCAGGACAGAAACTTTTCTAAAATCTGCTGTAAGGAAAGCAGGGACGGCTGTCGAGTTTGACGTCGGTCAAACCGCACACACGGGTCAAGTGCAGGTCAACCTGTCACTGTTTTCGCTACCATACATCCAATGGAGACGAGTGCAAGTCACCACAAAGTCACAGGCGATGCAGATTTAGATTGAATATGATGGAAACTACTACAAAGACAAGGAAATACAGCTGCAACAAAGACTGGCAAACTACTTATTTGCTGTCTGTTGTGTGCTGCTGAATCAGCCAGAAGGCAAAATATAGAGATGTTCCACTCTAAAGCGTGTAGGGGAGAAGAAATATTTATTTTTTAATATCAAAATTATAGAATACCTCTCAGCATTGGTAACATGACCCTCATTGTTTGTTGGGATCTGGTCATCTGGAAGGGGAGGGTGAGGGTGCTAGATCTCATTAAATCCTACACACTGGCCTTTTATTTATGTATTTAATTGTTTTATTTAACAGGGACAGTGAACATAAATAAATGTAACTGTAAATCCACAAGAGTTTTCCAAGATGCTATTTTTATCTGTTGTTCCCTGACAGATGTTACAAAGTCATCCCAAATAATATAATATAGAATATAAGGTTAAAATGACAAAGTTACCCATTATTTATCATGTATGAGCACAAAACAATAATAAAAAGGAGAAAATATAAAGTTGATATGGTCAGCTTGCAAGCAGTTGCCCATTTACAGGTTCAACAGACATGGAGCAACGTTAGATTTTCATGTTTGTGTCCTCTGAAGGATGTAAGTGTTAATTAATATTCAGTCTCTGGTAGCTCTGTTTTGGTCTCCTCCAGCTCCTGTGGGACATATCTGGCGTTTTTGCCGTCACTGTGTGCGCCAGCTAGCTGCTGCTAACAGGGTTTGTCTGCCGTTTGGTGCAGAGTAGGTGGTGTAAAGAGGTTTTGTTTTTTTTGTAGATTCTTTTCAAGGAAAACAGCTGCCTGCTGCAGCCAAACATTGCTGCATGTGTCAAACCAAACAAGATGATGGATCTGAAAATGCAGACTGGGGAGAGCAATACAAGTTCAATGAAATTTAATAAAGAAAAGGATCGTTCAACAGTCTTATACTTCAGTGTTGCTGGTCAAATCCAGAGCCCCAAAACAAACAAATCCAACACTGGCAAACGAGGAACACAGAGTCTGACACAAACAGGCAACGATGAACTGATGCAGACAGAGAGAAACACAAGGACTTAATAGACAAGGAACTAATCAGATACAGGTGAAACAAATTTAATCAAAAAGAGCGGGAAAAGGACAAAGACAGGAAGCACAGTCACAGAAACAAGAAGGCAGGAGAAAACTACAAAATAAAACAGGAAATGACCAGTGAAAACCCCAAACTGTGACAGAAAATGACGCTGTGGGATCAGTTAGAGTAAATAAAAATGCTTAAGTTTGAAATTTCCACGATTTTACACCTTGACCTTCACCTTGACCTTGAGGGAATGGTAATGGAGTGAGTGGGATCCATAAGGAGGATAATGCACAACACCAAGACTTGTTTAAATGAAGCAACATATACAAAAATAAAGACACAAAAAAATTATGAAAATAATCAGTAGCACAACAAATGAGCCAATGAGGATTTTAACCGCTATGTATCGAAATTCATGCAACTAAATTGTGAGTCTAAATAAGACTTTTTATTAGAGATAAAATATGTTAGAGCTAAAAGAGTCTTATATATAAAAGATCCTTCAGCTTTCTTTTTCCCCTCGTATGTAAAGGCTGCTACAGTCCGTTTTCTGTCTACGTCCAGGTGGGTTAAAGGGGCAGCTGACACAAAACAGTTGGAATAGGAGAAGTGATGCTTTTAATCAGACCAGAATTACTTCTTCCATAAATATGATTTGGCCACACAGCCCTGCATTGAGCGCGGCCCGTCAGGTGATCTCAGGAACGCAGAAAAACATCACGTGGCAACGAAAAGATTCGCCCGCCTTGCAGGAATACATTGTACTGCCTCACGTCACCTAAGTGAAACCCTCAACTCTGCCTTAATTCAGTCTCAATGGAAATAGCAGTCATTTTAGTTTAAAAAAAAAAAAAAAAAGTGGTCACATTTTAATCAGATTGGTGCGGGTCACATGGGGGAGTGGGAGGGGCTTCTGCATCATCTGCTCAGGGCTCTAAATGCAGCTCACTTTAAGATCAGGAAAGAGATATGTTGGGTTTCCATCATGAGGAACCTGAAATAGTCTGTTGATGCTGAACGAAGTGAAGGAGACTTCAAAGAAAACTCAATGAAATTAGTCAGTTAATGACTTGCTCTCATGTACAGTTGATGTTTTTTGAAGGACTTCTTTGTGGGTCAACTACTGCAGCCTGCATCCAAACTGATTCACCTTGAACAGCTTGCTGGAGTGCAGATGATTGTTTGCAGGAGAATAACAGAACATTCTGGGGCCCCTCCCCTAATCCACAGCTGTTCACTGTAGTATCTTTATGAGCCCTCGTAACACGACAGTCTCCTTTTCCTTAAGTCCAACGCCACTGATTGTTTTATATCAAAATGTTGTATCCATAATTGTTTTATTGGTTGTATTTTATAATCTTGGAGCATTTCCATATGGCACAAAATTAGCACCAACCATTAGCCAAATGCTATCAAAACATGCAAAGTGGCTGTAAGATGTGCTTCACTCATTATCCAGAAAACAATGGTAATCTATTTGCATTAGCTGTTTTGCTGGTGAACAAAAATGTTAATTTTTGCACCCTGGTTTCTACTGGAAAAGAGATCATCTGCACGTGTCCAGCCCTGGATTCACACCTCAGAAAGCACTGCTCAAAGAACAACTCAAACCAGTTACCACCGGAAAAAGCTTTCCACAAAATGTGCATCATCTGACAAGTGTTCCCTTCTGTAGATTCTAAAATTAAAGCTATGATATGGAACATTTCTGCATTAAAATGTGTAAAAACACTAGATATATCTTATATGCTTTGTTGATTTGTGCACATGGATTTTCCTAAATGTTTCCAACAATATTCAAACACAGGAAAATCCATAATTTATTTAAGGTAACAGTGCATTTCCTGCTAGTCATTGCAAGCTAGTTGCTAGTTGTTATAACTGTCAGGAAATCACAGGATGTGTTGCGTAAGTCAGAGAGTGACGCAGGAAGTCAGCGTGCATGAGTAAATGTAAGATGAATAAAACTTTAATATAAGACCTCGTCCATGGACATTTCTGTCTGAGTCATGTCACATGCTTTTCGTCAGCGTTGGTGGTTGTTAAACTCATGATCATCAGCACACATCAAACAACACATGATCCCACGCCGCTTCACAGCGTCATCAAACCACATCTTCTGTTATTATTATGTACGATGTGAAAAGGTGTAAAATATGGCGATGACTCCACAGAGAATTGTCCCCTCAGATCTACGGAGCATTTTAGCATTTTTCAGCTCTTTGTTTTGGTTTTTATATGATAATATGTTGCTGTTGTGTTTAGAGTTAACGTCAACACTTCTGTCCTCAAACTCCAGGTTTTCACTCCTTCCTGACCCTTGTTATCGTGATCCTCTGTTCTCCCTCCATACAGTCACAGTCTCTGGGCAGGACCCAGGACTGTAGTGACCAATCCACACAGAATGATCACAGTTCCTCTCACATTTATGGAGCATTTAAGTGTTTTTCAGCTCTTTGTTTTGGTTTTTATGATAATATGTCTATGTTTTGCAGTTTGTTGCACTGCCCAGGTGTGTCCAACGATCAATTAATTAAAATTTAAAGTTTCTGACTGGTGTTGATACTTTAGTAATGAAAAATATTTTGCTTCTACATCAAGTAAACTGAGAACCATGAAGAATGTGTGGAAAAAACCCTCTAAAACCACAGTCCTCTTGACTCATAATCTCTTTACAGCGTGTTTTCACTCGGCACCTCTCGGTCCCCTTCATCACACTGTGACCCTCTGTCCTCCCTCCTTACATACCAAAGTCTGAGCAAGACCCGACAGGCTTGTGCTGCTATTTGACTACATATCAAAGAAAATTCTCTACTGTGGCGTTTTAAAGATGTCATCACAGGTCTGCTCTTGTTTTCAAAATGTAACCCGAGGCGCCTTTCAGATCCTCTTCGTACCGTTTGCCTTTTGAACAGTGACTCTGATATCTGTTTTGCAATATAATAACAAACAATGACACCAGAACAAACTATGCAAAGCCTTCTGCCACCTCCACCTCTGCAGTTTTTAAAATAACTTCTGGCTGGTTTCTCCCCTATTACGCAGCAAAGCAGAAGATTAGAGAAGAGACAGCGTGACGTGAAGGTGGCACATTTAATCTCCTGAAACAACAACAAAAAGCTGGCAATGTCTTCTCTAGCAGCTGTTAAACCATATCTGAGTTAGTTAATCAGATTTTATATGGAGAAATATCACTGAGAGCAGAACTTTCTTCAACAGAAACACCTTCAATACTGAATTAAAGAGGTACTGCTCACTAAAACACGTTTTTTGAGCTGTAATCTTTATTTATATTTCTGTCCTGTGATGAAACATCTCAATGCTGAGGTTAATGTTGATATTTCTTCTTAAATTTATTGGAAATAAATAGACTTTTCAAAGGTTGAAAATGGCTCAAAAGACTCCACACTGTTTTAAATCATTCTGAACGTTGCAATGTTGAGAGAGAGTGGACTGTTTGGTGCTGCTCTACATCCACAGATTCATGTTTTCACAGAGCAGGTTAACACCTCTAATCAGACCTATCGAGACCAAGACCTCCGACCTGAGTGGAAACCGGGAGTGCAGTTCCAATTTTAAACAAGCACACATCAAGAAAGAGGTGAAGACATCCAATGTGCATCATGGAAAAAATCTGAACGGTGGTCAATAGCGAGAGACAAATATTGTTTGTTTTCTTTTGAACTGTGTGATGGATTACAAGACAAGAAAGTCACAGTTTGTGGCGGGTTTGTTGTAGTTTTGTTTGCTGTTCTGTGAAACCGCTCATAAGAATCAGGCAAATGTTGACTTTTGCCCTTTTCAGCACCTATCTGGTGCAAACAAATCAGAAATCATTAGTATTAACTTAAGCTGTGTTTCAACCTTAAGTGTGCAGGAGATTTAGTCCGAGGAGCTGCTGTCCAAGGAACTAAAAGATTCCTTCTGCGTTTCCACCAAGGTCTAAAGACCCGTGAAGATTTGGGAAATGAAGAGAAACCACGGCAACTTATAAAGCGACAGACAGATGTAATAATGTTTGCTGCAGCAACCATAAGCACAGAGAAGATTCAAGTCATGCTGCTGCTGATTGTGATTTCTTGTGTTGCAAACGGGGTCACTGTGACTCCACACTGACGTGTCGACGCACAACGACTAAAAAACAAAACTGCCTTGCAGCTGCAGATTTTCCAAAATGGCGGCTAAAATACAAAGCTGCAGGTACTCGACAGAGTAACAGGAATTGCGAGCGCCATCCCTAAAGTTCCTGTACTTTTGGAGAGAACCACCCCTGAAGCAGGAACCTTTCAGGATGCAAAATAACAAACTTTAATCAGACTCTGGTTCCTCCAAAACTCCTTGTGGGAAAGTTCCTGCAGTGGAAATGCAGTTGTACATGTTGCTGTTAATCTGTCTTTAAAATGTCTCAAACTGAGATTTACTTGTGATTTAAAGACAGTAAAACAGGGTGGACGCTGCCGTAGAAAGTGAGCAGTGTCCAGTTTTTATAGCTGAAGGATCCAGGTGAGTTTAATCAGCTGACGACCCTCCTCTGTCAGCTGATAAACCTTTTTCACAGCAGCCATGTTGACATGACACAGCAGGTAAACTGGAGGAGTGCGTTTCCTCGACTATTTCACATCAACATGGCTGCTGTGAAAAAGGCCTGTTGCCTAAAAGTAATACATGGCTGAAGCGAGTGTCACAAAAAAAATAGTTTAAAACTGTCAAACAAAACTGTGAGTCATATTAGCTTCCAGTCCCGTGTTTTGAGTTCTGGCGCTGGAAGCTGTACCTTTAAATTCAGATTACGTCGACGTCTTACAGCTCATCATTCAGGGTTGATCATGCATGAAAAACACAGACATACCTGTGGCTCTGCTCTCAGCCGCTCTGTGTGTTGGTAACTGTGCAACAGGAATTCAACATGATTCAACACGTCCGTTCAAAGCACCTGCTGTAAGTTTGTCATGGGAACAGAAAATTGCAGGCTGCATTAAAATAAGACAGGTGCTGCTGTCATGTTTGGATATTTATAGAGCTACAGCCTAAAGAATAAAGAATAAAACTTCTTGCTCTGAAGAAAAAGCATGACTCATCATAAAAGCTTACATTGTCATGTGTAGCAACAGATTAAAACACATTCAAGGTTTTGTTTTTCTTTTAGTGTCCAGAATCTCATGTTAGCTCCCTCTTAGGTCAGTGTTACTTTTCTAAAACTGTTTCAGTACCAGAGGAATCCCACACATCAGGCTGGTGGTCAAACTGATGTAAATACATATAAATGTGACAGAAACTGTTGAAAAGGACGATATGTAAGGTCATCAGACAGAGTCAGCTGTAACCGCCACAACTAAATGACTGTTAGTTTAAATAAAATCCGTTTTAGTTTTCTTTGTTTTATTTTCTAAGGATGAATAAGATGTCATGACCCAGTAGTGTTCTTTATGATTTTCCCACACCTTTTGAGTTCTTGCAAATCCTGTAATAATATTTGTCTTTCATCATGTTTCATGCTTTGTCAGAGTCCGTCTCCACACGTCCTCCTCCAACGCTCCTTTCATTTCACCCAGGACTACCACCAAAGTTTAAAGGCTGAAAATATGTTAAGATTTCTGTAAAGCATCAAGGTTTTTTTATTGTAAATGCTGCACTGACATTTATTATTTCTTAACCCAATATTAAATATTCATTCTCAGTGAAATGAAAAGAAAATGAATTGAGTCAGTGTTCATGTTGTACAGAGTCGAACTTGGGAATGAGATGTTTGTTCAATGTCTCTGTTTCCTTCTCAAAATAACTGAACAGTGGGTTAAAATGGGTTAGAATTTTAGAGATTGGACGCCATCTAGTGGCAAACAGTGTCATCACAGAAGAACTGAAGATCTGTACTCAAGTACATGTACTGCTACATTGCTGAAATATTACTCAATTACAAGTAAAAGTACTGGCGTTGAAAATATACTTCAGTAAAAGTACAAAGTATTTGCACAAAAACTACTCAGAGTATTAGTTACTTTTCACTGTTGATGTCACAGTCACCTCTCCAAACTAGGGTTGCAAATTTCTTGAACCAATACTTAAAATTATCTAATAATCCATTAATGATTAATGATTTATAAGACACTAAACACATTTTCCCCTTTTTCAGGTTTTTCCTGTTTTTTTTTAATTTTATTTTATTTTGGTAACTTCAACAAATGGCTCCACCAAACAACGATGAGGTGCAAATTACTGCCAAGACTATTGATTAAATATCCATGAATACATTGTTAATTGGTTAAATTCTTATCCCTAAGTAATCGATTAATGCTCAGTCAATGACGTCCTCATTTTCCATTTGTGTCTCTTTGTTTTCACTTTGGCGACTAAAATGCAGACAAAAGGTTTGGACATAAATTCAAATTGCACTCAGTACCCAACTATGCTTTTAACTAAGTAACTAAGTAGATTACATCTTGCAATGCATACTTAAGTACGAGTAAAAGTACAGACTTGAAAATCTACTCATAAGAGCGCAAGTACCCAAAAAAAACTTAATTACAGTAATTTGAATACTTCCACCCCTGAAAATGAAGTGTTGAACTCACAGAAGATCAACCAACTTTTTATGCAGGTGATACCTGATGATGCACTTTTACAAATATAACATTAAGATAACAAACTTCATATGTTTACGGGTCACAGATAAATAAATAAAAGTCTGGGGGGAGGGTACAGTTTCCCAGAAAGCGTGTACTTCCTTGTGTTTGCCTCATAATCGTCTCAGGAACAGACACCACAAAAAAAAAGGATGGAATAAAATCTCAACCAAATGAGGAATCAGAGTTTTGAACGTTAGCCAAACCACAAAAACACACGACACAACCTGTTTGTTCAGTTAGCAGAAACAACAGTGATACCTCCACCTGAGGGTTTGATTTCTCCAAAATAAAAGCATCATTGCCATAAACTGATGACCTTTAACTCTGCTGCAGCATCTCTCCCCACAATATACAAGTTATTATTGCTGAAAAACTTAATCTATTATCAAAAGAAAAATAAATATTTGTAATTACAGTCATCACTAATAAATCAAAAAGTGTTAAACATTTTCTCTCTCAGTTTTTACTGTTTATTGATTATAGTTTTATGTGCTTGCTTTGCAAAATGAATATCTTTGGGTTTTGGACTGTCAGATAAATTCATTCTTTCATTATTTTCTGATATTTTATAACCCAAAAGATGAATTAATGAATGAATGTAAATAAGCTCAGCTCACAGGCTGCTGGCTGTAGAGTCACACAGACGTGGAAGTGGCATCTTCTCTTCTAACTCGTGATTTCTGATGAAGACATGAGGGACAAACTGCTTTTATTCAAGTTTTGTACATGTATTCTTAAGTCCCGCCCCTTTATGCTCTGTGGTCCAATGACACTTGAGCCAACTTGTACCTCGGTCAGTTTTCTCCTTCTCTGTTTTCTGTACTTTGTTAAGTGCGAGGCTCAACTTTGAGAAGCAAAACAAATTTTTAAGGATGGTTGAAAGATGTTGCTGATGGACCTGTAAAACTTTAGTCACATTTTAAGTTAACTAATGTTAGCAAAACACAATCTAATTAGCTAGCTAATCTACATCAGTCGCTCTCCAGCTATTATCTTGCATTTTTCCTAAAATATATGTCACTTTTACAGGAGAAGAGAAAGTTGACTGATGTGCTGAACTCAGCTGTTATTGGAGCACAGAGTGAAACTGGGTGTGACAGAGGAAGGGTTTTTAAAGCAGTTTGCAAACACGTCCTGTTGCCTGTTTACAGTCAGCCAACAGTTTGCAAAGTTATGGTAGAGATGCATGAACAAAAAATAAGCCCCACATTTCTGTTCAGAGGAAGAAACACTTCTACTTTCAATATTATAAATGTTATTTTGAATGTGCATAAATATCATGACGCCAAGTTCTTTAAGAAGGTTGTTAAACGAATGAAAGTGGAACAGTCGAACAATTCAGTACCAGTGGAAAAAAATCTATTTTGATGCAAAGAAGCAAAACGGCTGCCCACTTTTCCATAATCTGAGAATGCATGTAAACGGGAATATAAGTGGAATATTAATCTATATTAGCCATGTAAACGGCTTAGTAGAACTACTGTCTTCTTCAGAATAAGTGCAAAAATCTGTTGTTTTTTTTTGTACATGTAATCTTAGCTGTGTGATAACAGTTTGAGACGTGGTGAATATGACTGGTTCATCCACCATCTTGTTTTGGGATCACTTCCTCTTTGAACGTCTCATTTCTCCTGTTAGTTTTGCTTTGAGATATCTGCCTCCCTAATGAAGTGAATGGACTAATTCTTAAAAAAATAAAAATAAAAATAAAATATTGTCTTTGTACAGCTGTCTCTATTTTTTCTCTCTTTATTCAACCCAAGTTCACTTTAAAGCATCATTAAAAAGCTGATATAAAAGATTATAATGAAGACATTTTCAATCACATTGTGCCGAACTACAAAGAGATGTTCTTCTTTAACATAAAATATAATATCTTTGTCATAAAGCAGTTCTGATTATTTTCAGCTGATATATGTAAAAAGAAAAGAACCTGTGTTGTTTATTCATTCTCTCACATCTTTGTGTTTGGACGATTTGATTTTAAGCTCCAGGACTCATGACCACTTCCTTCAACACTGGCTGGTAAACGTCAACATCTTCATCATCCTGCTGACACACAACAACGTTTCATACAGTAACAACACTGCAAAGATACTACATTTATTTAATATGTTCAACTTTATACCTCATAACAGTGTCACTCATGTTGTACTAACAATACAAACAGTAATCCAGATGTTACCACTTATATACTGTACTCCAGTGCCCCCCCCCCCCCTTACTGGTATCTATCTAGTTTGTACAGGTGCTGGAAAACCTTGAAAAAAACTGGAATTTTAATGTTTTCAAGGTTTGAAAAGTGTTTGGATTTTGAAAAGTGCTTGAAACTGTAATCAGATTACTTTCATAATACATTGCTGCCTGACTGAAATAGTTAGTTAACCTTTTAGATAAAGAAATAAAATAAATCAAATATTTTCTGAGACAGATTCTATAAGAAGTTTATGATTAATCATAATTGATTAATTCCCAATAAGAACTTTACCAATCAAACAAAAAGAAAAAAAAGAGAAAAAAGGGAAATGAGAAAAGATGTGCATTTTATATCTTATTAATTATTACTGATTCATCAATTAATCAATTTTTCAATTCATTTTCAAGCAAGGAAAATGCACAAAATGCACAACCTTAATAAGAAGCCAAGTCTACTTGCAGACAGGTGACACATTTTGACATGAAACTTTCTGTCACAAAACATAATTCTGGCTGATAAAAGCATAATAACATCTGATTTAATGTGATGAAGAGGTGAAATAATCCTTTTGAATATAAATATTTCATTTACCACAGCTGGAAGGTGCTGGAAAAGCTTGAAAATGCTTGAAAAGTGCTTGAATCTGACTTTGGAAAAGGTGCCAAGTCCTGAAACTGTGATTTTAGTTGAATGTGCAAATGTGAATTTGAGGACCTCAGAGCTGACAAAGATTTGGAGAATCCTTGTGATTTCTGGCGCCACACTAAGGGGGACCCAGACCCCTGCTTGGGAACCACTGCTGTACACCAACTACAAACCTTTACTTTTACTACAACAAACACCCTCTGATGCAGGAATACAACTAGAACAGTTATCTGACTTGGATTTGTGATGTGGTGTGTCTGTCTTGGTTCATACCTCGTCCTTCCTCCTGTTGAGCAGAGCCATGATGCCGAGAGCTGCAAAGCTGATGCTGACGCACAGCTGGAGGACGGCGAGGACGATCATAGTGATGTCCATGGCTGTCAACATGCGCTGACATAAACAAGAAATAAAAAACAACGAAAGAATTCAAGTATTTAGATTCCTACATTGAGAACTGGGCAAAGTCAGTGTTCAATCACATAGTTAAGACTGTTTATGTATGATTGTGTTTTCATGTTTAACACCGAAGTTGAAGGCTGGAAAAATTCTATAGTTTTTGTCAGTGTCAACAAATCCCATTTAAAGATTTAAACAACTAATTTATTTGTGTATCCAAAGTCAACAACATTTAGTTCAGACCAAGTAACTGAGTGCTGATGTATCGTGCAACATCACCGGACTTTTAACCACATGTATCCCTCCGCTTTACAGTGATCTAATAACTGATGTCACAATGACTGACAGAGCATCGCTGACGCAAACTGTTTAACCTGATTAAGTACCTGGAGTTGGATACAAACACAGCGATTTGAACAACTTTTGATCAGGTAAAATACTTGTGCTTAGTGCACACATGTTACCACTGTTGTAAAATGATTTGCTTAAATATATACAGATCAATTATACAATCTATCAGCAGATTGAATCAGCTTAGAAGCAGAAAGTAGTACCCGACAAATGCACTATAAACTCCTCTTTCAGTAACTTTAATTTACAGTAACTAAAATCTACAGCTGTTTTAAGAAAGAGCTGAGGCTTTTCTTCAACATGAAACTGTGCACCGTTTTTAAAAGGGATTCCTTGAAAACTTTCTGTATTCGTGTTTTGCCCGTAGCAGTACACACTTCAGCGAGCTCTGTGACCGGTTTTAGCCTGTGTTCTGAGCACACAACAAAAAGTGGCAAAGTACAGGCGAATTTTATTTCTAAAGTTTGGAAAATTAGACAAACTAGTCCGAATAAGCCACACATACAATATGAGATACATTTATTTGATATTTTTAAACACGTTTGGGCAAAAATACAGAGCACACATCTTGGTATATTTTGTTGTTTAGTCCTTCTTAGTCCATCTTGTCAATATATTTTAGTAGTATTTAGTTCAGAGGCATGATGGGAGTAAACCCAAGTAACTCAGTTTATCCACCTCTATGAAACAAGGCAGAGCGTTTATTCACCTTTTCAAATGAACTGTGTCAGTCAGTGAGGGGGGACGTAACGCTACACCCCTCATATTTTCCAGTGTAACATTATGATGGTCAATTTGAGAACTGATCTGAAAATCTGCAGGCAGTTTGTTGTTAGTTGCAGCTGGACATGTTCGTAAACTGACCACAAAAAGATATAAAATAATCTCTGTCTGAAGTTACAGTCAGGCGTTTCGTCTCCTGTGGGTTTAGTTTTAGGGTTTATTGACAAAATCAGGTTAATAAACAACTTTTTAGGTCAAAGTTTTGTTAGTTTATCCAGAGATGTTACAGACGCTGTGTGTGACTCATGACGTGAAGCTTTAAGTTTTTACAGAGTCACGTTTTTAAAGATTTATGTCATCAATAGGAACAAATGGGTTTGGGTTTGAGAGACACACAGAAGTTGTAAAGTACTCAGAGACAGTAAGAGTAATAAAAATATCTCATACAGCAAAGACAGTCCTGTCCTCTAAAAGCAGGCTCACCTGGAGGATGTGCGCCACCTGTCTGCATCTGTCAGGATTAGATCTGATAAAGTAGAACCAGTGTGCGCTCCTGTCACACAGCCTGGCAGCAGACATGTCTCCCAGGTCTATGGCGTACATCGCGATGCCAGCGACGCCGACCATGGAGCCGAGTATGTTCACGAGCACGGCGAAGCCCACCTGAGAGGAAAGACTCCATCATTATTTCATACGTTTCCCTTGATTTTAGACTTAAGCCCTTTTCAGAAATGGAAGGTGTAACATTTCTGACTCCATCTATCTGTTAAAGTCACGGCTTTTAGCTGGCTTTTACGTTAAACGGTTAGTTCAGGTTTTTTTGAGGTGGGGTTGTATGAGGTTTTCTCAGTAGCACCTTTTAAAATTGGCAAAAGACTTTACATAAAAAAGGACCAACTGCCATCATCCAACATGTCTGAAAGGACCGTTAGTCGTCACTTACCAAGCAAAAACAAGGGAACCGGTCGGCAAAAAGTGAGGTGATTCCAGCTACGATGTCCTGAAGAGAGGACAGCAGACAGCTCAGTAAAATTCAGATGCATTTCATGAAAAAAGAAAAAAAAATCTAAGAAAAGAAGCAAAAATTGTCCTTCGTCTATAAAATCTGCTTATATTAGAAAAAGTTCTGGTAACTGTGTCTGTTTGGTAAAGAATTACAAAAACATCAGGGAAAGTCCTGCTGAGTAAAGCAATGTTAAAGAAGAAATAAATAAGCTATCACGCTAATATCAACACAACAATATTATTTACCACACCACCCAGCCAGTAAGCAGTTCCCAAATTAGCAAAATCGTCAGGATGTTCGCTAGTTCGTCCGGGTCCGAGTCCGATGTTGAACAGACCCACCATGATCAGTATGGTCTGGAACAGATGAAAAACAAATCCATCTCATCGTCTGAAACTTGAACAACTCAACATCTGAAGACCACCACTTACATACGTACTGCACCCGAATAAATTCAGTTTCTCTCACCGCCAGAGCTGACACCGTGTTGGTCTGCAGCAGCCCTTTGTAGACGGTGCAGCACTTTGGATTGTAGCAAAGATTCTTGAGGATTTCACACAGCGGTGGTAACATGCTGTCAGACGCCACACTGACCACAGTCGTGACCTTGTCTTTGACGGCAGTGAGGTACATCTCTGACACCTGCAACGTGACATGGAGACTTCAGGATGGATGGTTGGACAGATGGAAGCACAGAGTTCTTTATTAGTGGTATTTATAGTCCTGAGTGAGGGAGGGTCCGTCAGAAAAACAAAACCACAAAGAGGAACAAATCAGAACAACCACAATGAAAAATGACCTCAGAGAAACAAAACAACTACAAGGAGACACAAAAATGATCCCAAAGAAACAACTGAAAAAAACATAACACCACCTCAGAGACACAAAAACAACAACAACAACAAAAACACAAAAGTACACAAAGAAACACATAACATCTAAGAAGAGTTACAACCAAAAAACACAAAACAACCATTAAGAAAAAAAAATGAAGTGAAAAGGAAACAAAAAACAACTGAAGAAACACAAAACATCTAAAAGAATAGCAAAACAACATAAAACAAACAAACAAAGAATGAATTAAAAAAACAACTAAAAAGAGACGCACAACAACACAAAGACACACATCACAACTACAGAGACACAAATATTAACCACAAAGAAACAAAAAACAACTAAAAAGAACCAAAAAAAACACAAAATACTACAAAGAAACCAAAAACAAAGAGATTCAAAACAACCACAAAGAAAAAAAACCTAAGAAGAGCCTCAAAATGACCAGAGAGACACAAACTACAACAAAATGAAACAAAATGCTGTTTAGAGATACAAACAGGAGCAACTGATGATATTATTGAGAACATCGAAAGTTGTTTATCTGGAAACTAAATAAAAATGTCACATACAGTTTCCTATTGCAAACCAACATGCACCTGCCTCAGGACAGTAACATTCAACGAGTGGTGCAATTAGTCGATTAATCAATTAGTTGATTGAGATAAAAATTCATCTGGACCTCTTTTTATAATCAGTTAACTGTTACAGTGATTTTCTAGACCAAATTCCTCCTAAATCACTCATTCCAGCTTGTCAGTTGTGATGATTCATGGCTTTTCTCTGTCATGTGATCATAAACTGAATATTTGTGATTCAGAGGTTTTAGTTTCCAAAGCAGAACCTGATTTGTTTCAGTTTCAGTCCCTCCCTCTGTGATAACTGCGTGAAAATGAAAACCAGAGAAAGTTGTGACTCACTGAATAACTTCTCTCTCATATCAGCCAGCATTTATTTGAGCTATTTGACGCCTGTGATAAGAAGTTCCTTCAACGCAGCCATGAGATCATTTTCTTCAAAATAAATAACAGGTTTGAAGATCACAAACCGGTTTTGTCATTTTGGAGGAAGGATGATCAGTTTTCCCACAAACCACTTCACTTCCTTGTGTTTCTCATCCTAAAGCTGCAGAGTGGATTAAAAACTTTCACAACTATCAGAATCTGTTTTAAATCAAAGCAACACAAACACACAAAAACTCTTCAAAACAGTCAAACCAATTACATAATGTTCTTCTTTCTTGCAAACTTTATTTGCTTATTTATTTTACTCTTTTAACCAGTTAAAAGCTTAAAAAACAAGCTGTGTCATTTAAAAGTTAACATTATTCTGATGTGTGTGTGGTTCTGTGCAGAGAACTCACCTGGTTATTCTGATGTGTGTGTGGTTCTGTGCAGAGAACTCACCTGGTTATTCTGATGTGTGTGTGGTTCTGTGCAGAGAACTCACCTGGTTCGTAGGAACAGCAACTTTCAACTGCGAAACTCCGTTTGCCGATGTTGCGTTCAGGTGACAGCAACAAAATTGGTACTTCCTGAAGCCAATTTGAATTCTTCAAAATAAAAGCGTGAATACCAAAGCTCTCCCTCCTGACACACGTTTTGCACAGAGGACGATCAGGTGTTCACCTTCCTGTGAGACTGCACAGCATTTTCACCTCTTGTCCCACATATTGAGATGATGATCTCCCACATTTTGACTGGCTTTAGTTTTCAAAAATCAATCATTAGGATCAATACTTTTCTAAAAGCTTTGAGTTTTGATCCCGACTCAACATCTTTGAATGTTTTTCTGACCTATAATCTTTAGTTGAGATACTTTACTTTTCTTCTTGAATAACTTTTTCATTTTGATCATAAACATACGTGTTATTTCTAATCTCTTATACAACAGTCAAATCAAATTTTAAATGATGTTTTGTCGTTATCTCTGTGTATGTGGAGTCCTGGTTCTTGTATTCTTTTGTGTACAATTTAAAACTGAATGTTCAAATTAATTCATCTTAATATAGTGAAAACTTAAATTTGTTTAAGATCTACTAACTTTAAAGTGTTGAGTCCCAGTGGAATTTTCTTTTATTAAACTTATTAAACTAAAAAGTATTCAGTTCCGTGAACTTATTGCAATAAGGGAGGTGAATGAAAGTTGCATTTACTGAAAATATTTGTTTGGCTTAATCAATCATTTTAATTTCACTGCAATCAAACAGTACACGTAATATAACCCCAGATATTTAGGCTCTGATAACCTCCAACTTTGAGTTCATGAATTTAAAAATGGTGCCAAATGATTGCCTCAATTTACTGATTTATTTATTCAGAGCACAGCTAACTTATTCTGGTTCAGAGTGTATTTACAGGGCAGATTTGCTGAAAATAACAACTGTCTGCACATTAGGTTGCAAAGCAATGTTAGAACAGACGTTCCCAAACTCAGCGACATGCACATTAACATGGACCCCAGTTTTCAGAGTCTCCTCAGAGTGATTTTAAAAAATATATTATTTTTAGGTTTGAAGATAATAAAGTCTCTAAAATTTTCTGGTTTCTTGACTCGTCTTTGACAGTAAACTGAATATCTTTGAGTCATGGACAAAACAATTTGAGGACGCCACCTTGATCAACATTTTTCACCATTTTATTCTTGAGAATCATAGTTTGTAGTGATTCTTTAGTCAGACAGACGGCGTCGTCACTGCTGCTCAGTGTGTTTCTTGATGGTGAAGGTACAGTATGTCTTGTACATCATCATGTAGGCAAATACACAAACATAAAAAACACGAAAAGCTACACTTTCAGTTATTCTTAATGACATTTATCTGCCAATAATGTGATTTTATCCATTCTCCCCAATACAGCTGAAATAAATGGAAAAAAAAAACATGTTTTTATTTGAGCAAACTTACTTCACAAGGAGACAGAAAAAAAACCTCACATACAGATTGTGGAAGAAGTATTATAGTCCTTGATACAAAGCAGTTTTGATCAGTTTCAGCAAATGTGTGTAAAAGCACAAGTATTACAGTGATGTGCAGCTTAATCATAGTCGTGTGTCCATGTGTTTAGTTGATTTTAGGCAGCAGGATTGATCAGGAGGACGTCCATCAGCTGTGGCAGCTGGTCTTCAACATCTTTGACACCCTGATTGCACAGAAAAAAACAGGATAATGTTCACAGTTCTGCAGTGTGACTTTTTTATTAAATTTAATACTGCAAGTATTCAATAATGCACCAGAAATGCATCTGCCATTACTCTTATCCCTGTATATAATAACTACTACAGCTGCTTTTACTGTGTGAACTACAAAGCTTCATCTTTCTGAATACATCACCCAGCTGTCCTGTGTGTGTGTGTGTGTGTTCTTACCTCATCCTTTCTCATCTCACTGGTCAAATACCTGATGCCCAGAATAGTGAACCCAATACTGACAAAGAGCTGAATAGCAGCCATGACGATCATCATGGTGTCCGTGGACGTCAACACGCTCTGATGGAGGACATAGCAAAGCGAGCTCAACATTAGATGCCACTAAATTCTACACACTGATATTAATACTTTCACTAAGGTAAAGGCTCTGAATATTTCATCCACCACTGTACGTCTGTGGTCTCCAGTTCAGTGTAAGATGTGCGCTCACCTGGGCCAGGAGCGCCACATTTCTACAGCTGTCACCATAAAGATCAGCTGCGTCGATTCTGCCATCACAGATCCAGAGGAGAGAGGCGTCTCTCAGGTCGATGACATACAGCGCGACCGCAGTAATGGCAAAGATGGCTCCAGAAATGTTCATGAACACAGTGAAGCCCACCTGAGAGGAGAGGATCAGAATTAAAAGTCCTGAGGTAGAAGAGACATGATCATATTTACAGTACAGAGGATACGGAGTTTCTCACGTACCAAGCAGGAAGAAGGGAACCGTCCGGCCAAAATGGACGTGATTCCAGTGACGATGATCTGATGAGAGGTGAGCAAACACATCAGTGACGACCAAACAGAAAATACTGGGATTGTTTATGCTCTCTCTGTCTCTTAAACATATAAATGTTTAACTGTGAATCTATGTGGACCTCGTCTGCGTGTGTAAACGTTCTGCCAACACAACGGTAACACAACATGTCATCTGACCACAGCTCCCAGCCAGTAAGCAGCTCCCAGGCTGCTCAGATCTCCAGGACTGGTGCTGGTTCATCCAGGCCCAAGTCCAGTGTTGAACAGGCCCACCATGATCTGTAAGGTCTGTCAAAGATTCAAAACAGTCACCCAGTTAACACAGAACGTTCCCGTAACATTCCCAGAATGTTTCTTCCAGGTTTTTATTTGATAATTTGATTGCTCATACATTTTTGTTCAATGTAACATTTCCAAAAGTTTCTAATAACCACGAGATAACGTTAATAAGGCCTAACTTTGTAACGTTCCCCTGAGGTTCCCCTGTTGGTAGCCTCCCACAGAATGTACAGAATGTTGTGGGACTGTAATGTTTTTAACTTTCCTCCCCAGAACACACCGGAAATGTAACCGTGACGTTATTTTTCACGATTCTAACTTCGACAGAACGTGAAATGATCAACTTTGGAACATTCAGCTAACCTTCAACGAATGTTCCAGTGATGTAACAATAATGTCAGTTTTACATCTGAAAAACTTTCCGTTTGAGCATCTAGGGAATGTGAAGCGGAGATGTTCCAGTAACTGTCCTGGAGCGTTCAACTAACCTTCTAAGAACATTCTGGAAGCACTTTAATAATGTTTTCAAGCAGGAAAAACCTGATATTGTGACATGTAGGGAACATTAAAGTTAAACGTTAAAGTAACCTTTCAAAAACACCCTGGGAACTTAACCACAACGTTCCTTTTACTTCAGAAAAACCTCTCATCTTCACATCCAAGGAACATTAAGGGAAAATGCTCATGCAACTTTCCTGGAACATTTAGATAACCTCCCCAGAACGTTCTATTAATGTAACAATAGCGTTGGTTTTACATCAGAACATCCAGGAAAAAGGGAAAGATTCAAGTAACATTCCAGGAACATTCAACAAACCTTTCCAGAATATTCTGGAGATGCAACAATAAAATCACTGTCAAGTAAGAAAAACTTTACATTTTAACACCTTGGAAATATTATAGGGAAAAGTTACGGCAACCTTCTTCGAATATTCAACTAACTTTGACGGCGTGTTTCAGGAACGTGAGAACAATCGTTTTAACATCCAGGGAAGGTTATGCAGGAAGTTCCCAGAACATTTAGGGAACCAAATGTTGCACGCTGAGTAACCCTCAGTACTGAACATTTTAAGAGCACCTTCATGTAAATACATTCATCTTTAATTCTTCTCACCCCGACAGCCGTGGTGACACTCGGCGGCATCGGCCCCTCGTACTCCGAGCAGCACTTCAGATTGTGACAAAGAGCCTTCAGGATTTGGCACAGTTGAGGAAACGGGTTATTCTCGCCATCTTCCACAGCGATGACGGTCGCTCCTTTGTTTTTGAAGGCGGGTTTGGGCATCTTCACAGTCCTGCACACACCTGAAACATAAAACAGCTGATTTTTGTTTTGGTTCTCCAACCCTGACCAACCAAGTCTGTCCTCTTGATTTATGGTACTTTTGACTTTAAGTTGAAACTCTTAAACACTGATTTTGTTTTGCGTGTGTGTGTGCGTGTGTGTGTGTGTGCGTGTGTGTGTGTGTGTGTGTGCGTGTGTGTGTGTGTGTGTGTGGGTTGGGTGTTTGTAGAGGAGAACAGATCAGTGTATGAATGTGTTCAAATCTCAACACCTGGCAAAGCAAACAGAGAGTCAGTGATATCGACCAACAACTCTATCAAATCCAAATATGCAGATGTGTTGCAGCTGTGGTTGAGCTATCAGCAAGCAAGATAACACTTTATTGTCCCTGCTTGAAGGTCTTTATTCAGTAAATCTGAAATATGCCAAAGTAAGAGCACTGTTTGATTTAGTTTTAGTTTTCTCTGAGGAGTCTCAGGTGCATCAAATAAAGTATTCAAAGTATTTGTCACATAGTCATATTGTGCAGTTTTATGGTGTTAAATTACCACAATCTGAATCTATTCAGCCTTTTGCAAAGACACACAAAAAAATAGAGTCATCTGGAGGCTGCATGTCTTGTTAAGTTTTCTTTTACACAGTGAAAATTTAGTGAAATCAACAAACCATTTCTCATGAATTTAACATAAATATGTAGGTTTCATTAACCTCAAATTTAAATCTCAACTTCAAATTTGTAGTTTTTATTTTTCAGACCAGAGTTGTTCTGACTTTCAGTCTTTTATCTTGAAAAGATGAGTTGAATAAATGCTCTGCTGTGAGTTCACTCAGCTTATCTAATTCAATTTTAAAGGAAAATTAAATAACCTTGATCTAATTATTTAACTCACATTTTTAAAGCAGAAGAACTTGTTAAGATAAACATTTTTTATCCAAACCACTTTACAAAAATTCACCTCCTTCACACAGACCACAGAAACAATATATCATAACTTTAAACATGAAAAACATTTAAGGTGTTTCTTTATAAAGTTCACATTAAAAACACATGAAAACTCACCTTTCAAAGGTTCAGTGAGTCTGGTTCCTCTGTCAGCAGCCTCACTTCATTCTGCAGCAGCAGCAGGGTTACTTCCCATGAGACTGGTCTTTTTTACTTTTCAGAATAAAAGCCCCATTTCCACAAAAGGCGAGTGATCTGTGGTGCTGGACAAAAGCTGTCAGTCAAAATTGCTGTTGAAAAACTAATTGACACTCAAACTGCCCGAAATCTTTGATTAAACATCAATTTAAAAAGACAAATTTGGCATCTTTTGGCTTATTGCAGCTGCCCTAGAGTCATTTCTGTTCCCCAGAATCTGTCAAACCAACAACAAAAACCACAGGGGTGACAAACAGGGACAGTAAGACATTTCAGTGTCCTCCACACGGTGCCATGTGGCTGATTTTTTTTTTTTCTGGTAGAGAAACAGATGACAGACCTGTAATTACCACTCGTGGTTATAGTTTCACTTTCATTTTAGCCAGAAACAGGATTTAGAAAAAGAGGAATATAATAATCTTGTAATTTTTAGTGGAGCTGGAAACGCTGGAAAAGCTGTTTAGTCACGTATGTTTTATTGAAGAATGGTTTCATGATGAAGTACAGGTGAACAGTCTGTATTTTCACATGAGAATAAAACAGATCAGATCCAACATAGTTTACTATTTACTATCACATCTTAGGTTACGTTCACACTGCAGGCAAAAGTGTCTCAAATCTGATTTAGCAGCTCCATGACATCCTGAAATCTGGGGTGAAGCTTGTTTCTGTGAAGCTGCTCACATCCATCCCACCACTCCTGCCTCTGGTTCTGCATCCACACACACCCATACTGAGCAAACATAGTTAGAGGGTCCTCTCCCAGTGAAATTTGGGTTTAATAGACTTTTCCCCTGACTTTTAAAGAATGAAAACAACAAAATAATAAGTACACTTACAGCAGAATAACACAGAAATGTGTCTTAGTTAAGGTGCCCTCAGAAGAAATGTGCCCATTTTCTTTAAAACTCTTTGGGAATGTTTCTTTCAGTATTCTCCATTTCTTCCTTGTCTCTCACTCACTGTAGAGAAACGGTTTATACACTCTGTTAGAAATAGGCTGAGATAACAAAAAAGGGGAAAAAAGGAGAAATATAGGAGCACTGTGACACCAGGAGGCAGAAGCTTCAACTGCACCTCAACTTATAAATGAAACGGTAAACAGTGACTTTGGTGGCCTCCATGTTTACTTTTGTTCGACAGATCTGAGCAATAAATCAGCATTTAGCACGAAGGCCTGCAGTGTGAACGTAGCCTACAGGTTTGTAAATGACAGGACGATGTGTAAAAAGTTCTGTAATGTGTCCTCTACAGGTTTTGAGAGCCATACTTTAAATTTAGATGATTCTTAAAGGGACAGTTCATCCAAAAATGATAATTCAGTCATTATCTACTCTCCATCACGCTGAATGAAAGTCAGAATTTGTTTTTGTTTTTTTTGTCCACAAAACACTGTTCGAGTTTCACAGGAAAACAGCATTGCACAATCTCCCAAACAATTTAAATGCATGGAGATTAGTTTTCAAAAGTAAGGAAAAAAAATGCCTCCATACTGCTTGTCTGGTGTAATCCAAGTCTCCTAAGGTCCTGACGTGCCAAGTTGACTTGAAAGACGTTATTTACACCATGTTTTTGGCCTGAATCTTCATTGTAGATCCTGAGCTTGGAGCCACATTCCTGTGTCCATGCACACCGACTGAACTGGGTGTGTGTGGTGTGATGGTGTGCACACACAAGTGAACAGCATGTCAGGGTTTTAGGAGACTTGACAAACAGTATGGAGGCATTTGATGTTTTCCTGTGAACCTCCAGCAGCGTTTTGTGGACTAAAAAAACTTTCATTCTGCATGAGGGTGAGTAGATAATGACTGAATGTTTTTTGGGTGCTGCAGAGCTGCAGTTTTCCGCCTTCTCTCCAAAATAATGGGACTAAATGGCTTCAGCTTGAAGTGCTCAAAGCACTAAAAGAAAAAAATTGAAAAAGTCAAAACCGGTGTCTCATGACCCAGTTATAAATATAAATAGCAATACAGGCCAGGAGAAAAATCTGCATTTTTGATTTAGGTGTGAACTGTCCCTTTAAAAAGGAAACCCAGAGAAAAGATGTGTCTCATTATTTGCATTCAGTCCTGTAAAACATTAAACGTGAAACTGCTGACCTCACAGTTTTAATCTCAAACCAGTGTCACCATCAGCAGACCAGTAAACTGAGGCCAGATAACAAACAGCCACAGATGATATGATGCATCTTCCACTAGATGGCGCTCATTAACCACAGCACAGAGTATTGAAGCGGAGCGCCGCCCCCTGTGCTGCACTCCAGCTTCACACTACACTTAACCAGACTTTAAAAAAGGACAGTTCACCCCAAAATTATTATACAGAACAATGGCACTTTGCTCAAACTCAACAGCAATGTCTCTTTACTTTACCAGTTACTCAAGAACACTGAAGAAACAACACTTTGATACAGTGTAAAGTAGTCAGTGTACAGCTTGTATAACAGTGTAAACTTACTGTCCCCTCAAAATAACTCAACACACAGCCATTAATGTCTGGCAACAACAGTGAGTACACCCCGAGGTGAAAATGTCCAAATGGGGCCCAAAGTGTCAACATTTTGTGTGGCCACCATTATTTTGCAGCACTGCGTTAACCGAGTTGAGCAGAGCTTCACCGGTTGGTTGGTTTCACTGAAGAGGATTTACTCGGGCCAAATTCTGAGATACTGAACAAACTGACTTCTTTTTGCTGTTTACTGCTGAAGCCCTGAAAAGTGTGTTTCTGCTGAACTCTTTAGAGTCTCAGGGAATATTTATTTTGGTCTTTGGTGAAAATGACTTTCTCTCTTGTTAAATATATTTTTTTCAGTTGTCTCAACGATATACTGAACTGACTTGTGCTGCACTGTCACCCTGATTCTTTGCTGTGATTATTTGTGTGCTGTTGGTCTGGTGGTTCATTGTCAGACCGTCAGATGAACTCTGGCTGCCAACATTTAAAAACAATGATGAAATATTTTGCTGACAATCAGTGCATCATAGTGATTTTGCAGAATGGTGAGCAGAGGTGGAAGAAATGAATGACAACGACCGTGATCTGAAAATCTTTTCATTCATTCAAATTTAGTTAGCCACGTCCATCTTTTTAGACATGTTTTCTTAAATGATTCCAGTCTATTTTCTGTTCTTTCAGACACACACACACAAACACACTAGTAATTATTTTCAGAAATGTCTCACAACCCTGTGTTTCAGAGTACTAAAAACAGCCTACCTGTGACTGTTGCTGGAAAAGGTTCTGGAGTGATGAGCTGAGCCGGGCCATGCTGGCCTCCATGTTAGTGACGACAGCTGTTTGTAAAGTTTCCTTATACCTGAAAAAAAGTTGTTGTTGTTACAAAAGAGGCGTCCACGTGACTTTTGTCCGTCTGTTCCCACAGCACATGAGTGCAGGGTGGATGAGATGTGGATCTTTCTGTTACTCTGCCTGGTATTCTTCAGTTAGTTGAGTTAATTAACGCCAACTGTCGCAGCCCTCGTGCAGTTTAAGGGCTTAATTAACATGAGTTTGGTGCAGTTCTGACTACATTTGTGAAGCGGCTCATTTCAGGAGGTCTGAACCATAGACATATATACTTACATGCTGCATTGAACAGGTTGGCACGTTGCTGCGATACGTCGGCGTGTCCGCCATATTGAATGTGGCAGATCTGCCCCGTAAACTAATGCAAGGAAATGGACCGAACTTCATAAAGTGCCTTTCTATGAAGTGATTTAAATTAATGCCTTTTATTCACCCATTCACACACACACTCATATATCTGGGAAACAAATAGGCATCAAAAACAACGTATGTAACTTTTAATGTGATGATTATAAATGTTTACTCCTTTTATGTTTATGACAGAGGTAAGCACCAAACCAACATATGTATTTTTTAAATGTTTTTGTGAGTTTTTACAGCTATCAATGTATGTAACACTGTTATTGTGATGATAAATATTGAAATATTAATATTAAACATCTGATGAACATATACATACATATATCTATACAGCTACAGTCTGTGTGTGTGTGTGTGTGTGTGTGTGTGTGTGTGTGTGTGAGATGAAAACCTTGGATAAGAATGGTCTTGCACAGCTTTTTCAGTGTGTTGCCACTCTATATGAATGAATAAGGCATATTCTCCATTGGCTCTTGCCACATCCAATATGGCGGCGACGTCGACGTATGATTCAGCGCTCAAAGCGGCGTCTACGTATACATGTCTATGGTCTGAACAAGCTAACAGCTAGCTGATTAGCTTGTTGAGCACTGCGCCAGTGACGTCACCCTTGCATGCGGTAGTTAACAGGTGTGTAGGTCGTGAAGGTAAGTCCAACGCGCCTTTCTTCTTCTTCCTCAGTAATTTGACCTGAAAACTGACTGTTCCGTCAGAGTCACGGACACGGAGACCGAGTTTAAGCTAACAGCTAACGGCTGGAAACCTAAAGCGTGCCGCTGTTGGACGGAGACAGAATGGCGGCGAATCCCGCTCAGAATTTGGTGAAACAAAATATTTCGCAGATTATCAGCAAACTGCAAAAACGTACGGACCAAAGTTTAAATCCTGAGATTCTTTGTGCTCGTCTCTCTAATTCGGCTGTCATTTGAATCACGAAGCAGCTCTTTTTGTTAAGAAATAAATAACTTCTAACGTTAATTGCTGCAGCCGGTGTAACGAACCGAAGGCGCCAAAAAGAACTTTATTATCTCTGCATATTAAAATAAGTTCTGCTGGTAGAATTTGTGTGTGCAGTCACAGAACTTTAGCAGATTTCTGCGTGTTTGTGGTCAGTGATGAGAGGGACCGACAATTTACTGAAGTTAAGTTTTATTAGTAATGTTGACTGATGGTCTACAGCTGCAACAGTTAATCAGTTATGAATCGAATATTAAATTGATCGTCACCTATTTTGATAATTGATTAATTCTTTTTTGGTTTGTTTTTCAGTTAAAAAAAAGTCCAAATTCTTTGCTGTCAGCTTCTTTTCTGGTTTCTTTACTCTCTGACAGTAAACTGAATATTTTTTAGTTGTGGACAAAACAAGACATTTGAGGAGGACATCTTGGACTTTGATCAACATTTTATGTTGATGACATTCAATGGGCCAAACAATTAATCAATTAATGGAGGAAATGGTCAACAGATTAATCAATAATGAAAATAATCATTAGAGGATAGACTTGAAAAATAGGTCAAATGTTGACAAACGGGTCCAAACATGTGGGGGACATGGACGGACGTATTTTCTGTATTGATCAAACTGTTGATCATTTTCTTTAGTAAACAGTTAATTGTTTGGTCCATAACACAATGTACAAGATGAGCTGCTCTGAGGAGCTGTGTGTGTGTGTGTGTGTGTGTGTGTGTGTGTGTGTGTGAGAGAGAGAGAGAGAGTGTGTGAGTGTGTGTGTGAGAGTGTGTGTGTGTGTGTGTGTGAGTGTGTGAGTGTGTGTGAGTGTGTGTGTGTGTGTGTGTGTGTGTGTGTGTGTGTGAGTGTGTGTGTGTGTGTGTGTGTGTGAGTGTGTGTGTGTGTGTCCCTCTTCAGTGGCTCATCATTGTTGTAGATCTACACTGTAAAAATAAAAAACTTGAGAAAACTCAAACTTTAAAGGCAACGTGCTGCAATAAATGTTTAAGTCCAACTCAAATTCTTAAGTTTTGAAAAAAAAATGTGATCTAACTACAAATCTTTTGTTGAGATAATTGACTTTTCTTCTTTGAATAAACTTCTTTGAGATTTAGAGACCTGAAGAAGTTGTAGTTAAAAAATAGAGTAAATTCATTATGGTTAAAGTGAATTATGGTTAAAATTGTAATATTTTCAATTAAAACTGTTTAATTTTCAGGCACCAAAATAGAGACAGATCAGGCTCAGCTCACTGTTACCAACTTTAGAAATACATTTTTTTGAGTTTCTAAAACTCAAAGATTCAAGTTTATCTAAAGAAGAGAAGTAAATTGTCTCACCTAAAGATTATAGGTCAGCAGATCTTTTTAAGGTTTATTAACTCAAGAGTTTTAAATGTTGAGCTGTCTCAACAGTTTTAATTCTTCCTTTCTTTAACTGTAAAAATATGTAGCCTGTACACCAAAAAATATCTTGTCCACTTGACAACTGTCATTTTCTGTCACACTAGTTTTTTGTGATGATGATGTTGCTTTTTGACATTGAATGTGCTGTGTGTGTGTGTGTGTGTGTGTGTGTGTGTGTGTGTGTGTGTGTGTGTGTGTCTGTGTGTGTGTGTGTGTGTGTGTGTGTGTGTGTGTGTGTCTGTGTGTGTGTGTGTGTGTGTGTGTGTGTGTGTGTGTGTGTGTGTGTGTGTGTGTGTGTGTGTGTGTGTGTGTGTGTGTGTGTCTGTGTGTGTGTGTGTGTGTGTGTGTGTGTTTTCAGTGTGTTCAGCAGAATGAATCAGAGTAACAGGAATCCAATGGATTCATCCAAACCAGCTCCATTATACCTGAGGAGCACCTCAGCAGTTTCTCTCAATGAACGGTGAGACACACATCATCATCATCATCATCATCATCTGAGCAAATCTGCATTAAAGTTACAGTTCATATTATTTACAGTGTGGTTGTTTGAGGTTTTTCTCTGGAGGGTCAGCAGCAACATGGATTTTAGACACCATTTTAAGTGTTCACTATATTTAGAATATTTTCACCTCTTTATCTTTCTGTCTGACAGGGAACCACCGTTATATCAGACTAACATCACTCTCTACAAACCAACCAAACTCCATTCATAAAATCAGTGATTTTAGCTCACAGAACTCAGGAGTTGTTGGTCTGCGGCCTCCATCTGTTAGTGTGTTTGTGTTGTTGTGACTTAACTGATTAATTAATGCTGTCACAATCTTGTCAGTTGTGACCCTAAAAATGTCCCGTTAGTTTTAATAATTCCACATAAATAAATGTTTGTTTTGAAATGTCAGAAAAAATGTATCCTGTCACAATCCTGTCAATTAAAAACTTGGTCCAAACATGTGAAAACAGGTGGAACGTTTGGAACTATTTTTCAACTAGTGATCAATGTGGTAATAATTTTTCCACTAAGTGATTAGTTGTTTGGTTCATAAAATGTCATAAAATGTTGATCAAGAGTCCAAGATGATGTCCTCAAATGTCTCATTTTGTCCACAAGTCAAAGATATTCGGTGTAGTTGGAGAGATGAAGTGGCTAAGGTGACACAATCAGTGACAATCACAAGAGGGAAGAGGAGGAATATGGAGTTTTGATTTTGGGGTGAACTGTCCCTTTAACCTCTGTCTGGTGTCCACACTTCAGCTTCTCTCAGGTGCTGGTGGATCAGCTGACCCAGCCCAGGATGGTAACATTTGACCCCGTCCTGCTGCAGCAGAGGCAGGCGTGTGTCCTGCTGGTGAAGAGCGAGACGTTACCTGACCTGCAGGTGAGTCACACTTCAACATTAATGTTTGTCTTTTGGTTTTGTTCACCTGGTTGGGCAGGTTGTAAGTATGGTCCAGACGTACCTGGTTAACCCTCTCACCTGTCCTCCTGGTCCAGACTCGGAACTCGTCCGTGAGGCTGCAACAGCGTCTGATGAAGACGAGGAGGAGGAAGAGTGTCTGGGCTCGACTCGGCTGGCAGCAGGTGACTCGGCGTCTCTCAGCGTCCAGACCCAAAGGCTTCTGGAGCTTCAGACGCAAGTACAAGTGGAGAGCTGCGTTCAGCTCCGCCTTCAGGAGTGAGTGGACAGATTAAATCAATGGATCAATCAAGAGAGGAACTGAACGATCAATTATTGAACTGATGAAGCTTCTGTCTACTCAATCAGTGTACCTGTAATTACACCTGTACCTGTGTGTGTTTCCTGTGCAGGACGTTCCAACCTGCCCAGTCGACTGGTTCAGCGTGGCCTCCTGACGAGGAGAAACGCCCAGAAACTGACCTCAGGTGAGTTTATCAACACACAGGATTAGTCAGGAGATTAATAAGACTTCATTCTGAGAACGACAGTCACCTGTCAGAGTCAGTCGCCTGTCGGACTCAGTCACCTGTCAGAGTCAGTCGCCTGTCGGACTCAGTCGCCTGTCGGACTCAGTCACCTGTCAGAGTCAGTCGCCTGTCAGAGTCAGTCACCTGTCGGACTCAGTCACCTGTCAGAGTCAGTCGCCTGTCAGAGTCAGTCGCCTGTCAGAGTCAGTCACCTGTCAGAGTCACCTGTCAGACTCAGTCACCTGTCAGTCAGTCACCTGTCAGAGTCAGTCGCCTGTCAGAGTCAGTCACCTGTCAGAGTCACCTGTCAGACTCAGTCACCTGTCAGAGTCAGTCACCTGTCGGACTCAGTCACCTGTCAGACTCAGTCACCTGTCAGAGTCAGTCACCTGTCAGAGTCAGTCACCTGTCGGACTCAGTCACCTGTCAGAGTCACCTGTCAGACTCAGTCACCTGTCAGACTCAGTCACCTGTCAGAGTCAGTCACCTGTCGGACTCAGTCACCTGTCAGACTCAGTCACCTGTCAGAGTCAGTCACCTGTCAGAGTCAGTCACCTGTCGGACTCAGTCACCTGTCAGAGTCACCTGTCAGACTCAGTCACCTGTCAGACTCAGTCACCTGTCAGAGTCAGTCACCTGTCGGACTCAGTCACCTGTCAGACTCAGTCACCTGTCAGAGTCAGTCACCTGTCAGAGTCAGTCACCTGTCGGACTCAGTCACCTGTCAGAGTCACCTGTCAGACTCAGTCACCTGTCAGACTCAGTCACCTGTCAGAGTCAGTCACCTGTCGGACTCAGTCACCTGTCAGACTCAGTCACCTGTCAGAGTCACCTGTCAGAGTCAGTCACCTGTCAGACTCAGTCGCCTGTCAGAGTCAGTCGCCTGTCAGAGTCACCTGTCAGAGTCAGTCACCTGTCAGACTCAGTCACCTGTCAGAGTCAGTCACCTGTCAGAGTCACCTGTCAGAGTCAGTCACCTGTCAGACTCTGTCACCTGTCACCTGTCACTCACCTTTTCTACGTTTCTCCTGCAGTTCAAACACAGCTCAGACTGCGCCTGCAGAGAGGCGGGGCCACCAACCTCAGGGGGCGTGGTCTGAACAGAGATGACATACCAACCAAGAAGCAGCTGGACGCACAGCTGGACGAGTACATGTCCATGTCCAAGAGCAGACTGGACAAAGACCTGGACGACTACATGTCCATGTCCAAGAGCCGTCTGGATGCTGAGCTGGACGAGTACATGTCGATGGCTGGACAGACGGACCTTCAGTGGGACTGAGGGACGGTCCAGTGATGAGACAGGTGTGCGGTGAGTGACGGACACTCAGATCGATGAAGGTGCTTGGTTGTGATTGGCTGACGTGTGCTCTAAGGTAAATAAGCTGCGACTTCAGTTGAAGCAGGACGTTGTTGTTGTTGTTGTTTACAGGAGTTTGTTCATTTGTTCGGTTTGGTTTGTTTGTTTATTTTTTGATGGGGCTGTGTGTACTTCACTGACCTCTCTGTGTGTTGGAACTTGTTTTAATCCGTCTGTTTGTGTTTGTGAGGCTCTGCTTTTGTTCCCAGCATTTAAAAATATATTTTAATAAAAGATATTTCCTGCTGAGTCACTGTTTACTTCAGGTGTTCTGACAGTGGGGTTTCGTACGACTCGGCAATACAGCTTAGAATTAATATCTTGATATTTTAGGATCTATAAAATGCCAAGTCTAAGAGAGTTGGGACGTCGTGTAAAATGTAAATAAAAACAGAATGCAGAACGTTCTCAACCTGTATTCAGTTTGGACGAAAAAAACTAATCAATAAGTGGAAAAATTATTGCCAGATTGATCACCAGTTGAAAAATAGGTTTGAACATGTTCAGATCTGTTTTTTATTTTTCAGTTGAAAAGGTTGTGACAGGATTAATTTTTCACCATTTTCTGACATTTTAAAACAAAACAACTATTTATTGATTAATTGACTATGAAAATAATCATTAGTTGCAGCCCTAATCAAGGCCACTTGTCACATTGTGACAGAGATGATTATAGTTGCTAAGCAACCAGGATGCATCTCAGTTTGACCGTCTGTAAAAATGAAACATTTTCTTTGTCTTTTGTGTCATTTATTTAAAAAACAAAACATTTAAAATGAAAATCCAGACACTTAGTAAAAGTCAGGAACAACATCTCAGGTGATTATTGATCAGAGTCCAGCAGGTGGCAGCAGAGAGGCAGAGATCAATAAGTTGTGATCAGAGCCGTCGCAGCCGTCAGCAGACTGTCGGCGTGAAATCGTTTATTACAAACTCAGAACATCAAACTCATCACAGTAATACGAGGCAGCTCTGTGATGAGAGTTATTGATCAGAAATTGATTGGCTGGTTTCAGTCGGCTTGTCGATGGAGTTCATGTTGAAGGGTGTGATGATCTGTGATCAGTTATTGATCAGCTGATGGTTGGCTCCTCCTCCTCTCCAGCTGATGTGAGGTCAGAGCCTGCAGTTGGACGAGACACTGATGAGATCAATATGAGGATTTACTTTATTTATTTATTATCTTATGTGTCAGTTTATTTTCATGTGATTATTGATTTGATCAGAGCATCAGCTGTGATATTTGTAGTTTCCTCCTCTGAGCTGCAGCTTCACTCTGTGTGTATTTCAGTGTGTGTGTTTGGCATTTTATGCCTTAAATGACAGGACAGCTGATGACGTGACAGGAAATGGGGAGAGAGAGTGGGGGAATGACGCGCAGCAAAGGGTCATGGGAGTCGAAGCCACAGCTGCTGCAGAGGACTGACATGAGACTCACACTGAACTGTCCAAGTCCCCCATATTTTCATCTATTAAAAAGACGTTAAAGTAGTTTGTGATCACCTGAGGAGTCATTTTGTATTTATATATTTATCAATATTCATACATCACATGTATTAAACTGTAATGATTTCATATATTCACAGCAGTATTGTTCTATAAGATAATAACCATCAGTGATCTGATTCAAATTTTAGACTCATCTAGAATTAAACAGTTAAATGTGTTTTATAACACAGAGAACCATCATCACAGCCTGTGAGAAAAGACTGGAAACGAGGATAAAAATAGAGTTGAACTAAATAATTATTTGTATTTTAAGAAATCCTTCCTGACAGTAAACTGAATATCTTTGAGTTTTGGACATAAGACATTTGAGGACGTCAGTGTGGGCTTTAGAAAACAACGCTCAACGTTTTTCACCATTTTACAAACCAAACCTGTGATGAAAATAATTGTTAGTTGCAGCCTTACAACAGACCAGGGATGTACGTGATTAAACGTCGCCACCCTCGTTAGTCGGCACCAGAAATAATAGTCAGTTTATCTATTTATCAATATTTGATTCATGTATAATGTCAGTTAATGGTTTTCTCTAAGGTGTTATGCAGCCGCCGGCCACTAGTCGGTGCTGCAGCTGCATCACACAGCAGCTCCTCTCGTCCTGATGTCCCACCAGTCCTGCATGTTTTCAGTCAGCAGAGTGGGACAGATGACGGCTCGTCAAACCAGCGCAGTGTTTGATATAGAAAATGGAAATAAAGTTGAATGTAGGCTGTGACAGAATAATCTGATCCAGAACCAGTGGACTGCAGTGATGTGTGACCACATTAATCACAGACACTGACATTAACCTACAGACAGAGCAGCTGCTGCCGCTAGCTCTGCTAATATTAGCCACCCTGTGTAGCAGGCTGGCAGCTAACGTCAGCTCCAGGTAGACGACGTCGTTTAACCTCAGACACTGTGATCGTCTTCGGTCTGAACAGGTGAAGCGTTTAGTGAGATACTGTCATGTTCTGTAGGTTAATGTGCAGTGTTCAGATCACACGACGCATTTAAAATACGATTCAGCGACTGCAGACTGAGATTAACTGCTTCAAATGCATCTTAATACAGTATTAAGCTGCGTTAAATTTGAACTGCTTTGAGTTTTTTCTTCCTGACAGACGAGTCGACTAGTATAAATTAAATGTTGTGTTTAATCGACAGGGACAGACTGAGTCTCTTCTCTTTCTCAGAGTTGGGCAGCAAAGTTCTCAGAGTGAAAACGACTAACGTGTTTCTCAAGTTAGTGGTAT
>CM034595.1:44144350-44146850 GCA_020091685.1 Lutjanus erythropterus
ATCAAGACTAGAGTTGCAACTATTAATCAAATAATCGATTATTAAGTTAATCACCAACTATTATGGTAATTATTTTTTAAGAAAAAAGTCTAAATTCTCTGATTCCAGTTTCTTAAATGTGGATATTTTCTGGTTTCTTTACTCCAGTGGTGGACAAAGTACTCAACGCCAGTACTCGAGTCAGTACAGATAATACTGATCAAATATTATTCAACTACTAGTGAAAGTTGATCAGTCAAAATTTTTACTCAAGTTAAAATAACCCTAATAAAACAAGTTTTTAAAAAATAAGTTAATGAAGAAAGTAATCAAGAGTTTAATGAAAATAACAGAGAGTCCTACGCTCAGCTGAGTTCCTGTTTGATTTTTTACAGTGTTTGAAGTGTGAAATAGAAAGTAAATGTCTGTATGATGAGATGATATTTTACAATGAGAGGCTGAGTGAGTCATCAACGCTCCGTCGCTCTCTGTCCTCCTCTGAAACACAGGCTGCAGAGATCTGATGAATGAACCCACACGAGTTTGGCTCGCTGTCGTCTTATTCAGATCGAACACGAACACAAACTGGCACCTGAGCTGTTTGTGAGTCCTGTGGTGCAGAGACGTGTGTGGACTCGCCTGCAGTCTGAACTCGGGCCTCAGAGCACAGAGAAACCTCCTCGCTGAGACTTTACACGTTTGTAAGACAAAGAACAAAAATTCATGACGTTTTGTTCTGTGCAAATAATCACATGGAGCTTGTTGACAAAAGCACTTCATCTCTTAGTTTGAATTAAAAATGACTCCAAACTATTAATGAATGAATGAATTAATCCTGCCACAATCTTGTGAAATGAAAAATATGTCCAACAACGCACGTCCATGCGCTCCACATGTTTGCATTGTTGACATATTTTTTGAGTCTTTCCTGTAGCAACAAACATTTTTCAACTTTTTATGGACCAAACAACTGATTGATTATTGTAAAATTATTTCCAGATTGATCAGTAGTTGAAAAATAGGTCCAACATGTGGAGCGCACAGACGCACGGCTGCTGTTTTATTTATCAGTGGAAGAATCTGCAGACTGACACTGTAGATGATCTTCTGTATCACTGAGCTTCTCATTTCATCACCTCAACAGACGGAACGAGTTCGTTCACCGTGACCCCAGGCTTGCTGTGTGGAAATGTTGAGCTCAGTAGAAGAAGACTCGTGTGTTTCGGCTTTTGTCATTTTGTCAGTTTCATGATTCAACACACAAAGAATTTGAGAGTTCAGTTACAGATTCATGTTTTTTTACCTCCTGAGTTACTTCAGCATCAAACCAGCGACAGAAACAAAAACTGGAGCAGGGATTAATTAATAGGATACATGGAGCTAGCTAACAGTTTCTGCTTCCAGGATGGAGCTAGGCTAACAGTTTCCTCTGCTTCCAGTCTTTGTGCTAAGCTAGGCTAACAGTTTCCTCTGCTTCCAGTCTTTGTGCTAAGCTAGGCTAACAGTTTCCCTGCTTCCAGTCTTTGTGCTAAGCTAGGCTAACAGTTTCAGTTTACAGCTCCTCAGGGGTAAACAGAAGTCAGTCTCCTTGAACATATGTTCTCACAGTTGAGTCCAGCTGATTCTGTCTGTGATATCTTTCTTTGTTCCTCTTTGTTCCTCAGAGATAAAACCACAAACTGCAGACTAGACGACGCTCTTCAACCCAACTTTCATTTCTGCTTTGCAACTGTTTTTGAGGAAAATCTGATTTAATTCATTTTTATTTATGTAGCAAACATGACATTACATTACACACACTGTTCTCTCATGTTATTAACAGAGAACCAACAGGTTCCACCATGAGCAAGAACTCGAGAGAGTGACAAGGAAAAACTCCTGTTCCTGTTCAGACGGGTTTTCAGCCAAACATCAGAGGAAAAAGTTTCTGTTTTACTTTTGGAACAGAAACAGGAACACAGACATGATTTCAACATGAGGTCAGTGAACTCTGATTGGTTCTCTCTCAGCTGATCTTTACATCAGTGAATCAAAGTAATAATACATCAAACATTTGTGAGAACTTAAACAAATCATGTCCTGACAAAAACATTTAAATAAATATAACTACAAAACTAATTCAATGTTTGAATTAAACTTTATTCTTTATTTCTTTTATAAATATGAAATATTTGTAATTTATGAAATGTTTTGTTTGATTTAATTTGTCACATTTCTAATCTTGTTCTGTGTCACAAAACAGACAAGAAGTCACAACTTCAAACAATTCAACCACTAGAATCTCATAACTAAGCATTAGAACCTCCTGACCACTAGAACCTTTTCAGTGACCACTAGAACCTCATGACTGACAAGTAGAACCTTGTAACTGTAACTTGTAACAGCACAGTGGCAGAAAATAAAGAAGGAAGAAGAAAGGAAGAGACTGAGACAGACAGACAGACAGACAGAGACACACAGACAGACAGACAGAGACACAGACACAGAGACACGACAGACAGACAGAGACACAGACAGACAG
>CM034595.1:44151850-44211199 GCA_020091685.1 Lutjanus erythropterus
ATATTTTTAATGTATTTTCACTAAAAGAAATGGAATCAGAGTGTTTCTATTAATAATTTAATAACTTTTTGTAGGACATGATTCATCTCAGTTCTTTTTATTGTATTTCCAGCTGTCCTGTGTGTGTGTGTGTGTGTGTGTGTGTGTGTGTGTGTGTGTTTCCATGGAGACAGTCAGATCAGTTTAATGTTTAGTGGCTATAAGGAAGTGAACTGTGATCCTGAGACAGAGCTAAAGCGTTCTGTTGTAGAACTCGACTGTCGTGTGCTGTGATTCTACTGAATAGAACCAAACCTGATACACACCTGAGGAGAACCCAGCAGAACCTGAGGAGAACCTGAGGAGAACCTGAAGCTGAGGATGAAGCTGGACGTGAAGATTCAGCTGCTGAAGTTCTGCTGTCAGGTTCTGAACTCGGTCTTCCTGGTGAGGATCAGAGTTCTTCTGGTTTTATATTTTTCATGAACTTTTGTTTTTATTTCAGCCTCAGTTTCCAAAGTGAGTTTGTTTGTTTTAGTTCAGTTTTTAATCCTTTAAAATTGAATGTTTCTTTAGTTTCTGTTAGTTTCCTTTCTGTCACTTTATCAACTTAATCAACCAACACTTCAAACAGTTCATGGTAACAGGATCAAAAATTTAGATGAAGTTTATTAAGATGAGTTGTGTTGATCATAATAAAATAACTGATATAATTAATGTCATTATAAATACATTCTCTGTTAACTGATTTAAAACGTTATTTTTTACTCTGAGGACATTTCAGTAAAGGATGTGAGGATCGTTTCCACCTCTGAGAACACGTCACTCTCAGGTGACCTTTGACCTCTGTGTGCAGGTTCTGGGTCTGAGGCCGGCTGTGCAGTCTGGATCCTGTTTGACACAGGAAGCCCTGACGGTCCTCCACTCAGGTAACAACATCCAGAGACGGGTCCAGAATGGGGTTAGCAGCTCAGCACAGACTGAAGGCTGTTATGACCCGGTCAGGATGAGTTCTGCTGTATCGCCAACATGTCCATTCTTGTTTCCGTCCTTGTTGGAGGGTGGTCTTGTGTTCTCATTTGTCTTCTTTCCTCAACATGGTGTGGCTGATGATTGGCTGTGAGGCTGAGGCCGCCCATTAAAAATGGCACCTGCCGCATCAGAGCTCCTCTGTTTTCGACTCCCAGCCAGACGGCGCCATGCCGTCTGTCGCAGTCCGTTGAGCTGTTCTGCCTCGAGAAACTGCTGTTGTGATTAATGTGTTGCCTTTTTCAAAATAATTTTTCCTGTTTATGTTCAGGAGTCAGGAACATAAGTTAGTTCATTTATCCACAGAGTGTTTTGTTTTTATCTTACGCCGTTCACTCTGAGGGTTTTCATGAGCGTTGAATAAATCATTCTTTGTTGGACTGAACCTGCTGCGTCACTGTTCATCCTCAGGAGTGAGACAGAGGGAGTCGCTTGTGTTGTGTTCAGGTTTTCCAAACCAGGCAACCGTGTTAGCCTAGCTTAGCACAAAGACTGGACGCGGGGAAACTAAGGCAACTGTATCAGCTGTATTAAAGCACAGACAGTTGGTGTCACATGTTCTTTATTTACTATTACTGATACAAGTTAGAACCACAAGTAGTATCGTAGTTTCAACAATCAATCTAATTGTTTGTACCTGTGTGTGTGTGTGTGTGTGTGTGTGTACAGAGGAGCTGCGTACAGTGGGGCGGGGCTGTTGCTGATTGGTGGAGTGGTGCTGCTGGTCAGTGTGATTGGATGTGTTGGAGTTGATGCAGAGAACCGACTCCTGCTGCTGATGGTGAGTCTGTAGCCACTGATGTAACCTCTGTTCTCTGATCACTGCTGAGGCTCGCGCTGCATTCAAGTCATGTGGGACTTTCTGTAATCGCTGTAATTATCAGTTTATGTTTCCAAAGAAGGATTTTTTTACTTAAATCTTGACTTAAATGAACACAAGTGCCTGAAAACCAAATGGACATGAACGCCTCTCATCAGCCAAAGATGGTTTCTCGCCGAATCAGTGGGATGGAAGGATGTCCAAGCTGTTCTTAAACACACCAGAACATCCCGGACATTTTAAATCATGAGAGAAAATAAAGACGTTCAGGCTGATCTCTGCACACAGTGGAGGGTCATCAGTGATGATGGAGAGGATTTATGTTCATATGAATCTTTTGTTTGTTTGTTTGTTTGTTTGTTTCAGTAAATAGTTGCATATTAAACCTTTAAAATAAAATAAAATAAATAATGCTAATAAAATTTCTATGTCATTGACATGTATGATATTTTGTTTGCATTATATTATATCTGTCAGCATTTTAAAATTTCATTAATCACAGTAGTTTTTATTTTAAACAAAACCAAATATTATTAATTTCTTCTGGAAACTTTGACACATTTCACTTACTTTGGTTCTTTTTTTTTCAAACAGAAACCTTTTATTTTACCTTGTGGTCGGTAAATAAATTGTTTTAGTTAAAATCAATTAAAAGGACTATTAGCAAACGCTCACTGGCTTATAATTATTTACAACATCCAAGTGATTATGATGAGAGCAGTTTGGCATAAAACATTCAATTCAGTGTCTCTGTATTGTCTCTAAATTCATTTAAACATTAAATTTCAATCTTAAATCACTTTATATTTTTATGATTGTGGTGAAATCAAACAGAAAAATGATTCACAGATAAATGATCTTATAAAGCTGCTGTGTCAGATTTGATTCACATTTTCAACATGATTTTCTGATAAAATAAGATACAAAATGTAAAGTAATAATATGTTGTTTCAATACAGGAAATATTAGTAACAAGATTCTTACATTAACATTACTATTCTTACTTTTTCAAAATAAATAAATATTTTCCAAAATTTAAAAACATGTGGTCGCTACATGAAGGCGGCCATGTTGGATTTGGCCTCAGAGGCTGCAGTTCACTGATGATCCACCAGAGGGCAGAAAGAAGAAGAAAAGCTAACAGCTGTTAGCTTGTTAACATTGGTACCGTTAGCGCCCCGTTGTCCGCTGTCAGCGTGTAGTTTGCAGCTCAGAGGTTCTTGTTTCACGGGATTTTGAAGCAAGTGACCAATAGCAGGACGGATACCTGCAGCGTGAACGAACCCATGAACCCTCCCACTCTGCTCTTCCTCCTCAGTACCTGGGCTTCCTCCTCGTCCCGCCCTCGGTCAGCTGTTCGTCACACTGCTGCTGCTCATCAACAGAGACAAGGTGAGGCTTTTTTTTGGTGGATTACACATCAGATCTGCTCTTGAGGAGATTTGATCTTTATCTTATTTTTAAAGGTCAAACTTAGACGACCTGCTGATGATGACGTGTTTTATTTTGTAGCAGTCATTGCAGCTGAAGACTGTTCCATGTTTGTATTTCACAGCTGTCAGAGAGAGAAGACATTTTATTTTTTAAAGAGTCTCACAGTTCAGAAGATACATTTTTAAACCGTTATAACAAAATATATTTTAATATTAAACCTGAGAGAAAAGGACCAAAAATATATCAAATGCTGCCATGTTGTCACATTGTGTTTTTGTTTATGTTTTGTTGTGATGCTGTGATGTCACACATTTAAAACGTGTGTTTTGTACCATGTGATGTTTGCTGTGATCAGATTGGACGGAGTCTGACCAATCAGTGGATCAGATCATCCTTCATTATGGACACAATAATCAGAGTGAAGACACGCTGATGGACAGCGCCCAGGAACATGTGAGTCACTCACAAAATAAAAGACCTGTTCAGGAGCCTCACTTCTCAGTCACTGATGAATTTATTGAACGGTGATTATTGATTAACTAATGACAGGCGGAGTGCTGTGGCAGTACAGGCCCTTCTGATTGGCTGAAGAACACCTACATCCAGAGTCTGAACCTGACCAATCCAGACGCATTTCCTTGTTCGTGTTTCAAATCGTTCCGTCCGCCTTTAACTCGACGTGGTGCTCTGAGCAGCTGAACTTCAGCGTCCGCTGCACGGACGAAGAAACGTCTCGTATGAACAGGTGCGGGCTCCTTATAGAAACATTTCTACACTATGGATTAATTATTGATTAATGCATGTTTAATCAGTTAAATTCTTAACTGTGATTGATCACTTATCATTAACATCCCAGGTTTATATGTTGAGTTGTGTTTTGTTTGATCATCGTCAGCAGCTGATCAGCTGTACGCTTTTCTCTGATGTCAGTTTTTCACAGCAGGACTCACGCTGTCACATAGCAACAATAAACACACAACATCCAGGTAAACTTTCAGAATAAAGTTGCTGAGAAGCATCTCGCATTTTAGGATTTTGGACGTGTAGGAAAAGTTTGTGTTAAAATAATTGTTAGGAGGATTTATTGTCAAAACTTCATCACTGATTAAATTACTATAAACTGTGTGAAGAGAATATTTACAAAAACCCTAACTGCTTTTTAACCCCAAATAAACACCCAAACATAATGATAATCAATAATTAAAATAATCATTATCCAGCTGTTAAACAACTTCAGACTTCTGAAGCTCACACTTTATCATGATAATTTGACACATCGATTTTTCTGCTCAAAACTCAGAAGAGTGTAATTCAGGGTGTCAACAGGTAAACAAACAGAACTGTGGAGCCGTGTCTCCCGCAGAAGACAACACAATCAATCATGGTTTAAAATGATCAATAAATATGTCCTCAATTCAGATATTAAAGTGCAGTTGTTTATAAAAGGTGCAGAATTCACAGGAGCAGAAACTAAAATATCTCTATTCAGTACCCTGATCCAGAACAGACCGTCCTCCTGAACCATGTGAGTCTTGGTCATGTTCAGCAGGAGGTTTAGGTGAAGGAGGTCTGAGACTTTATGGAGGAGGAACTTCCTGTATGAAGAACTGCATCATCAGCGTAACGGTGGATCGATGCACGCCAACGCAACAACGCTATTATATGTATAGAAATAATGTTGGGCCCTGGGGGCGCCTGTACTGACTGACAGTCAGCAGCCTGTCAACAGCCTGTCAACAGCCTGTAAGCAGCCGTCAACAGCCTGTCAACAGCCTGTCAGCTGCGCCCGTCAGCAGCCTGTCAACAGCCTGTCAGCAGCCTGTCAACAGCCTGTCAACAGCCTGTCAGCTGCCTGTCAGCTGCCTGTCAACAGCCCGTCAACAGCCTGTCTACTGCCTGTCAACAGCCTGTCAGCTGTCTGTCAACTGCCTGTCAACAGCCTGTCAGCTGTCTGTCAACAGCCTGTCAGCTGTCTGTCAACAGCCTCTCAACTGCCTGTCAACAGCCTGTCAACAGCCTGTCAGCTGTCTGTCAACAGCCTGTCAGCTGTCTGTCAACTGCCTGTCAACAGCCTGTCTACAGCCTGTCAGCAGCCTGTCAGCTGCCTGTCTACAGCCTGTCAGCTGCCTGTCAACAGCCTGTCAACTGCCTGTCAACAGCCTGTCAGCAGCCTGTCAGCTGTCTGTCAACAGCCTGTCAGCTGTCTGTCAACAGCCTGTCAGCTGCCTGTCAGCAGCCTGTCAACTGCCCGTCAACAGCCTGTCAACAGCCTGTCAGCTGCCTGTCAGCAGCCCGTCAACTGCCTGTCAACAGCCTGTCAGCAGCCTGTCAACAGCCTGTCAGCTGTCTGTCAACAGCCTGTCGGCCGCCTGTCAACAGCCCGTCAACAGCCTGTCTACAGCCCGTCAGCTGTCTGTCTACAGCCTGTCAGCTGCCTGTCAACAGCCCGTCAGCTGCCTGTCAACAGCCTGTCAGCCTGCTGCCTGTCAGCTGTCTGTCTACAGCCTGTCAGCTGTCTGTCAACAGCCTGTCAACAGCCTGTCTCAGCCTGTCAGCTGTCTGTCTACAGCCTGTCAGCTGCCTGTCAGCTGCCTGTCTACAGCCTGTCTACAGCCTGTCAGCTGCCTGTCAGCTGTCTGTCAGCTGTCTGTCTACAGCCTGTCAGCTGCCCTGTCTACAGCCTGCTGAGCTGTCTGTCTACAGCCTGTCAGCCTGCTCACTGTCTGCTGCCTGTCTACAGCCTGTCACAGCCTGTCAGCTGGCTCAGCCGTCACAGCCTGTCAGCTGTCTGTCAGCCTGTCAGCTGCCTGTCAGCTGTCTGTCTACAGCCTGTCAGCCTGTCAGCCGCCTGTCAGCTGCCTGTCTACAGCCTGTCAGCTGCCTGTCTACAGCCTGTCAGCTGTCTGTCTACAGCCTGTCTACAGCCTGTCAGCTGCCTGTCAGCTGCCTGTCTACAACCTGTCAGCTGCCTGTCAGCTGCCTGTCTACAGCCTGTCAGCTGTCTGTCTACAGCCTGTTCACAGCCTGTCAGCAGCCTGTCAGCTGCCTGTCTACAGCCTGTCAGCTGTCTGTCAGCTGTCTGTCTACAGCCTCCGTCAGCTGCCTGTCTACAGCCTGTCTACAGCCTGTCTACAGCCTGTCAGCTGCCTGTCAGCTGCCTGTCAGCTGTCTGTCAGCTGTCTGCTCCGTCTGCAGCCTGTCAGCTGCCTGTCTCAGCCTGTCAACAGCCTGTCAGCTGCCTGTCAACAGCCTGTCAGCTGCCTGTCAGCTGCCTGTCAACAGCCTGTCAGCCTGTCACAGCTCCTGTCAGCTGCCTGTCTACAGCCTGTCAGCTGCCTGTCAACAGCCTGTCTACAGCCTGTCAACAGCCTGTCAACAGCCTGTCAGCTGCCTGTCAACAGCCCGTCAGCTGTCTGTCTACAGCCTGTCAGCTGCCTGTCAGCAGCCTGTCTACAGCCTGTCAACAGCCTGTCTACAGCCTGTCAACAGCCTGTCAACAGCCTGTCAGCTGTCTGTCAACAGCCTGTCAGCCTGTCAGCAGCCCGTCAGCAGCTGTCAACAGCCTGTCAGCTGCCTGTCAACAGCCTGTCAACTGTCTACCTGTCAGCTGCCTGTCAACAGCCTGTCAGCTGCCTGTCAACAGCCTGTCCAGCCCGTCAGCTGTCTGTCAACAGCCTGTCAGCTGCCTGTCAGCAGCCTGTCTACAGCATGTCAACAGCCTGTCAACAGCCTGTCAGCTGCCTGTCAACAGCCTGTCAACAGCCTGTCAGCTGCCTGTCAACAGCCTGTCAGCTGCCTGTCAACAGCCTGTCCACATCCTGTCAACAGCCTGTCAGCTGTCTGTCTACAGCCTGTCAGCTGCCTGTCAACAGCCTGTCAACAGCCTGTCAGCTGTCTGTCAACAGCCTGTCAGCTGTCTGTCTACAGCCTGTCAGCTCGTCAACAGCAGCTGTCTACAGCCTGTCAGCTGCCTGTCAACAGCCTGTCAGCTGCCTGTCTACAGCCTGTCAGCTGCCTGTCAACAGCCTGTCTACAGCCTGTCAACAGCCTGTCAACAGCCTGTCAGCTGTCTGTCAACAGCCTGTCAGCTGCCTGTCAGCAGCCTGTCTACAGCATGTCAACAGCCTGTCAACAGCCTGTCAGCTGCCTGTCAACAGCCTGTCAACAGCCTGTCAGCTGCCTGTCAACAGCCTGTCAGCTGCCTGTCAACAGCCTGTCCACATCCTGTCAACAGCCTGTCAGCTGTCTGTCTACAGCCTGTCAACTCTGAGTTAAATCAGTGCAGGCACACACAGTAGAACAGATGAAGTATCATTCAGGACCTGAAGTGACACATCAGATCCAGATCAGGAACCAGACTGAATATCGAGGAAGGTTTGTTTGACTCCTCCCTCCACCCCTCCTCCTCCTTCACACTACGTCAGCTGACACTGACAGCACATCACAAGCAGGACGTCTCCAGACATGTCAGAGCAGAACCTTCCGTGACAGAACAGGTACAGAGTTCCTAAGCAGAGAGAAAGAACTGAGGTGACTGTCACAAAAGGAGAACGTTCTCTTTAACAGGCAGAGACGTCACAGTCTGTGGTGTCTGTGGTGTCTGTGGTGTGGCTCTGATCCAGCTGCTGCATTGATGTGACAACAGGCTGCTTATCTTATTTTGTGTATTATGCTGTTTTGTCTGTTCTTTGTTGATCAGGATCACGTGTGTTTGTTGCAGGGCTGCAAAGAAAAGCTTAGTGATTGGCTGCAGGAAAACGCTCTGACAATCGTCGGCATGGATCTCGGTCTCATGTTAATCCAGGTAAGAGAACCATCTCACAATAGAAAAGATGCAGTGGAACATTGTGATGACTTCATGAGGTTCCTGTCTTCTTTTTATATTTTGCTGTAATGAGCTCAGCGGCTCTAGGGGACACTGCAGAGCCTGTAGTGTTAACCTGTCCTCATTTGATCACTGAATTTCTTCACATCAGAAGGCTAATAAAGATTAATTGGTTAATTGCAGACGATGTTTTTGAACGCAGACATGTTGGCTAATTTGTCACACACACACACACACACACACACACACACACACCGACTCACCCACTCGGACGCGTGTTCACACTCAGCTCAACATGAAGTCCGGCTGCGTGTCTCTGTCTCTGCAGGTGGGCCGTTCATCCTCATGGTGTTCTGTACCGCGCCTTCAGCAGAAAAGCAGCTTTGAAAAGAGTCCGTCCTCCGCCTGACTTCTGACCACGCCCACCTGGACCACGCCCTGGAGATGACCTGGTCTATGACGGGCAGAATTACGGCTACATAGACCTGATGATGGTTATGTGGACCCGCCCACCCAGAACATTACCATGACTACCATAATGGTGTAGACCCGCCCACCTGTCTTATCACCATGACAACCAGCACTACAATTAATCTACCTGGAATGAACAAGCTGTAAACATAACTGGTCTGTAAGAAGCTCCTGTTGCTCATATTTAAAAAATACACAATAAAATAAAATCCATGTTGTGGAAGAAAGCGTTTTAACTCAGAAGGTTCCATTAATCGGTAAAAACGTTCTAATAAAAATCTGTTTGAATATTAAAATAAACTGCTGTGATGTTTTAATGTTTTCAATATAAAGAAAAGTTCACCAGCCTCCACTGCTGACAGTTACAGGAAGTAGTTTACTCGCACAGCTGATAATACTCACATACTTTTACTCCAGTCAGAATCTGACTGCAGTATTTTTACTTGTAATGGAGTATTTTCACAGTGTGTATTAGTGTTTATACTGAAGTAAATGATGTAAATACTTCATCCAGTACAGCTCACCTGTCTGAAGATCACCTGGTCCCAACATGAAGCTGAGTTCCACTGTCACCATGTTCTCCACAGAACGTTGTTGCTTTATGATGTCTGCTGGTCAGGTTCATGTTCTCTTCTAATGTTCTAATATTCTCCATTCCAGCAGGTGAAGCTCTGAACTATCAGCACGTCTCACTCTGCTGTTTTAACTGTCAGCTGGAGACTAAGCTGCTCGCTCTCTGCTGCCACCCACGTTCACAGGGTGTATAACACGCTGACTGCAGGTTCTGTGGTTCCACTGGCCTCCTTCTCTTTGTATTGAGAGGATCACCTGTGCAGGTGATCACAGGTTTTCACATCAACACGTCACTTTAAATGTTTCAAAGATTTCAGCTCTTTATATTCAATCCAACAGTTTCAACATCAAACACATCAGAGAACAAATGAAAATATAAATAAAACCTCGATGTCGAGAAGAACAGCTGATGTTCTTTCTGTTCTTTCATCAAGAGAAACTGAATTACACTGATTTTATTCAACATGGATACAAAAGATCTGAACTGCAATTTTGTACTTTTTCCTTCTGTGCATTAATCAATTGATTTATTTTAACTGTATTTGTTTTTTTAAACAATATATTTATTTCTTTATTTAAAACAAAAGTTTAAGACAAACTGTGGAAAGACGTGGAACGACAAGACAACACATGAGGATAAAACAGTGACCTAAAAATACAGAAATATATTTAAAATCAAATGAAATAATGAAATAAAATAAAACAGGAACATCAGACGGCTCAAATAATCACAGGCAGGAGGTTTGAATCGTCTCAGTGGTATTTATTCATTTTTAAATTTAAATGTAATAATTGATTATCTAATAAAACAAAGAGAAAAGAAGGTCAGTGATCAACGTGTCATTACAAAAGTTTGTTTAAAAAGATTTGACATTTAATCAAAAATGCAGTTTACAATAAAAGAAAAATGAATTATAACGAGCGGTGGATTTTATCTTGTTCAGCCTCAAACATGAAACGTCCTGCAGCTTTTCGTGGGAGAAATTCTGCAAATCTAAGATTTTATCTGTGAATAGCCTTTAATAAAGTTTTTAAAATGTTTCTCTGATGAGGAGGAAGTTGAGGTTAATTCTGTCTCAATGTGTTTCTTCTGTCTGGTTTATGAAGTAGGCTGTTGTTTTCCTGCTGACTCCGTCTAAATGCATTTATTTCTCATTAATATGTTCGAATGTTTGAAAAGCTTTTTTTTTGATCATGTCACATTTGACTCTGAAAGGAAATTTTCCAGAAAACCAGGAATATTGAAGAAAGTATGAATGAAAGAAATCACAGTCGAGTAATAATGTTCATGTTAATGACTGACTGGTTGAATATGTTGAAGTGATGAAATGTTGTTTAATGCAGTTAAACTTTACGGAATGTTCCTTTAATGCAGCCTGATGAAGTAAAGTAACAGACAGAAGAACGAGAACATCTGTTAAGAACACAGCTGGTCTCTGATCAGACTGACGGCTGGACACGCTCAATGTGCTTAAAACAACAAAAATCCAAGTAGATTATAATTACCAATATATTGATCTGTTCGTTGTTTATTATTGATCAAAAGAAACAAAAGTTATCAGATAAATAAAGTTCAGTGATTTTATTTAACAGTTTGAGTCAGTGTTCATCAAAATGATGAAGATGTTTCATCTTTTAATGTGATGATGGTGATGGTGATGATGAAGATGATGATGATGATGATGATGATGATGATGATGGTGATGGTGGTGATGATGATGATGGTGATGATGATGATGATGTGATGGTGGTGATGTGATGATGAGGGTGATGATGATGGTGATGGTGATGATGGTGATGATGATGATGGTGATGTGATGATGGTGAAGATGATGATGGTGATGAGGATGATGGTGATGTGATGATGATGATGATGGTGGGATTATGGTGATGATGGTGATGGTGGTGATGATGATGAGGGTGATGATGATGATGATGATGGTGGTGGTGATGATGGTGATGATGATGGTGATGTGATGTGATGATGATGATGATGGTGATTATGGTGATGATGGTGGTGGTGGTGTGATGATGATGGTGATGGTGATGATGGTGATGATGATGATGATGATGATGAGATGATGATGGTGATGATGATGATGATGATGATGATGATGGTGATGGTGATGGGTGATGATGATGGTGGATGATGATGGTGGTGGTGATGATGATGATGATGATGATGGTGATGATGATGTGATGATGATGATGATGATGATGATGATGGTGATGGTGATGGTGATGATGATGATGATGATGATGATGATGATGATGATGATGATGATGATGGTGATGATGATGATGATGATGATGATGATGATGATGATGTGATGATGGTGAAGATGATGATGATGGTGATTATGGTGATGATGGTGATGGTGGTGATGATGATGATGATGAGGTGATGATGATGATGGTGATGATGATGGTGATGATGATGATGATGATGATGATGATGGTGATTATGGTGATGATGGTGATGGTGGTGGTGATGATGATGATGATGATGATGATGATGATGATGGTGATTATGGTGATGATGATGATGATGGTGATGATGATGATGGTGATGGTGATGGTGATGTGATGATGGTGAAGATGATGATGATGGTGATGAGGTGATGATGATGATGGTGATGAGGTGATGATGGTGATGGTGATGATGATGGTGATGATGATGATGATGATGATGATGATGATGATGATGGTGATGGTGATTATGGTGATGGTGGTGATGGTGATGTGATGATGGTGAAGATGATGATGGTGATGAGGTGATGATGATGATGATGATGGTGATGAGGTGATGATGATGATGGTGATGATGATGATGATGATGATGATGATGATGATGGTGATTATGGTGATGATGATGATGATGGTGATGGTGGTGATGGTGGTGATGATGATGGTGATGATGATGATGATGATGGTGATGATGGTGATGATGATGATGATGATGGTGATGATGATGATGGTGATGGTGGTGATGTGATGATGATGATGATGGTGATGATGGTGATGATGATGATGATGGTGATGGTGGTGATGATGATGGTGATGATGATGATGAGGGTGATGGTGGTGATGTGATGATGATGATGATGATGATGATGGTGGTGATGATGATGATGGTGATGATGGTGGTGATGGTGAAGATGATGGTGATGATGATGATGATGATGATGGTGATTATGGTGATGATGATGATGAAGGATCTGATGAGCCGCAGGTCACATCAGAGCTTCTCAAAGTCACATGTTGGTCGTTATTGCATCACAGTTTACAGGTTCTGGTTATGGACCCGCTGACACCTTCTCATCCATGTCATCGACTTCCACCGCTGCCTCGCCGCTCGCCGCTCAGTGTCTCATACTGACACACAAAATACTGCAGATAAAACGGTGTCAGAAATTCATATCATGATTGTAGTCACCAAAATGATCAGATTATCAGTAAGATTGTGACTTTTGTTCAAACGTGCTGAAAATATTATGATACACTAAAATCATTTCACCAACTTTTATTTTGAAATGACATCATGTCCTTTGTGATGTCACTGATGCAAACTGCATCTGGAGACCCGTACCATCTTATTGTGGAACTAGAACAGGGTGGTACCCCTCAGCCCTGATGACAATTTTCCCCAGTGGCCACTCGCGGTACTGCAGTGAAAAATTCCCCACTGGTCCAAAAAGCATTTTCCCTTACAGGCCACCGTAGAAAAAAGACATCTGTAAAATGTGGACAGGACACCTCCGACTGCAAACAGTTTGACTCTTTCTATGATGCAGTGTTGGTCCATGGAGGTTTTATATTTGTGAAAACTTTCCTCAAGCTGAAAAAGAAAAAGCCATTTTAAAAACCTGTGACAGTGACTGCACACGTTCAGTGGGTTGTATAAACAGGAAGTAAACCTGCTGAGCTGATGCTCCAGGCGGGCCGCTCTCATTGGACCGATCTGATCTGAGGGAGACTGGTGCTAACTTCTGTTCCTTTCCTTTTACACAGTTCATCCTCAACGATGGTGCAATACCTTAAAAAAGAGTGTTGACTGTGAAGAAACCAATAGCAGTGTTATAATTCGTCACATGACTCTTTTCTTCGTGGCATTTTTTTTTTTGCAGCCTTCCTCACACGTATCACTTCCATCGTCTCGCTCCACAAAAATGGTCTGAAAACATCTTTTAACAATCTGGAATAAAATAATTCATATCAACAGGTGAGTAAAGTTTAATTTTTAATACTTAAGTGATGGAAAAGTGTTAAAATGAAAGTGTTACCTTGAAGTTACATCATGGATCAAACAGTGACATTGTTGACATGTTCAACCAATAAAAGACAGGCTGTAAAATACACTGATCATCAATTGATTTGATTGTAGCTCAACACAACGTGCTGTCTGTCCGGACAGACTCACACCAGGAAACTGAAAACGAACAAATGATCAAACACTGAGATGTGACTCGCTGTCTTGTTTTGAGGGATCTGATAGTTTGGTTTGATCGATAAATATAGATAAATATGTTTACACTCTTAAAAACATGTGTTCCACGACAGTATGGCAGAATTTTAAACTGGTGATGTGACTGAATATTTTCTGTCATAAATTTTCATTTAGATTTAAATAAAAATTCTTTTTTTGTTCTTAACCGTTATGTTACTCTGTTGCTTTAAGGTAAAGCACCAGAAACTTGATCTGCAAACAAACAAACAACAACAGCAACCATTTTATATCATAATTTTGTTCCATAGAGAGTTAATGTTTTGGTTTTCTACAGAAAGTGAGTGTTTGATCTGTCCTTCCTGTCCTTCCTCCTCCAGATGGTCTTGCTTGTCAGGTCCATGTCCTGAGCTACATGCAGGACACAAACTGTCCAGCAGGTGTCACCATCTTGCTTTGGCTCTCTTACCTGCTGAGGTAGGAACCTTTTGTCTCGAGGAGCACAAACAGTTTTCCACCGCTGCACCGACTCGTCACACCAGGTGAAGTTTGTCTTGTTGTCTTGGAGAAATGTTGGATTCATGGAACCTGATGGAACCTGATGGAACCTGATTTTGGACTCTTGTATGTAAGACACTAAAGACCAGAAACACTGACAAAGAAATAAAAAAAAAGTTTAATTTTCTGACATAATATTCATCAGCAATCCAACTGTTGTGTCTTCAAAGCATCAAAATGATTTAATATGGTCATATAATGAATTATAAAATATATTTCCACCTCTTCATCTCTTTTTATCCTCCACTTCAACTGGAGAATACCGAAAAATCAGAAACTGAAAAAAATGTGGAATAAATACAAAGACTGTTTTTCACTGGAAATAAACTACAGTAAAGATATAAAGGTACATTAAATATCCTTCAGTTGAGGAGAAAAATCTCTCCATTAAATCAGCGACTGATGAAGGTCATTTGACCTCCGTCCAGATCGTCATGGAGACGACTTTTTCTGAATAATGAGCAGCTTCAGATTCAGGAACATCTGTTTCCATCACATTATTTGTCACTGACATGTTTTTATCCAGAATCTGTACTGTAGGTCTTTAACTCACACACACTCTCTGAGCTCTGTGTGTGTGTGTGTGTGTGTGTGTGTGTGTGTGTGTGTGTGTGTGTGTGTGTGTGTGTGTGTGTGTGTGTGCGTGACGGTGTGCAAACGGCATGTTGGGACTTTAGGAGACTTGGATTACAGCAGACCTGCAGTATGGAGACACTTTATGATGTGTTTTTTTTTTCTTTTTTCAGTTGTATTATTACATTTGAAAACTGGTCACTATTCACTTCCTGTTTGTGAGATTCTGTTTCCTGTGAAAGTCCAGCTGGACTAAAAAAAAAACTAAACCTGACCTTCAATCAGTGTGAGGAGATATGAATTAACCAGAGTCGTCCACATGAGACACTTCAGCACAAACATCAGAGGAACGTTTATATGAACTTTCTCTGAACTGTAGTTTCTTCAGACTACAGAAAAAAAATTAACGACAAATCATCCACGTTTCTCCAGTGATGTCATCATTCAGCTTCATCTCCACATTCATCAGAATAACTTCACCAAACTGAAGTCAAGTTTGAACATTTTATAAAAAAGTTATACCCAAACATACAAACACTTTAACTTCCAAACATTCAATATTTTTTTTCTGTTTCTGTTTTCCTGCCTGATTTACAGACTGAATGTGTCTTCAATAGTCTTCACATCATGTTTTATACAGAATACTCCTTTAACTCTTCACAGAGCTGCAGTGTTTTTATCCAGGAACACACACACACACACACACACACACACACACACACACGATTCACAATGAAGACAAAACTGATAAAACATTGATACAAAACATTTAAAAACTTTTAAAAGACGCAGCATGAAGTTTTCTGATGATTTGTTTTCTTTGACCGTCTTCGCTCCTCTGGACATCTGGACGTCCATCCAGTCCTTTTCTGAGTCCGTTTTTATAAAAGAGTTTAAAATGTCAAACAGCTGCTGGACGGTTTCTCTGCAGACACAAACACACACCTGATAAAAACCGGATAAAAACGTGTGTGTGTGTGTGTGTGTGTGTGTGTGTGTGTGTGTGTGTGTGTGTCCGTTCAGTGCTGGTGTTTCAGTAAATAGCCTCGTCCATGTTGTCGTCACTGTCGCCTCCAAACTCCTCGCCGTTATCAAAGTATGACATGACATAATCTGTCTCCTGTGGACGAGACAGAAAAACTAAATTTAACAGGTCTGACTTTAACACTCAACATTTAATTAATTCATGTATTATTACACATTTATAACTGTATTATTACACATTAATAACAGTTAAATACACACCAGTCTGATGAAACATTAAAATACACATGAACTTTTGTCTTAATGAACTTTAACATTAGAAACAAATGATGTTTAATGAACACAAACCAAACTTCATTCATAAAAATCTGATTTTAGTAAAAATCACCTCCTCAAATTCTTCCTCATCATACTCCTCCTCTCCCTCGGCCTCCTCTTCCTCTTGTTTCTTCTTCTTCTCTTCTCCCTCCTCCTCCCCCTCCTCCTCCCCCGAGCTCCCCCGCTCCTCCTTCTTCTCCAGGGTCTGACAAACACGTTAAGATGGAAATGTTGAGTTAAGATGGAAATGTTGAGTTAAGGTGGAAATGTTGAGTTAAGGTGGAAATGTTACAGCTGCAGGTGTGTTTCTGTTGTGTCGATCATAAAACCGTCCAGGTTTAGTCTGGACTCGGGGGACAGGAAGCGGTTTGTCTCACCTCCAGTTTGAGAAGCACTTCCTCTTTCTCTTTCACTCTTTTCTTCTTCTGAGCCGACTGAACTCTGTCAGAGCGACTGACGCCTGCTGACACACCTGAGATACACAGCAGCAGATCAATACATCCATCAATCAACCGTCTATCTATCAATTAATCAATCATCTGCTGAAGCTGATACTCACCGTCTCTGGCAGGTTTCTTGATGTGAACTCTGAGCTCTTTAGGAAATCTCTTCCAGTCTGAAACAACAAACAACAACAACAACAACAACAACAACAACTCATTAATGAAAACAACAATAATCACTTTATTTATACGACTCTTTTCAAGATATAGTTACACACTGAAACAGGAATAAAACATTTCAGGAGGAATAAATCAAATCAAATCAAACAATAAAAACATAAGAATGACAAGTTCAAAGATGATTCAGTTCAGTTCAGAAACCAAAGAACACAGAAAAGACCCTTTCAAAATAAAGGTCTGATAATGGCTTAATGGTCAGCAAAATGCTTTTGTCTGTTGTTGCCAGATTTTTTATTTTTTTTATTTCCATGATTCACATCTGACCTCCAGGCTGCAGTTTGCTGAGGTCTGTATCACAGAGAAAGTAGTTCCAACATGAAACTGCTGGTTTTGAGTTTTTTAAATGTAGATTTTGTCTCTGAGTGTCATGTAGGTCCATTTTATTGTAGAGAAGTCAGACATGTGGACAACCAGCACTAGAAGAGGAGGAACACGTGGCTTTGATTTAGGGGTGAACTGTCCCTTTAATGTGAAACTATATAGCTTATCACGATGATGATGATGATGATGATGATGATGATGATGATGATGTCTGACCTGGTGTCCAGTCGGTCAGTGCGTCTGTCTGCTCGCTGCTGTGATATTTATCAGAGTATCTCTCCACATCTGGACAGGAAACAGGAAACAACACCGCCTCAATAAAACACTGATTATTACTGATGATCAGTGATTGGTCAGCTGATGACCTGTGTGTGTGTGTGTGTGTGTGTGTGTGTGTGTGTGTGTGTGTGTGTGTGTGTGTGTGTGTGTGTGTGTGTGTGTGTGAGTGAGTGAGTGAGTGAGTGAGTGAGTGAGTGAGTGAGTGAGTGAGTGAGTGAGTGAGTGAGTGAGTGAGAGAGAGAGACCTCTGTGTGCAGCAGCTGGTTGGATGAAGCAGGGCAGACTTTTCATGGCTCCTCTGAACTCCTGTTTGAGAGCCAACAGATACTCCGCCTCCTCGCCACCTGCCAGGGGGAGGGGCTTCTGCTCCATCACCTGCACAACACACACACACACAGTCAGGAACAAATCCCAGAGTGCACTGCTGTCAGCTGTTTTCATCAGTCTTGATATGTTTTCCTCTCCATGGGCCTCGTTAGAACTTTTTATGTTAGAACTTTTTATGTTAGAACTTTTTACGTTAGAACTTTTTATGTTAGAACGGCTTTAGATCCTGCATACACACACATGACAGCAGCCAGCTGTCTTAGAAAATGTTGAAACACACCTTTAACTGAAGGCAGAGCATCTTCAAGCTAAAATTCATTAAAAAAGATTTTAATAGTGTTTTTATTTATGATTTATCATTTTACTTTCTTTGTTTACAGGGTTTTACCATCATCATCATCATCATCATTATTATTATTATTACTATTGTTGTTGTTAGTTGAAACTCCTGTCATCTGGTGTGTGTGTGTGTGTGTGTGTGTGTGTGTGTGTGTGTGTGTGTGTGTGTGTGTGTGTTGTGTGTGTGTGTGTGTGTGTGTGTGTGTGTGTGTGTGTGTGTGTGTGTGTGTGTGTGTCTCACAGGGAACAGAGGTGTAGGCTGTTGGATGGATGGAGGTAAACTGTCTCCTCTGTTGATGCCGACAGCCTCCACGCTGAACGTCATCATCCTCCGGCCACGCCCACGACCTCGACCCGCCATCATCACCTGGACTGGACTGGATCAAACTGGACCAGACTGGATTGACAAATCTGGATCCTGACAGAACAAAAAAAAATCAAGCTTTATTGTCCATAAGAGAGGAACATTAACATGAGACCACTGGGGCGGAAAAACACTGTCAGTACACAATAAAACTACAGTACTACAGTACTACTGCAGTAGAATAAATACAGGCTAAAACCCCCGAGACAATATGGATAAAACAATAAACTGAATTTCACAATAAAAGCGTGTGGATAAAGAACCAGAGTGTGATGATATTTACTGTGAAATTAAATGATTAATTATTTGTAATTAACTGTATCAGAGGACGTCTGCAGCATTATTGTACTTTTACTGTTGGACATAATTCATTCATTCATCGTTCATGTTTAACTCACAGCTGCTGCTTTTATTTCATTTTGTTAAAGAAGGAACACAGAAGCACTTTAAGGGAAAAGGAAGAAAAATGTCTTTCACAAACACAAACTGCTGCAAACATCAGATTTATTATTACTGTTACTCATCACTGAGTTGTTTTGTCTGATCAGTTTTCACAGGTTCAACATGATGAAAACTGATCGATTAATGAACTGATGATTGATGATGTATTCTCTGATCCTCTGACGGATTCATCGCTTCACACAGGAGGTGAAATATCAGCAGAGCACAAACTATAATGTGAATAACTGACATCACTGTAAGAAAATATATTATCAGGCCTGCACGACAAATATCAGCATTTTTAAATATAAATAAATATCAGCTATAATCACATTAAACAGAGATTATATCAAAGTATTTCATTTGAACATTTTTGGCAAAATGTTCTTTAACAGTCAAAGTATGTTTGTGAAGTTTGTTGATGAACTAACTGAACATTTGTTTGTGTCGTCATGGTGACGTCAGTTAGATTTGATATTAAATCATCTGAGCCTCAGCTGTGTGTAAACTGCATCTTATATCAACTATGAAGTTACAGTTACATAAAAACATGAGAAAAGTGAAATAATAAAGTTTGTGATGAGTAAATAAAGAAAGAACAAAAAGAACAATACGAGTACGAAAAAACAGATAAAGTAGATTTGGCAAAGACACTAATACTGACAGTGAGACTGAAAAGTAATAAAGTAAAGTTGCAGCTGATAATAATGATGATGATGATGATGATGATGATAACCAGTAAAAAGTTAAATAAATGTAGTGCAGTAAAAGTACAACATCTCCCTCTCAGATGTAATGCAGTACAAGTAGAAAGTCAATACTCAAGTAAAATACAAGTACCTCAAAATTGTACTTATATACAGTAAGTACTTGAGTAAATGTAATTAGTTACTTTCCACCACCGCTGAGACACTGACGGAGGAAATATAAACATCAGTCACGTTTCTGTTAGCACGGTTAGCTCTATTAGCACGGTTAGCACAGTTAGCAGGGTTAGCTCTATTAGCACGGTTAGCTCTATTAACACGGTTAGCACAGTTAGCACGGTTAGTTGTATTAACTGTGTTATAATGCTTAGCATAGCGGTGTTAGCTTCATGCTAGCTGTGTGTTCGCCGTGTTTACTGCGGCTGTCATGTTGTCGTGTGTTTGTTTTTGTCACCTTCAGTTTGGTTGTTTGTCTCCGCTCAGCTTCATCTTCATCATCTTCATCATCAGGAGGTTAAACTGTTAAAGCAGCTCAGTTTTATGTCTCCAGCGGATCATCGTCCTCACAATAAAACATCTTTGTTTACGTCCACCAGCGCTTCTTCTTCTTCTTCTTCTGCTTCTCCTTCTTCTGCTTCTCCTTCTCCTCCTCCTCCTCCTCCTCCTCCTCCTTCTTCGTTCTGGTGAATTACCGCCACCAACTGGTTTGGAGGACGGATCAGGAATCTAACTTCATATTTTCTGATAATTAAATTAAAATACGTTTTCAAAAAATAATTCAATAAACAAATAAAATGTATATATTAAAACACAACAACAACACGTATATGTTTATGTTTATATATAATAAAAACATACACAACATAAACAGCAAACACAACAAACATAAACAAAACAAAGGCAGATATGAAACTTACCATCCAGGATGTGGTGAACAAAAATAAATTAAGGAACAAAATAAAATATAAACTATGCATAAATTAAGCATCATTAAACTTGAAATAAGGGGAGAAAAGGATTGATTAAACAATAATCAATAATAGTTAATCTCTTTCACACATTTGGAAAATGTAAAAATATCACTGTTACAGAAAACATTGTTCTCACAACCAAATATTAATCTTAACTAAACATGTGAAGAGTAGAAATCATTCAATATTTTGTGGTGAATTTCTTTGTTTGAAGAATCATGTTCTGATTGGTCAAAAATATTCAGAATATTATTTCTAGAAGACTTTAAGGGTGGAAATGGTTTGTTAAGATAAAATGAATGAATTTATTTAAGTTTTATCAAGAAAATTAAATTCATGTATTCAAAGAATGTCAATGGGGACTCAGAATACAATCATATATTTTTGGCTAAAATAAATGTTTAGTTTTTGGACTTGATGAAACGATTCAATTCTGTGAGGTCACAATCAGAACTGAATTGATAAATAAATCATAATCATAATCAGATCTATTACACAGCAAACATTAAGATTTTCTTTATTTCTTTATAATCTGTCGTGATTTGATCATTCTTCCTCTTTGTTTTTATTAATGTTGTAGGTATTTAAGGTGTTTGAATATATGAATATTTCATTTCTGTTCCTGCAGTGTCTCACTGATCTGATTTTTATTAATGTGTGAATGTTTTCTGTCCTGTCTGTCGACCTCAGCTGTGACCCCGCCCCTCCCCCTCCCATCTTTCTGACCTCAGGGTTAATGTCACCTCCTCCTCCTCCTCCTCGCTCTGTCTCTCTGGTCCATGTGATGCTCCGCCCCCTGTCCTCGGAGGCTCCGCCCCCTGCTGTCCATCAGTGAGAGGTCAGTTTGAATCAGGTCTGCAGGAGGTTCAGCAGCATCTCTGAGCTGCAGCTCCACATCAGACCTTCAGAACACATTCATGATTTTATATTTTCATTAAAAGAAGAAGAAGAAGAAGAAGAAGAAAAGGAGTTTTTCTTTGGGATGTTTCTGATTTGGATTTAAAGAGAACAGAGATGAAGATGATGAAGATGATGGTGATGCTGCTGCTGGGACTCTGCTGCTGCTCAGGTCTGACATCTTCATCTTTTAATTTCATCACAACACAACATGAAGACATTTATATATGTTTATATTCACACACACACACACACACACACACACACACACACACACACACGGTGTGTTTAATGAAGGTAAATGTTCTGCAGGTAGATACTCACCTGTGAGCTCAAACTGTTTCTGATTCGCTGCACATCAGCAGTTACACTGTAAAAAAATCATACTGTGATTAATGTTTGACACAAGAAGAAAATATTAGTTATATTTATTTGATGAAATTATATTTTGTGTGACTGCTGGTCTGTGTTCTCTGCAGACGGACACACAGACGTGATGCTGAAAACAACATCAAAGATTAAAATATGAACATTTAAATCTCTTATAAAATAAATGTGATGATAACAACAGAAGAGAATATTAATAATGTTTGACTGAATTATTAAACACAATTAAAACACAGAGGAACAAACCAGCTGACTATTAATAACCATATAATAATATAATATAATATATTAATCACCAAACTGTCTGTCTTTTTTCTTTTATTTAAAATGAAGTTGTTCTTGTTTGTGAGTTTGAAAGATCCAGATATTTTCTTGCTGTTTTTGATGTTTTTTAAAAAAATATATTTTGTGTTGATGACCTGCAGCTCAGAACAGTTTGTTTGTTCAGTGATGAAAACAAAAGAAACAAACAAAGAGAAGTTTGTCTGTTTGTGATTTAAAGAAGTTGTGAAGCTGCAGACAGACGGTCGACTCTGAATATTCATCAGCCTCATTTTCATACAGACGCACAGCCGGTCTGTGTGTGTGTGTGTGTGTGTGTGTGTGTGTGTGTGTGTGTGTGTGTGTGTGTGCTTTGCTCTTGAACTTGAGCTGTAATCAGATTACTCTGAGCAGCCTCTCCACTGTGTTTGTGTGTGTCCTCTCACATGTCAATCACTTCTTCTTCTTCTTCTTCTTCTTTTTGTTTTTGTTTTCAGTCCTCCATCATTTTAAGGAGAATAACTCAATAATACACTTCATTTATTATTTTACTTTATTTTAGATTTTATTTCTGACATGTTAAAAGAAAACATAATGAAATATACAAGAATGAAAACAACCAAACAAAAGAAACAAAAGAACTCTACAACAAACATTCAGATTCAGTAGATTCACAGAGAAAATAGAAACTTCACCTTTTTTATTTTTCATCTATAAACTCAGATGATGAAGTTTCCACTTTTTTCCCCATTTTCTTCTCCTTTTATCCACCAATTAAAGACACAGAGATGATATTGACAAACAAAGTATTAAAAGGACAAAACAACAATAACAAACAAAACAAAACAGTTAAAACATAATAATACTAATAACAATAATACTACTAATAATAATGATGATAATTCTTCTCGCCTTGTTGTGATGTCAGTAGATGTTTTATTGAACTGTTTGAGATTTTTGGGTTTTTTTTAGATTTATTTTTGTTGAGCTCCATGTTGATTTTTTGTGCTTCAGCCGTCTGGTTTTCTTGCTGATGCTTCAGGTTTTAAGTAGAATTTTTGCTCCAGTTTCACCAAACAGAATTCAATCAAATGTCAACATTCATGAGACAAAGAGAGAAAATAATGAGAAAAAAACATATTAAATATTGTTTAAATCTTCTGACTGTAAAGCAGTGACAGGTGAAAACCTCCGACAGGTAAAAACCTAAAAACCTCTGACAGGTAAAAACCTCTGACAGGTGAAAACCTCTGACAGGTGAAAACCTCTGACAGGTAAAAACCTCTGACAGGTGAACCTCTGACAGGTGAAAACCTCTGACAGGTAAAAACCTCTGACAGGTAAAAACCTCTGGCAGGTGAACCTCTGACAGGTAAAAACCTCTGACAGGTAAAAACCTCTGACAGGTGAAAACCTCTGACAAGGTGAAAACCTCTGACAGGTAAAAACCTCTGACAGGTGAAAACCTCTGACAGGTAAAAACCTGTGGCAGGTGAACCTCTGACAGGTGAAAACCTCTGACAGGTGAACACCTGACAGGTTTACCTTCAGAGGGTCTGATCCAGTCGTCAGCCGTCCCTCAGTGATGACCTCATCTTTATCAGACCAACATGATTTTCAGCTGCAGCTGCAGTGTTGTTCACAACGAAGCTACTTGGGCAAATTTACATCATTAGTTTAAAATGAACTTCATGAAAATAAATTCTGAAAACGATGTTTCTGTGCAGAACACGTGATGAGAACGTTGTCATTTAATCTGTCTGTTCTTATCATGATAAATATGGAACGTCTCCATAACAATAATCTACAGTAAAGTGTGATGTAAAGGAGTGAGGATGTGGTTCTTCTGACTGTCTGCTTCATCCATTCATCTGTTTATCTGAGTTTTTTATCCTGAACACTCAGTGAATCTCAGACTGTCCTGATCCATACTCTGTTTTATTGGTTATTTATTTATTGGAACTATCAGGTCTCGTCTTGAATTGATCGATCAGATGATCTTTAGTCGTCACAGTTTCCTCTGTTGTCGTATCAGATGGAGGTAAAATGATTTTGGAAACATTTGTTATATTAAAACATCATTTATGAGCCTTTATAAGTGATCGATTGATGAAATACAGCTAACAGCTCATGATGAACCTGAGCAGCTCTTCATTAAAGAGAAACACTCGAAGGAAAACAGGTTCCTTTGCTGAGGTAAACTTTAGAACCATAGAACACTGAGGTACTTTGTAGAACTGGACCTTTTATTTACATGTTAGTGCTTTTATTTTGACAGACTGTTTGTTTTCCTCCACACACACTCAAAAAAAAAAAAAAGATTCTGGGCTCTAATAAACATGAAGAAATATTTTAAAGTAATAAATAGTACTAATTACCTGTTTTAAAAAAAGTGTTCAGTGACATTAATCCAATTAAGTATCATAATATTAAAGTAATGTAACTTGATTACTTCCCCTTACTTTTGGATGACCTCATTATAAAATATGTTAAAATTGTTTAAAGTTTTTTTTTAAGGGCTGTAACGTCCATCCGTCCGTCCGTCTGTCTCCACTGTTTATCACATATTTGGACGAATCTTTCAACTGACAAGATTATGACGATCTGGCAATAATTTTTCCAGCAATTGATTATTATTCAGTTCATAAAAGAAAAGAAAACAGTGAAAAAATGATCCTGTTTCAATCTCATCAGTTGAAAAACAGGTTCAAACATGAAAAGACATTTTCAAATCAATCTGGCAATAATATTTACACCATCGATCGATTAGTTTGTTTGGTCAATAAAACATGAGAAAATGTTGATCAGAGTCCAAGACGACGTCCTCAAATGTCTTGGAGTAAAGTGTTATTGATCTGAACTGATTAATCAGCTGATTGAACAGGAAGTGACTCAGCAGCTTCTTAATTGGCTCCAATTAGACAATTAAACATCTCTGCTGCTGTGTGTGTGTGTGTGTGTGTGTGTGTGTGTGTGTGTGTGTGTGTGTGTGTGTGTGTGTGTGTGTGTTTGTCATCATCAGTACGGTCACGTCTGTCTCTGGGGGGGGGGTCATCAATGTGAAGTTCACGGTCAGGTTCGGGCGTGCGACAATACACCACATAGAGAGACAGAGACAGAGGGAGGGACAGAGGGGGCGGAGCTTCAGGCTGCTGAACCTGAACCGAGGCTCTCATGACCTCCAGGGCCCCGAGGTCCCCGTCTGACGGATTGTAGAGGATTTAGAGGGCAGGTCAGGGTGTGGGGGTGGAGGGTGAGACTGTCTGTCCCGTCCCCCTCCCCAGTATAATGAGGACCCAGATGGGACACAGACCAGGGTTTAATCCTGAACGTGCAGCCAGAGACACGACAGAGTTCAGTTCACATTATCAGCTGATCAGCTGACTCACAGGACAGAGACACTCATCTGTGTGTCCTCATCATGTCTCTGTGTCCTCATTATCTCTGTCTGTCTGTCCTTGTCATGTCTTTGTGTCTGGAGGACAGGGTGTCCTACATGTTATAGAATCAGTTGGACAGTTGAGTGTGTCTTTGTCTCTGAGCTGCAGCAGCAGACTGAAATAATTCAGTGATATCAGCTGTTTCACTATAAACACGTCACAAACTTCAGGTGTGTTCATCACATTTTTATTTGTTTTACAACTCAGACAGCCAGAGACACAGACAGATACAGATACAGACAGATACAGATACAGACAGATACAGACAGATACAGACACAGACAGATACAGATACAGACCGATCCGTCCATATCGGACCTGATATTGTACGTCTCTAGAAAACATGGCGTCTGAGATGAGTAGATGAGTAGATGAGAGCTGGTGGATGTGAACTAGTTGATTTTAATGTGCCGTTGAGTTCGTTCAGAGTCCTGCAGACGAGCTGCTTCACAGACAGACCAGTGAACATCACAGCACACAAGATCAAAGTTAAAAGGACAAAGTTGTGAACGCATCACAGTGGACAGGACACAGATAAGAAGACATCATCAAACACTTGACTCAGTTGACAGGACGGGAAGACAGTTAGTTTTGTTTTGAGCTGCAGAGTTTTGGAGACGTCAGCTGTTTTCACATGTATTTTTTCAAATAGAGATCAATCTGGCAATAATTATTCCACTAATCGATCACTTATTTGGTCCAGAAAATGTCATAAAATGTTGATCAAACGTCTTCAAATGTCTTGGAGTAAAGAAGTGTTACTGATCTGATTGTTTCAGACATTTAGAGACACATTTGTCTTCAGCTGCAGTGAAGGAAAGTTTCATCCTTCAGCAGACTGAGACACGATGTTTCCTGGAAAATCAGTTCAGTGAAGGAAAGTTTTGTGAGTTTGAGGTAGAAGATGTTCTTCACACAGACTGATTTGTTGAACGTCTTTACTGAGACAGAAACGAAACAGACGTGTGAGAAAGCAGCTGCAGGACGAACAGCGTTTGTGTGTTTGTGGTGTTTAGAGGGATTTGTCGGGGGGGGGGGTGTTGTGTCTGGTTCACACTTTTGTTGTCATTATTGTGTCATTCATACTATAGAAGCTGAGAGGGTGGGAGTGTGGCGGCGGGGTGGCGGTGGTGGTGGGGGAGGTTTCTGGGGTGTTTCTGGGGGGTCAGGGGTCTGGACGTCACGGTGAGCCCTGCTGCCGTCCATCGTCTCGTTTCTCCTCCTCCACATCTGAAACACCAGCTGGGACCAGAACAAGATGGAGGACTGGGGGGGGCGGGGTCGACGGTGACATCACTGTCTGAACGATGTGACGGGGGAGGAGGGGAGCCTGGGAAAGTCACCTCGACCAAGTTCAAGTTGAAAAGGGAGGAGGAGGAGGAGGAGGAGGAGGAAGACAGATGAGAGACGATGCGTTCACTGACTCACCAGATGCCTCTAACATTTAATGATGAAGTCAGATTCATGATTAACTGTTGGTGAAATATCTGCAGACGTCTCCGTCTTATTGATTGATTTCAGTTTCTTACTGAAGCTTCGATGCAGTTTGGAGAGAAGCACCAAGAGAATCAGTGCAGGAAACTGATCAGCACCTAAAAAATCAATATCAGTTTAAGTGTATGCCGTATTTAGAATATTTTCATCTTCTTCTTCTTTTCTGTCAGACAGACTGTTCTGACAGGAAATTTAAGTTATATGTCTTTCTTCAAACCAACCAAACTCCAGTCAGAAAATCAGGAATTTTAGCTCACAGACCACAGGAGTTGTTGGTGTATTTTTATCGTTTCATCCTGAACAGACAAACAACACATTGATCAGAAAACACACAAAAACTTCTAAATGAGCTCTCATGCTGCGTTCAGGTGCTTCTCAAAGTTTAAGAGTTGTTCTTCAGTCTTTGGTGTGTTCATGAGCTCAGCCTGACAAAACAGTTTTTCCAACTCGAGGAGGCGTTCAGGTGAACTTTGCCACTCAGGAAATAATTTTTCAGAGTATTCCAAGACCACATGAATGCAGTGTTACATTTAGTGTTGTGTTGTGTTTAGTGTTTGACTCGTAAAACCCAGAAGACGTCACGTGTCGTTGCTTCACCATGTCTGAAGTTTCAAACTGATTAAAGAAGTTTTAATAAAAAGTTTCTTTTGAAGACGGACAAGAAACTGCAAACAGATCAAATCACTTTTTATTTAGTCTTTTATTTTGAAAGCTTTCTGCAGGTGTGTGTGTGTGTGTGTGTGTGTGTGTGTGTGTGTGTGTGTGTGTGTGTGTGTGTGTTTGTGTGTATAAACCCTCAGTTCTGACTGCAGGTATTTTGTAAATTCATTTTCCTTTTTCTTGTTTATATTCAACAGTAATTCATAAAACATTTCTGTTATTGATCATCAGCAGCTTCATCATCATTATTACCATCATCATCACCTTCATCATCATCATCATCATCATCATCCTCTGACAGTCAGTGAGTATTTCCTGTTTCAGTCATTTTTAAATCCGTTATTCTTAATCAGTTTTTTTAATCTTTAATTAATGGTTCATGTCCATCAATAAAAAGGTGTACGGCAAAATAAATACAGAAAAAAATAATTTGTTAATATTTTAGTTAACAGTGAAACAATACATCAAATACATTACATTAAATACATGCTCAAATAAATTCATAAATACATCAACTAATCCAGAATTGATTCAATCAGGAAATAAATGAATATTGAATTTATTGAAATGTTTCACAGATTTTTCTGGACTTCTCTTTCACCTGTCACCTGTTAGACCAAGCTGAGGGCAAAGTGTTTGATGTTTCTGCTGCTCTCGTCCTCTCAGGTGCGGTCAGAGCCTCAGAGCTCGCCTTTCTCAAAGAGCCCAGTGATGTCATCGCGGTGAGGGACCGCCCCCTGATGCTGGACTGTCAGGTGGAGGGGGAGGGGCCAACCTCCATCACCTGGAGACGGAACGGCGTTCCCGTGGAGACCGGCGTCAGGGCAACGGTGCTTGGTAACGGCACGCTGCTCATCAGAAACTTCTCCAAGAGACGAGAGAGTAACGAGACGGACGCCGGAGAGTACGACTGCGCCGCGCAGAACCGATACGGCATGTTGATCAGCCGCAAGGCCCGCGTGCTGCTCGCATGTGAGTCACATGACCAACATACTGAAAACATACACAAACATTCAGCTGCATGTATTCATCCATCTCCCCCCTCTTCCCCTCAGCCCTTCCAAAGTTCCTGTCTCACCCAGAGTCTGTGGCGGTGGATGAAGGGGGCGTGGCCAGACTCACCTGTCAGGTAAACGGAATCCCAGAAGCCAACATCACCTGGCAGAGAGACCGACGCCCACTGAGCACTGAGGACCCCCGGTATGTTTATTTAAAACACTTAAGATTCAATTAATATGTCATTATTCACATATTTAACATGAATTTATTAAAACATATTTAATAGATTCATAACATGCACATACAAAATACTGTATGTCACATGTTTATCAGGTCATTAATGTTATATTTAACATTTATTTAATAAATTCTTCAAATGTATTTTATTTATACTTGATAACAAGCATTTATCACATATATTTACTACATTCAAAACTCGTCATTGACTTTTATGTGATTATTCAAAATGTATCGTATAGATCATCCAGCATCATGAAGTGTTTTAATGTGGACTCTTTCATTTTCAGTGATGTTTTACCATTTTGAACAGAAATGATGAATTTCAAACTGAATTCATCTTTTTAGATTCAAAGTTGAGTCGATTCACTGAAATGAATCAAACATTCAAACACTAAAACTCATTTTTCTGTTCAGGAATGCAGATAAATAACTATAATTTAACATCTTAATCAAGAAATAAAAATGTACTTTACTGTTTTTTCTTTTTTTTTTTTGAAAACAGTGAATTTGAAAATTCATGGATAACCATAATAATTATATTTTATCATGTATTTAATCTATACTTAACATGTTGGTTATTTAACATGTCTGTCTTGTGCAGGTACACGCTGCTGCCGAACGGCGTGCTGCAGATCACTGGCGTTCGGCGAACAGACAGCGGTTTGTTTCGCTGCGTCGCCTCCAACATCGCCAACACCCGATACAGTCACGAGGCCCAGCTGTCTGTCACCGGTAAGACCAAACTGAGGGCAAAGAAAACTCACAGCGTTTTACCTGTTGAACCTTCAGGACTCTCTCCCTCTGTCTCTCTCTCTCTCTCTCTCTCTCTCTGTCTGTCTCTCTCTCTCTCTCCCTCTGTCTCTCTCTCTCTCTCTCTGTGTCTCCCTCTGTCTCTCTCTCTCTCTCTCTCTCTCTCTCTCTGTGTCTCCCTCTGTCTCTCTCTCTGTGTCTGTCTCTCTCTCTGTCTGTCTCCCTCTGTCTCTCTCTCTCTCTCTCTCTCTCTGTCTGTCTCTCTCTCTCTCTCTCTCTCTCTCTCTCTCTCTCTCTCTGTGTCTCCCTCTGTCTCTCTCTCTCTCTCTCTCTCTCTGTGTCTCCCTCTGTCTCTCTCTCTGTGTCTGTCTCTCTCTCTGTCTGTCTCCCTCTGTCTCTCTCTCTCTCTCTATCTCTCTGTGTCTCCCTCTGTCTGTCTCTCTCTCTCTCTCTCTCTCTCTCTCTCTCTCTCCTGATCCTGATGATGTGTTCTGGTTCCATTCCAGTTGCAGGATCCAGGATCTACCGAGAACCCGTCATCCTGTCCGGTCCTCAGAACCTCACCATCAACGTCCACCAGACCGCCATCTTGGAATGCATCGCCACAGGAAACCCGCGGCCCATCGTGTCCTGGAGTCGCCTCGGTAACCAAAACTCAAACAACCAGACTTCCTGGAAATCTGGAGTTATTGTAGTGTTATTGATCAGTATGGTTACCATGGTAACGTGATGCTGTGTGTGTGTGTCAGACGGCCGGTCCATCGGCGTGGAGGGGATCCAGGTGTTGGGAACAGGTAACCTGATGATCTCTGACGCCACCCTGCAGCACTCAGGAGTTTACGTCTGTTCAGCGAACAGACCGGGCAGCAGGTCGAGAAGAACGGCGCTCGGACGACTCGTTGTACAAGGTACTGTACTCTGTACTGCATGTTCTACCTGCAGGAGATGGAACGTGGGAACTCGGATTCAAGTTATTTTATCATCATATCTTTAAACTCTCATCTTAAAGGGACAGTCTGTATTTTCTGCAGTGTGGTTCTATGAGGTTCTTCTCCACAGTCAATGTTTTACCTTCAGTAGATGGAGGTCAGTTTGGAGAAGCAGCAGGAGAACCAGTGGAGGAAGTTAATCAATGTCCTGCTGTGGACAGGGTCAGCAGTATAAGTATACACTATATTTAGAATATTTTCTCCTCTTTGTCTTTCTGTCAGACAGACTTTTCTGACAGGAAACCACAGTTATATCAGACAGATATGAGTCTCTACAAACCAACCAAACTCCATTCATAAAATCAGTGATTTTATCTCAGTGAACTCAGGAGCTGTTGGTCTGCTGCTTCATCTGTTAGTGTGAGACTTCAGTGAATCTGAACGAACCTTTAAAACACTGAAGTCACACAACAACGGATGAACTTGAACTCATCGCGTCGAGTGTATGAACACATATGAAGTGTGTGTGTGTGTGTGTGTGTGTGTGTGTGTGTGTGTGTGTGTGTGTGTGTGTGTGTGTGTGTGTGTGTGTGTGTGTGTGAGTGAGAGAGAGAGAGAGAGAGAGAGAGGGAGAGAGAGAGAGAGAGAGTAGACACATAGAGGACAAAGACAAAGAAAACACTGATTCAGAAATAAACAGATTTTTGATTTTGTATTTTACTAATTAGAATTGACTGTTTAACAAAACCATGTATGGATTTACTTTGAAGAACCACAAACCAAACATGAAAAACACTTAGGAACCTTTACAAATACTAAAGAACCTTTAAAAACATTAACAACCATTTACAAGGAACCTTCAAGAACCTTTTGAAACATTTATGGACATGGACATTTTTAAGACATTTAATAATGTTTAGAAAACTAAACAGACCTTTAGGAACCTTTAGGAACCTTCAGAACCACAAACAGACCCTTACAGAACCCTCAGCGGTGTAGACAGATGGAGACAGATCAGCAGCAGTTTGTCTGAGAGGAATAAAAAGTGGAATAATGATCAGAATCACCTCTGACCTCATCACAGCAGCCTGCAGCAGGAAGTGATGCGTACAGAGAGGAGGGGGAGGGGGGAGGGGGGAGGAAGAGGACGAGGTCATATGATCAGGATGAAGCACATAGACAGAATAAAAACACTCAGTTCAGTTCAGTGTGACTCTGCTTCTCTCAATACTCTGCACCCACTGATCATTTGTATCAATAATCTGTCAATAATCTGTTGATAATCATTTTGATCGATAGTTTCATCTTGTTTGGTTTGTTTGAACGGAGAGTTTCTGTTTGTGGGTGCGTTTGTTTCGTCTCCTCCTGGTCACAGAGAGACGGGGTGACAGAGGACGGGGGGGTCAGAGGTCACACAGGCTCATTGTGTGTGTGTGTGTGTGTGTGTGTGTGTGTGTGTGTGTGTGTGTTTCCCAGACTGAGAGCTTAATTAGAATAAAGAAGTGAAGATTAGCATGTGAAGAGTTCCACTTCACAATGAAGACTTTATTCACACACACACACACACACACACACACACACACACACACACACACACACACACACACACACACACACACACACACAGTTAAACTGACTCTAAATGATCGTCTCAGGTTCAAACTGATCAAACAGACAAAATAATAAATATTGATCATTTGAAATATTTCAACCAAAATATTTTCTATATATTTTTTACAGAGAGACGAGGCAGCGAATCACATCAGATTAATTTGATCATTTATATTGTTTTATTACGCAGCTTTGTGAAATACTTGATTCTGATTGGTCAGTTACAGTAGGCTGTCTAACAGACCGTTGCTATGGACACCATTCTGATCATAGACTCAAATCAATAAAACGATTTTTAACTGAATATTTATTTGTTGAGTGAGAGTGTAATAATCAGGATAATGAACAGAGAGCAGCTCGTTATTGTGACATAAACCCTGACAGGTTATAACACCAAACTTTCTCTAGTTTGCATGTCGTAATAAAGTGAGAACATGTTGCTATAGCAACACATTATTACAGTTCTAAGGTTACACACAGAATAAAATCTGTGAATAAAATCAATAACTGATCTATTAGTCTTTCAATCCATTTTAATGATAATGTTTTAATCATTGAATCATTTCTTACAATAATCGTGTAGTTTGATGCTGATTAGAGACGGTTCATTTTATTTTTATTATGAACTTATGATCCCACCTATATGATAAATTTATCAAAACTGAATCTAAAAACTTTTTTAGAAAAAAAGCATATTTTTTTTGCTAAATTAAAGTTTAATAAAAAAAAATTAAACTTGGTCTCTAATTATTAAATATTATTTTTGGGAAACTTTTCTTGAAATTATCAGGAAGTGAAGTAAGAAACATGTAAATTAAAGAAGTCTTCAGCCAATCAGAGATCAGGAGCTGTGTGTGTGTGTGTGTGTGTGTGTGTGTGTGTGTGTGTGTGTGTGTGTGTGTGTGTGTGTGTGTGTGTGTGTGTGTTGCTCTTGAACTTGAATTACAGAGTGTGTGAAAGGTCGTTGTCTCTTCACAAATCAACTTTATTTCTCTGATAATGAACCCCCACCCTCTGACCTCTGACCTCTGACCCTCCTCCGTCTGTATGTAGAACAGAAGTGGGCGGTCCTTCAGGGGTTATTTGAGGTGACAGAGACACTTATGTATATAGTCTCTGTTGCTGTGGAGACGGACCAGCCGGAGGCGACAGCACCTGTCTGTCTGCTGGAGGGTGGAAGAGGAGGGGAGAGGTGAGGTCAAAGTGGTGCTCAAACAAAAGACAAGTTCAAGTTCAGTCTGAAGACAGTTTTCTCATGCACACTTCATCAGTTTAATAATATAACACAACAAATATAATATAATATAATATAATATAATATAATATAATATAATATAATATAATATAATATAATAATCATCATCATTAGACATTAGATCAGTTGTGGCATCTTTGATTAATAAATATTTCCTCCTCAGTCAAATTGTCCGCACTGACATCAGCTGTATGTATATATTATTATTTTGTATTTAAACATATATATTCATATTAATTGTGTGATGAGTGGTGGTGTGTTCTGTGTGTCTCTGCTGCCCTCTGCTGGACACAAACTGCTGCTGCTTCTGTTACTGCTGCCGTCACCAGTGGGAGCATCTCAGCATATTATATTTATATTATATTATATTATATTATATTATATTATATTATATTATATTACATTATATTATAGTATATTATATTATATTATATTACATTATATTATATTATATTACATTATATTATATTATATTATATTATATTATATTACATTACATTACATTACATTACATTATATTATATTATAAATATTTTCTCACTTGGTTTCAGTTTTAGTTCACTATATTAATCTCCATCCACATGAACTGTAGGAAGATGGACACGATGAAGATGATGATGATGATATTGACCTCCTCTTCCCCTGTGTGTGTGTGTGTGTGTGTGTTCAGCTCCTCCAGAGTTTGTCCAGTGGCCTCAGTCTGTCTCCAGACCAGCAGGGGCAGCGCTGTCTTCAGCTGCACGGCGTCCCGTCCCCACCTCACCTCATCTGGCTGAAGAGCGGCAAACTGCTGACACCCAGCGGCAATGTCAAACTCACCAACGGCAACACGTGAGAACGTCAAACTAGATAACCCTCCTCCTCCTTTAAAACCCTAAAACAGAAAACACGGTTCTCACAGAACAACTTGTGATGTTCTGATACACCACGATGCACTGATATTGCAAAACACAGAACACATACTGACAAATAAAGGTGCTAACTAGAACCACAAAGTGTTCTTTATCTTGTCCCAATAGGCAAACCCTTTTGGTTCCTGATAGAACTTTTATAAAGGTTCCACTTGGAACCCTTTCAGAGAACTCTACCTAGAACCCAACATAAAGGGTTATACCTAGAACCATCTGTGGTTTCCCACAGCCCCATATGAAAGGTTTACAGAGAACTATTCTGTGGTGTAATGGGTCCACCAAGAACCTTCTCTCAGGTGCTACTCAGAACTTTTCACCTGCTAGGGTTCTAACAAGCCTACTCAGCTGAGCCTACTCAGGAAGTTCTACATGAATGCAAGTTCTTTCTTGTATTCCAAGGGTCTCATCTAGAACCCACCCAAGGGGTTCTACCAAAATGTTTTGTGTTCTAGGGTTTTATCTAATACCCACCCGGGTTCTACTGAGAACCTTTTATATTCCAAGGGTTTCATGTAGAACATACCGTTCTACTGAGAACCCTTATACATTATGATGCAAAAATCCTTGACAAACTTCTTTGGATGAAAAGGGTTCTTAATGGAACCCTTAGTCTTAAAGAACTATTGAAGAACAATTTCTTCAAACAAATGGTTCTTCAGAAGCAAATGGTTCTGTGCAGAACCTCAGCCCTACACAAAGAACCCTTTGGGATTCTTATTTCTAAGAGTGCACACATTAGAGCAGCAGTAATATGAAGGCAGAACCATCAGTTATAATAAAACACTGACAAGGGAACATTTTACTGCCACGTAAAGTACTTCTACTTGATGTACTTTTACTTGAAGTACTTTCGTAATACTCCAGTGAGGTTTTGAATGCAGGACCTGTATTTGTAATGGAGTAGTACTTTAGTACTTTTATTGCAGTAACAGGTCTGAACAGCTGCTCTCTGTCTCCCCTGCAGGACTCTCTGGCCATCACACGGATCACCCACGGCACGAGGCCATCTATCAGTGCATCGGAGAACAGCGCCGGCACCAACCAGGCCAGCGCCCGCTCACCAGCCAGGCCCGAGCTGCCCGAGGCCCCCGCCGCCTCCACTGTGGGCCTCAGCTCCAGCAGCCTGAGCTGACCTGGGAGCAGCCGACAGAGCACGCCAGCCAGCAGATCATCGGATACGCCCTGCACATCAGACGACTGGGAGGTGTCTAGATTAGATTAAATTAGTTTAGTTTAGTTTAGTAGTTTAGTTCAGTTTAGTTTAGTTTAGTTTTAGATTAGATTAGATTAGATTAGTTTAGCTTAGTTTAGATTTTAGTCTTAGATTGTTAGATTAGCTTAGTTTAGTTTAGATTAGATTAGATTAGTTTAGTTTTAGAATTTAGTTTGATTAGACAGACATAGACAAAACAAGATCAGACCAGATGAGATCGAGTAGACAAAACAAGACTAGATTGAAAGAGACAACAAACTCACTTCTCTGGCCAATCAGAGAGCAACAGTCTGACCTTTGACCTTTGACCTGTGACCTCCTCAGAGCCGGACAGTGCGGAGCTGCAGGAGGCCGTCAGCAAGATGACCTTCAGACATGAGTTCAACAACCTGGATGCAGCCACGACCTACTCCATCTACCTGAAGGCTTATTCTGCTCTGGGAGGAAGTCAGCAGTCCAACACCATCACTGCGGCTCACGCAGGGCGCGGTCAGTCCACCTTAAACACCTTCACACTGTCCACCTTAAATACATTTAGACAGGCTACCTTAAAGAACTTCAGACAGTCCAACTTAAATACCTTTGCCTTGTTTGTGGCGTCTCACAGATATCTACCTGAAGATCACCATATACTCATCATATGACCACCACCATGACCACCATGTGACCACCATGTGATCACCATGTGACCACCAATTGACCAGGTGTCTCTCTGTCTGTCCCTGTCTATCCCACAGTTCCCAGTCCTCCCAGTTTCTTCACTAAGGTCCTGAACCAGACAGCCATGCAGGTGTACTGGGAGCTGCCCAGTAAGCCAGGGACACTGGAGGGCTTCAGACTGGAGTACCGCGGGGTTTCCAACCCAGACCTCCAGGGCAGGAGACCTTCCCAGCACACATCAACACCCACACCATCTCCCACCTCCAGTCTGCTTAAAGGGACAGTACAGCACTTTACTGACAACATCAGTTCTCCTAGCTTAGCACAAAAACTAGAAGCAGAGAGAAACAGTTAGCCTAACTTAGCATGAAGACTGGCAGCAAGGAAAACAGAAGCTTAGCACAAAGATTTATATAAGAGATTAACAGTTAGCCTTGCTTTGTCGAAAGACAAAAAAAAATCACCACACAATTCTTATGACTCACTTGTTATATAATATTTCTGATAATAATGATGAAGAGGGCTAGTGAAAAAATGCTAACTGCTGTTTAAAACTCAGAAACCACACCTGTTTAATAAAGAACAATCAGACAGACTTATTTAGCTGTTTGAACAGGGATAATGTTCTTTTGATGTAGCTTGTTGCCAGCTACTGCTAATGCTAACACTCATCACATTATGAGAGAGTATTTGTTAATATTAACATTATAAGGTAACATTGATGAATGAGCAACGACTTGGCTTGTAGCTAGCAAGCTGCCAAATATTATTTGTGCTCTATATCATGTTAAGAGACCATGCTAATATCTAGTTAGCTTATTAACAGTAACTGTGGGATTAACTGCGTCTCACTAACTGATTAATAAGTTCTTACTTCAGCTAAAGTTAGCAGTGTCTCTGTTTTTAACTGAGTTCCTTGGACAGGAAGTGTGGTTGTTAAATTTAAGACTTTTAAGACCTTTAGACACTATTATGAATCCAATTTAAGACATGTCTCACAGACGTGTTGTCAACCTACACAGACAGTTAGTGTTCATTGTTTCAGTGTAGGTTTTGTTTCATAGTTACACAATCAAAACATGTTTTCTCCCAAAACACTTTTAAAAGCAAGACTGAAGTTAATGCATCTTATAAATGTAACATTAGCTTCATAATTCAATCCATTTTTAAGACTTGATATAGGAAAATAATCATAATCAAGACATTTTAAGGTGGATGGAGTGAATTATAAACACTGAGCTAACACTACACAGCTGCTGGTCACTGTGTTGTTGGTTAGCTTCAATAAAATGTCAGCAAATGTCTTATAGGTGTTGGGAGACGGATTTTTGCCCTTTGAGAGCCATCATTTTCAACTGCTTATAGTGTTTGTGCTAAGCTAGGCTAACCTTTTCATCTGCTGCCAGTGTTTGTGCTAAGCTAGGCTAACCTTTCATCTGCTGCCAGTGTTTGTGCTAAGCTAACCGTCAGTGTGTTCTTGTGTCTTTAACTGTTTATTGTTTCCATCCCACAGAGCCGGCAGCTGTTTACGAGATCCAGCTGATGGCGTTAACGGAACGGAGATGGCCCGCCCAACCGCCGCCTGGTGTCTCTGGCAGAGGAGAAACACTGCACCAGGTAAGAACCTCAACATGACCTCTGACTCTGACACGTTGACCCGTCCTGTGAAACCAGTGGAAGCAGTTTAATTTGATGATTGTGTCTCCATCAGCTGGTCGAGCTGCAACTGTGACCAGTCTGGCGGCTCCGTGTCCACTCTGCTGGTCGGCGTCCACAGCGCCTCGCCTGCATCCTCTGCTGTCTGCTCCTCATCCTGCTGGGATACAGACGCAGGTGAGACCTTCTTCATCACCATTATCATCATCATCATCATCATCATCATCCTCACAAAGTTCTGTGTTCAGTCTTTCTGCAGGAAGGAAGTGAGCTGAGACCCGCCCACCCTGAACAGTATCAGAGGACCTAAAGGTCACACACCTGAGAGCATCGAGCTGAGCCAGAAAACACACACACACACACACACACACATAATTTTCTCGACTAATCGATTAATGAATCTTCTCACGCCTGCCTCATACATCCATCTGTTCCACATGTTTTGATCCATTTATCAATTCCTGCGTATAACAATTATTTTCATTATCAATTGATCTATAGTGATTAATACCAGTAATCTATAACTGTTCATAAAATGTCATAACTGTTGATGATGCTAAGAATTGTTCATAACTCTTCATAACTGTTGATGATGTTATTATATGTTAATAACTGCAGATGACATCAGTGACCATTAATTATGTCAATGATGTTAATAGGTGCTAATAACTGTTGATGACTGCCAGTAGTTAATAACTGTTAATAACTCTCAATGATGTTAATAACTGTTGATGATGTTAATTACTGGTAATAATTGTTAATAATCAATGATGACTGCCAGTGAATCAGAGAATATGGACTTTTTTGTTATGATTTTATCAATAATGAAAAGAGTTGGCACATTTAATAATCGATTAATAATTTATTAATTTGTTGCAGCTCTACACACACACACACACACACACACACACACAAAGTGTTAAAGTGACACCTGTAATAACACCTACCTTCATCATGTCTCATCACCTGGATGCTTCAGTCCAGGTATCCATGGCAACCACACTGTTGCCATGACAGCAACACCTACATTATGAATCCCAGTTAATCCACTCCTCCGATTTAACCAGTTATCAGCTGATCTGAAAACTGTTACATCCTCCAGCTGTCGCTATCTTAGATGTGTCCAGTTACCATGGTTACATCCAACAGGGCTCTTATTTTGGTAGTTTCCAGGACACGTTCCTAACAGTGTCTCTCTGCTCCGCCCACAGAGATGTGACTCCGCCTCCCCAGTGATGGTCATGGTTGAACCGACTCCACCAGTCCAACCCGGCACAGGCACCGGATAAAACACAACACATACCTGCTCCTCTTCCTCCTCCTCTTCCTCCTCCTCCTCCTCCTCCTCCTCCTCCTCCTCCTCCTCCTCCTCCTCCTCCTCCTCCAGCCCGTGGTCGCCTCCTCTCCTCCTGACAGCCTTACAGCCACTTCAGCCTTTATGAATGATGAGATGAGAGTTTATCTTTGAGATTATTGAATATTGATTATTGACGAGTCTGTGTGAGGAACACCCAGAGAGCATCTGATACCACAAGAGAACAAAAAACTTCACAGCACCTGGTATCTCTTCACAGATGTCCAAGAGTTCCACTACAATTCACATTTTCATCTTCAGACTAAAACCAAAGCTGAATTCTATTGATTCAACATATAAAATAAACATTTGTCAGAAACTGGAAGCTGTTGATCACATGACTGCGGCTGGTTCTCGTGTGGTATCAGATGCTGATGTCGCGGCGGCGTCCTGGATGCTTCCTGTTGAAACCAAAACCTTTTTTCTTCAGTTCGAGTTTGTCACCGTTGGTGCCAAATTTTTTGAGACATTGAGGCCTTCCACCGATCTGACCAGAGACCGGGTCCTCAGAGGTTCACCTACCTGAGCAGGTGTTGTTTGTTGGTCCTCTGAGGCCCAGAGCCAAAGGGAGTGATTATTTCTCTGGTCAGCAGGTGACTGTGGAGAATGTTAGCTCTCCTCTGCGCTGCTTTAGCCTTTTAGTGTTTGTTTGTCTCACCGAGTTCAAGTCAGGATGTAGAGGAGGTCCACAACTGGCACCCCCACCCCACCCCCACCCCCTCCTCTGACTTCTCCACCAAACTCTACCTCCAAAGAGAGCTACCTCGGGCTCAACGCCAAACGCCTGAGCGACAGGCAACCGTTAGCCTCCTACTGCTGGTCAAGCTAACCTACCTCAAAACCAAAAGGCTGTTGCGGGGCCGCTTTGCCATTTCTACCCTTTTGTACCAATGTTGGCGTCCTGTGCCTGACCGTCGCCCAGAAACCCCTTGAACTATGAATGTCACTCATCTGGAGCCTCCTCCAGCGATGGATCGAAGTCCTCAAAGAGACACCGATGAAAGGAAACCACAGAAGACCTCAGCTTCCTTAGAGTTTGTTCTCTTGTTTTGACTCTGACTGACACTTCCTGTCTGACTCCAGCAACTTCCTCCAGTGTTGCTTCCTGGGCCCAAAAGCCTGCCTCAGATCTTAGAAATAACTGTAGAAGGATATCTTCTGACCTCCATAAACCTGTTTCAGATCTCACTTTCAAAAGACTCAATATCCTGTTCAAGGATCAGGCCTTCTGAGGTGCAAAACTCTGCTCCAGATCTGAGCATCCGGGGTCTAAAAACTTCTGATGGTGGACAATAGTCCTGACTCACAGTCCAAAAACGTTCCACTATCTATCTTTATCCTCCCCAGTCGAATGCCAATACCGTATTGTCCTGAGCCCCCAAACTGACCACAGTCCTGAGTTTTATCAGACTGTATCCTCTATAGCAGAACAACCTGTGCAGAGTCTTATTTCATCCCAGTCTTACCCTCTAAGGTCCAAAATCCTTCTGGAGGTTGTAGGTTTCTAGAGTCCAAAAACATTGCAAACTCTCAGCTTTCTCAGCAAAGTCAAGAGATTAGATCTAGAGGCTAATAACTGACATAGTCCTGCCCTTCAACAGTCCAAAACCTTGTTTCAGATCTCAGTTTCAGGACTCAATAACCTGTTCAAGGATCAGATCTTCTGAGGTGCAAAAACCTGCTCCAGGTTTGTAAATCCAGGGCCTAAAATCCTCAGGAGCTGAGCCATAGCCCTGATATTTAACAGTCCAACAGATCTTATCGTCTGCACTTTAATACCAACTTGCAGAAAGTCTTATTTTTTCTCAGCCATGCCTTAGATTTAAGGTCAAAACACCTTCCCTAGTCCTGAACTTGAACAGACTGTGTCCTCTACAGCAGAACAACCTGCTCAAAGTCTTAATACACCCTGACCGTGTCTCACCCTCCAGGGTCCAGAAATCTGCTCCAGAAGTCATATTTGCAGGTTTAAAAACTTTCTGGAGGTCCTGACCTTCAACAGACCATCTACCCGTTTCAGATCCTCCACAAAAATCTCTCTCTCTTCAGTCAATGATCTGTTGGACAGTTTGGGCCCTGATGCTCACTGGAGCTGTTGGAGAACAGACCGACCAAGTAAGGTCTGTAAACAAAGGAAGTATCTGACCTGGTTGTCATGGAGACATCTCCTCATCCTCCTCCTCCTCTGCGGGTGGTCACCTCCGCCTGAGAGGAAACGCCAAGGAGTCCAGCGTCAGGCGACAAACAGGTGAAGCAGGAAAGTTTGGACACGGTGGACGTCTCAGTATGAGATGTCTCGGCCCTTTTCTGTCACAAGTTTTAATGAAAGTTTTAATGTTTTATTTTTGCGGAGGCGAACACTTCCTGTCACCTGCTTGCAGGTGTGTGCAGCCTTGTCAGCCATGTTTAAATTGACCTCTAATGTCTTGTAATGTAATTTCTGAAGTTTCCTGTAGATGAACAGCAGCTTTCTGTAGAGTTTCAGCCAAATTTCCAAATATCCTTTAAAAACAAGCTGAACGACACCCAAAGATAAAAACAGTTTTTCACCATTTTTCTGTTCAAAATGTTTGTTTTCACTTCCTGTTTCAGGTGTTGAAGAACAAACAAAACCAAAAGATATACTCGCTTTTACCTTTAATATTTCAGATGAATAAGTGAATATATATTTTCATATATTTGAACATGAAGATCTCCGCGTGTCAGGACGAGTTTAAAGAGCCAAAAACTGAAGAACAGAAACACGTCACCAAAATAAAGACTTTATTTAGAGCCACAGAGAGGCTGTGAGTTCAGGATGTGGTTAATACAGCTTCTGGCTCTGCTACTGACAGTGACCTTGAGTCCCCGAGTCCCCGAGTCCCTGAGTCCCTGAACCTGTGTCCAACCAGACCCTGATGACATTTAAAAGTACTACATGAACTGCAGTCGTGACGGTAACTTCAGCTGAACTGGACGTCATGTCCCTGCCCCCCTCCCTCACTTCCCTGTTGTCCTCAGGGTCTCAGGTTACAGGTCTCAGGTCACTGTCAGGCCAGACCTCATGTCTGCTCTAAAATGAGTCGAGTGTTTCTAAAAATATAAACTAGAACAAACTAAAATGTTCATTAATGTTGGCTGTTCTTTTTCTAGAACTTTCTTCTTTCAGTTCGTTCTTATTTTTCCGTCACTGCCACTCGGCGGTGATGAGAAAATTCTGCCAAAATGAAGGAAACCATTAAATTTTTTATTATTATTGCTAATAATATTATGATTATTACCATTTTACCTCCCTGTTTTTATATTGTTTGACTTTTTCTGATGATTTTTGTTGGTAGTTGAAGGATGTGAAAATGTTTCTAGAATTTGAGAAATGTTGTGTTTTCAGCTGAAGGCAGAGACTCAGGTTTTATTTTTTTATTTTTTATTTTTAACATGAGCCATATTTGATAATAAGCCATACGTGTGATTTATGAGCCATATTCTACACAGATGTTTCATATAAAAACCTGATGATGGTGTCGCTGCCTCCACCTGTCAACACGCTGTAGAAACTAAAACTTAGTGATTGTAGTGACTGAAGGCTAGAACCAATGAGAAAAGTGATGCTTTAATGATTCTGATTTCTTTTCTCTCAAAACATTTTATTTTCATTGATGCATTAGTCTCCTGCAGCCTGGTTACTGGTGGCGGGGTCTGACTCATGCTCGCCGCTGTCAGGACCGTGTCATAAAAAACAGAAAAGCGTCCCAAAGCTTTAAAGAGACCAGATGGAGGACGACACAGACACATGAGACAGACTGACCTCTGGATTCTGTTAAAGTTGGACAGGTTTTATATGAAGTTTAGTTCTTTTATGCTGTCAGCTTTGACGTTTTTCAGTGGACAAACTCATGATATTTTTCTGTTTCCTCTCCTTTCTGACATTTAGACACAAACCAAATAAAACTGAAGTAGAAAACAGATGTCTGTTTTTTTTTACTGACTGACCAGAATCTTCAGATTCAGACTCTGAATCTGACGAGTTTCATCATTCATTCATCTATAATTTGATTTAAGTCACTTTTATTCTTCACAGACTAAATTAAAACTTTGAAATAAGTTTCTTCATGAAGACAAATAAAGTTGATCTTGATAAGTTTTATGTGTTTGCTTTCACAGAACAGATTTAAGAAAAACTCAAGTGGTGATCAATCATTTTTATTTGATTATTTATTATTAAGTAATGATAAACTGTTAAAACCTAAATGTTCCCTGAAAGTAACACCATACCAAATATATTTTTTGGTATTTAGGTTTATATACTGTTCCTCGTCACATTACTGACTTGTTATTTAATATTCGACTCGTGGGGATTCAAAATTCTCACTAGTTAATTCTTTTTGACCCAACTAGCAACTAGTGAGGCTAAAAGTGCTCATACTAGTCCAACTAGTGAAAGAAAAAATTCTCACTTGTCACTGTAGTGGCATTAGTTGGAAGAATCAAGGCTTCCTATTGGCTCTCCAGTTTAAAAAAGAACAATCAGGACCCAGGATTTGGTCATTGTCCCGCCTATTTTTCCCATTAGCTGCACTGGTTGGCCTCAGCTGGTGTGACTAGTTACCAGGGTTGGGGAGTAACTGATTACATGTATTGGATTTATGTAACCAGGATACAGAAAAACAGTAACTAAACAGTAATCCATTACAGTTATAGGCCAAAGATGTAATCAGATTACAGTTACATTTAATAAACATGGGGATTATTTATTAGGATTACAATTTTAAAATGCTTGCTGCCATCTTGTTTTGGTGACATCAGAGTCTGTGCAGTAGTGATTGGATGTGGAGCCACATTATCAAGGCCCCGCCCACAGAGCCGACCAACTGAACAACTCAGCTGTCAATCATGATGTGAAACTTCCTTTTTACATCATCAAATAACTAATTAAAACCAAACTGATCATAAAAATAAACACTTCAACAAACGTGATAAGAAAATGACAGAAATATTTATTTGATGTTTTAGTTTGGCCCACGTCTCATCTGCTAACATGGAGGGGGCGTGGCTTATGATCTATGACTAGATGTTCTGGTGGAACTTTTAGTTATGTCGTCCATTGTCATATTCAGTCTATGATCTGAACAGGTTACCAACGGAACCTGGAGGCTTTCTATTGGTCATTTGAGTCCTACAGACACCTGTAACCACACCCACCAGTGATGTCACAGTACACTGTAGTGCACCTGTACATCAGGTGAGAAGTTAAAGCAGTGCAGGTGCAGAGTGACTGTGGTAATAATGATGTCAGAGTTTCTGTCATCTCACAGATTTAAACTTTGATTTGATCAAACGAATCAGTCAGATGATCAATCAGAGAATCAAATTGATGGATCGATCAATAAAAACACTGCAGGGACTCTGTAAAGACCTGACTATCCACAACCACAGTCCTGAGACAACTTGGGCTGATCCAGTTCAGACTGTGACATCATATAACTCCTGTTCTCTGATTGGTCAGCATTAGTCTCCTGCAGCCTGGTTATTGGTGGCGGGGTCTGACTCGTGCTCGCCGCTGTCAGGACCCTGCCTGGCAGACAGTCGGTCAGGAGACCGCAGTGAGGCATCACTCCTCGTCCTACGGCAGCAGGCGGCGAGGTCGGCCCTGAAGGACGGCGTGTAGAAGCCGTAGATGACGGGGTCGCAGCAGGTGTTCAGGTTCCCGAACACGAAGAGGGCGTGGTGGACGTACTCAGGTGTGACACGCAGCATGTCGGGCTGGAACCAGTACCAGATCCCCAGCAGGTAGTACGGCGTCCAGCACACCACAAAGGACAGCACGATGACCACCGTCATCTTCAGAGTCTTCAGCCTCGCCTTTGGGATGATGTCAGTGCCACTGCGACGCAGGTACGACTCACCTGCTGAGAGAGGGAGGGGCTCTGTCAGTGATGTCACATTGTCAGTGTCATGCAGGTGTGTCTCCCCTTAGTCTCTCGGGTGCTGCAGGTGGATGTGCAGCAAGATGTACAGGTGTGTAACAGGCATGTAGCTGGTTTGTTACAGGTGTGTTTGAGTTGTGTTATTACAGGTGCTCTTACCTTTGTCTCTCAGGTGCTGCAGGTGGATGTGCAGCAGGATGCGGCTGTAGCAGCAGCTCATCACCAGCAGGGGGACGACGTACAGCGTGGTGAAGTGGAACATGTTGTAGACGGTTTCCTGCCAGCGGCGGCTGAAGCTGCCGTGAGTCACACACTGAGTGAAGTCCGCGGCCTCCACCTTGATCGCCCGGAAGATAAACAGCTGCAGGGACACAGACAAACGAGTTTCAGAACAGGTGAGTCCAGGTGAACATCTGGATTTATCAGGCAGGATATGAGCAACATAACAATGATCAGAGTGATGCATTCTGGTCCTGCCTACAGGCGTATTTCTAAGTTACCATAAAGTGGCGAGCACCGTGATATTTGATTCTGTATATTTACGTGTTTCCTGTGAGGGAGGGGCTTGTTGTTGATTGGTGTTTACAGCAGCTGTGTGTTATTTTCACCTGGTTCTGTTTCTTGAACAAAATCAGCTTTATGATTGTTTTTTTGACGCTGAGCAGAAATTACATTCATATTCATCTTATTAGTTTTCTGCTGAAGTTGTTGTGAGAAACAGGAGCATTTATGTTAAAGATGGACGTTTGGCTGCACAAACACGTTGGTTAATGTTTTATCATTTTAACACGGTTTATTTAAGCTGCAGTGATGACCAGCTGTATCTGTGCTGTTAGACCACATCAAGAAAATAAAATTACATTTTACTGATACGTTCACTATCAGCACAAGCTTTCAGTGTTTCTGCTGCTCAGTGAAACTGTTTTCTGTTTTCCAGCCGGCGGCCTCTTAGCGGTGTTAGCATTCCTTATAGAAATCAAGGGGAGCCGTTAGCGCGAGCTAACAGCAGGAGGTTTCACAGGTTTAATCTCTCCATCAGAAACCAGAACATTCCTGCAGGGATTTCATCAGAAGTTTGAGCTGCAGGAGAGAAACCAGCAGCAGACTTTATGACCGTGATCACGATGAAGTGACGATAACACGTGTAATCTCCTCTGTAATCAGACAGAAAGATGAACACATTGCTTCAGTCTGACCTTCAGTTTTCCTTCAGTGCAGCTCATCATAAATATTAATAATATTCATATTAAAGCAGCAGGATGTAAAGCTGAGTGAGCTGTTTAATATTCTGCAGCAGCTCCATGAAATATTCACTAACTGAAAGGAGAAAAGAGCTGCAGCAGCAGAGGAAGTGACAGCTCATATATACACGTCTTCATAGACCCTTTCAGCACCGTCGTCATGGTTACATCACAGCGTTAGCTGGAGGAAAAACGACCCTGAAAAACTGGAGACACATGAATCACCTCAGATCAACAGAGGACACAACCAAGAGAGAACATGGTCTTTCTGTGTCGTTGGTGTCGACAACTGTGCTGATCTTACCTGTACTGATGTTACCTGTGCTCATGTGTTACCTGAGCTGATGTTACCTGTGCCATTGTTACCTGTACTGATGTTACCTGTGCTGATGTTACCTGTACTGATGTTACCTGTGCCATTGTTACCTGTACTGATGTTACCTGTACTGATGTTGCCTGAGCTGATGTTACCTGTACTGATGGTACCTGTGCTGGTGTGTTACCTGTACTGATGTTACCTGAGCTGATGTTACCTGTACTGATGTTACCTGTACTGATGTTACCTGTGCTCATGTGTTACCTGAGCTGATGTTACCTGAGCTGATGTTACCTGAGCTGATGTTACCTGTACTGATGTTACCTGTGCTCATGTGTTACCTGTGGTGATGCTAGCAGCAGGCTGAGGCTCCAGGCCAGCAGCAGCATATTACGGTTTCTTCGCTGTGCGCTCAGAGCGTCCAGCGGGTGAAGGATGGCGTGCCGGCGGTCAAGGCTGATGACAACGAGGATGAAGGCGGAGGCTTGCATGGCGAACAGCTTCAAGAAGCAGAGCAGCTTACAGAGCGTGTCTCCTCCATACCACTGCACTGTCACGTTCCACACCGCGTCCAGGGGCATCACCACAAACGTCATCATCAGGTCAGCCGATGCCAGGCTCAACATCAGCGGCCGCAGGTGAGATGCCAGCCGTCGGCCACGCCCACACCACACACTGGCCAATAAGGCGAGGTTACTGCAGGTGGCGAACAGGAAGAGGACGAAGGTGGCTGCGACACGGAACTGAGCAGCTTGGGTGAAACTGGGAGCCTCCCAGTCTGTGAGAGGGGGGAAGTGGGAGATGTTAGGAGGGGGCGGGGCAGGAGAACTGGTGGGTGGAGCCATTGATGACAGCCTTGTAACAGACCAGTTAAAAGACATCCTGCAGAGAAGAAGAACAAGGTCATGAGTGATGTCACATGTGATGTTTGAAGATTACGTCACAACAGTCGAGCGTTCAGGAAAATTTTCTGGTTCTGTCAGAGTCACATGAGGTGGTTAGCCTAGCTTAGCACAAAGACTGGGAGCAGGCAGAAAATGTTAGCCTAGCTTAGCACAAAGACTGGGAGCAGGCAGAACCTGTTAGCCTAGCATAGCGTCAAAAAAGGATGCTTTGGAGGCAGACGATTCTGGGTAGAACCTCAACACCACCACAGAGTCATCTGGCAGCCTGACGCAACTTTTGCTGCAATACAACGTGACATCATCAGCAAGACACTGCAGTGACCAATCAAATAGATGCAGGAGCACCTTCCTTTGTAACCTGTTTACCTTGTAGTTGTTGAGACAATTGATGAAGTTGTCATCTCTGTGATTACGAACTCAAGACTAAGACGACAGTTTGCAGACTTGCTTATTGATGATTGATTATTGATTAGTTGTGACTGTTAAGGTTTAGCTCAGAGTTCAGGATCCAAGGTTTCTGATGTGTTTTTTTGTTTTCAGTGACTCAGAGTAAAGATGAGTGCAGACCCTCACCTTTTCTTCTTTTTCAGTTTTGGTTGTTTTGCTGCAGGAGGTTCAGTCCAGTCCGTGATTGGCTCAGGTCACCTGCAGAGTCTGTCAGTGACAGAGTGACATGAATGTAGGTGTCGTCTGTATAATTATGAACTATGATTTGTTTTTGTTATTATATGTTGTTCCTTTACAAAGTAAAACAAAAGTGGACCGAGGACAGAACCTTGTGGAACTCCACACATCATGTTGGTTTAGTTGGTGGAGGAGTTAAATCTGCTGAACATCATGAATGTTAAATCAAAGTGTGCTGGAATCTGTGGTCAGGAATCAGACTTCCTGCACAGGCCCTTCAGAATAAAAGCATGGAAATACTGCTCTGTAAAATAAAGTTTCTAATCAATAAAGAGAGAAAACAAAGCATCACTCTCTCTCTCTCTCTCTCTCTCTCTCTCACACACACACTCTCTCTCTCTCTCTCAAACTTTCTCTCTCACTCTCTCACACACACACTCACACACACACTCACACACACACAGAGGTCAGGTTACAGTTGTGAGCTGTCTGCAGTTTATTTTTGGCAGCAGGATCTGTGTGTGTGTTTGTGTGTGTGTTCATGATGTCACCTTGACAACCACCACCTCTCTCTCACTGCAGGCCCCTCCCCCTTCATCTGATAGGTGGAAATGTCCTTGTGGACCAAAGTAAAGTGATTAAACTCACACACACACACACACACACACACACACACACACACAGCCTCATTATCAGACTCTTATTAGCATATTAATAATTAATAACAGCACCATATTTAGGGGAAGAAAAAGATGAGACACTTGAGACATTTCCTGCTAGCGTGGCCGTCGACTTGAGTCATGTGATGTGGTGAGGAGGAAGGGTTAACGTTTTCCTGAAAATGAGACATTTTCTATCCTGGAACAAAAGCTCTTCATCCTGATGTCTGTGGGTTCTAAAACTGATCACTTCACTGTTTTACCTGCTGGTAATAATAACTATTATTGGGGCAGAAGAACGTCATTTCAACATTAATCAACATTATAATGAACATAATATAAACTGCGCACGGCGCATGCAGCTTGATCTTAACTACGAGGTCTGTGAGGCTGAAATGTCAAGTTCAGCCTGTGATCTGCCACTGTGTGACTGAACAGACTCATGGAAGTAAGATTTTACAATTCTTCATATTTTAAACTAAAGAAATTCATCATTCATTCATGTTTTCATCCTCATGTTACTGAGCTGAGACAGATTCTATATTCTGTTGGTGTTCAGAGGCTGATCTCACCGTGTGTTAATACATTTAATGATCACTGAAAGTTAAAAAGAAGAAGTTCTCAGTCACTTGATTCTTCGGGAGATTTTGTTGTGTTTCTTCAGTGAGGGACTTTTTGTCACAGTCAGCTGCTGAAGGTGAATCCATCACACGCTGCAGGATTTCACACACAAGTGTTTTAGATAAACTATAAATCCAGTGTTCTTGAAGTTTTTAGCTTCACCTGGAATTTTGTCTGAGATTCTAAATGTAGCATCAAACCTCAGTCCAACGCATTTCATCCCTCGAGTGTGGCGACTATTTTTCAATTGACAAGACCGTGACAGGATTAATTTGTTGATTAATTATTTTGAGTCATTTTTTGATTAAAAAAAGTCCAAATTCTCTGATTTCAGCTTCTTAAATGTGAATATTTTCTGGTTTCTTTACTCTTCTCTGACAGTAAACTGAATATCTTTGACTTGTGGACAAAACAAGACACTTGAGGACGTCATCTTGGATTTTAGGAAACACTGATCAATATTGGTTTTAATTTTCTGATATTTTATGGACCAAACAAGTAACCACTTAATGGAGAAAATAATGAAGAGATTAATCAATTATATAATAATCATTCCAAGAAAGACTTTTAAAATAGGTCCAAACATGTGGAGCCCACAGACGTATGGATGAAATAAATCGTTAGTCTCTGTTTCTGCAGACTGAATCCTTTTCAAATTAAAGTCCTGATGAGGTTCCGTTCTGTCTGTCAGTGAGGCTCTTATTGTGAAAGAGTTGGTGTTTTTACCTCATCAGCAGCTCTGGATGTTCCTCCTCATCAGATCAGACTCTTCTGTTCTCCTCCTCATGTTCCTCCACTGGTCAGGAACCCACAGAGAACCCTCAGAGAACCCTCAGGTGTGATCTGCATCAGACTGCAGCAGCTTCTAAAACACTGAAGAGAAACCTGCAGACGACGGCGCAGGGAGGAGGAGCTCCATGTGACCCTGTGTGTGTGTGTGTGTGTGTGTGTGTGTGTGTGTGTGTGTGTGTGTTGTTTTGATCATATTGTTACTGTCATTCTCAAACGCTGTATATTATTTTAATTCAAATGTCCTTTTTAATTGGTTATTTCTGTGCTATAATTTGTGGGATGGAAATGATGTAAAAGATGTAATAAGACAAAAAACAAGATAAAAGATGTAACACGACATATTAAGACAAAAATGAGGTCAAAATGTAACGAGACAAAAAAAAAGACACAACATTATTATTTCAGTCATTTATCAGTTAATAACAGCATAATGTTTATTATGGGAGCATAAGACATTTATAAGCACTTGTTAATAGTTCACAGACTGCTTAAGAATGTTAATAAAAGCTGTATGAGATTCTTCTAACTGTTTATAATAACCTTACACGTTTTGCTGTAAATAAACGCATGTATGAAGAAATCGTAATAAAGCAACAAAGGTTTGCTGAAAGTTTAACGATGACATAATAGATAAATGTGTTCAACTTTGGATCTGTAGGTTTTTATTTGTTAGTTCAAGCATCTGTAAACAAAAAGAATCCATAATGTTGATATTCAGTCTGGTTTTCAGAAACATGTGAACTGAATGAAACTCAGGAGGCTGAAGATTTCAGTCTGAATCACAATCACAAATCGATTTATTACCAAACTGATCACTAACTGAAAAATAGCTCCAAACATGAGAGAACATGTGGAGCACCACCATGAACTGAGGACAAAACAAGACATTTGTGGACGTCACCTCGGACTCTGATCAACATTTTCTGACATTTTATGGATCAAACAACTAACTGATTAGTGAAGAAAATGATGAACAGATTAATCAATAATGAAAATAATCAGAAGGTGCTGCTCTACATTCTGGTGTTACTGGTCAGATCTGAGAGGACAAACTGTAAATAAAAACAAGACACACTGATCTGAGTTCAGTTCACTGAGCTTTAATCTGATTGGTTCATCAACACAACAAGGTTTCATTAAATCACACTGTGATGGTTGCATAGAGACAAACAGCGCCCTCTAGTGGCTGCAGGAGAACACAGACACGTCTCCACAAGTTTAATCTGAATCACAGTTTTATGAAGTTTTTAAAGTTGGTTGAAGACAGAGAGGACATCCAGGGTCTGGAGTCCACCAAGGAGTTTAGTTACTTTGTTTTTTTCCTTTTTGTGTTGTTGGGACAATCACTTTTCTGCTTAATGAAAGTCTTAAATTTTTGTGTCACTCGTCTGTCATTAATACACAGTGCACCCCCCCGTCTTTCAAACTGAGACAGAGATCTGTTTGAATCCCCAAAACAGGTCCAGTTGTTATCCTCAGACACACACCACTTGGAATGATCCTTTGTAGGCTTCCATGGCTCGACACGGTCAATTCCTACACACTCCACATTTAAGACTTTATTTCCTGTGTTTGGCTTGTAGTCCTCACACCTTCCTGACTGAATGCCCCAGTGCTGCACCTGCACATCACTCCTGATGCTGTCTGCAATAAAGACATAAAGATCTCCTCCTGCAGGACACAGGACAGAGACACACATGGATCATCAGACAGCAGCATGAACCTTTAACACACCAACACCTGAAATCAAAGGTCACGATGAGAGAAAACAGCTGGGCAGCTCTTCAGTTTACACATCTGTATATCTCCCAGACATCAGGTCAGTGTGACACCTCTCAATCAATCAATCAATCAATCAATCAATCAAAATGAACCTAATGATGAACATAAGTCACTTAGAGCTGCAATGATCGATCTATTAGTAATCCATAATTATATTAACCTCCATCTGTTTTGATAATCCAGTAAAGAGTTTGAGTCATTTTTAATTTAAAAAATAAAAGTCTAGTTTCTTAAATGTGAATATTTTCTGGTTTCTTTCCTCTCTGACAGTAAACTGATGATCTTTGAGTTGTTGATAAAACAAGACATTTGAGGACGTCATCTTGGACTCTGATCAATATTTTATGAACCAAACAACTGATTGATTAACAGAGAAGATGATTGACTGTATAACTGTATCATATTACATTTTTAACTTAATCATTATTTTCACATTCCTGATGATTATTTATCAATAATCTCATTGTTAATCATTTGTGAAAGTATTAATAGTCAAACACACAATATTGTCACATGTTTAATAATCTGAGGACCGTGTGACTCACAACACTTCACCAACCTGACTGTTTTTTTCCTGCATGTGTTAAATATCAGCTTTGTTAAATACTGACTGACCAGTTACATCATTCTAAGTTATTTCCATTATTAAGAGGAACAGACTGTGATTATAGAGTCTGGAGGAAAAATAAAATCATTGTTAAATCACTAAAATAGTTTTAAAATGAATATTTTGTGTCAAAGGATTGATTTGTTTTGTTACATAATCATATAACGAGCAGGATACTGTTCATTATTGTGAAATAAACACTTTCAGGATGATTCAATCATCTTGTCAGGATTTATTTTATAATAACTACCTGCTCACTGCACATCAGTCCTCACTGAAATCTCACCTTTTGCATTCTTTAAATACTCGTCATCCTTTCCACATGGATTATTCTGATATGTTTTCTTTTCTGCCGCTGTGATCTGTTGAAGCTGTTTCTTAACAAATCTCCTAAACGTCTGACCGCCCTCTGACTTCAGGTCCTGGTGGAGGACAGTCAGCTGGTTTGGATCAGCGGTGGCTCCGTTTGCAGCGTCCTGAAGAGTTTTATGAAAGGTGTTCGGGATGTCATGTTCAAATACATGAGCCTTGATATACTGAAGGTGTTTACCTGAAACAGAGAAACAAAGGACACATTTAACATTCAGCTCAAACTGCATCAACACTTTGAACGTGCTCTTACTACTTCTGAAGTATTTCATTTATATATTTATACTGTTAGGATGCTCGGAACTGATACAGTCACTGATTACCTGTTAAAAAATATAGAGGGATGTAATCCAAGTATCACAATATTAAAGTATTGTAACTAATATAGTGTTTTTAGGGCTGCAACTAATAATTATTTTCATCATTGATTAATCTGTTGATCATTTTCTCCAATAATCAATCAGTTGTTTGGTTCATAAAGTTCAAGATGTCGTCCTCAAATGTCTTGTTTTATCCACAACTCAAAGATCATCAGTTTACTGTCAGAGAGGAAAGAAACCAGAAAATATTCACATTTAAGAAACTGAAATCAGAGAATTTAGACTTTTATTTATTAAAAATGTCTCAAAATGATTTATTGATAATCAAATAGATGTAGTTTAATACTTGATTAATAACAGAATTGACTTTAATTAATTAATTAATTAATTGTTGCTGTCAGTGTTTTATGTTGGTTGTTGGTTTATTAGTTTGTCCAGCTGTTCCTTCCTTTGTTGTGAACAGTTGATTAATTGATTTTTCACTGGAGGTCATGAACTGTCAGCTGTGTGGTAGAATATCCTTTTTTATTTTAAAACTGTAATCCTACAAATAATCCACATTTTATGTCTTTTTATCTGTAACTGTAATGGATTACAGTTACCTTTTTTGTATCTAGATTATGTAATCCTGTTGCGTGTAATCTGTTACTCCCTGAGCTGCTGACAGGATACTGAACCCTTATTAAAAGGAAATGAGGAAGTCTAGAGAACATCATCAGAAAGACATTTTTTAATGCAGGATGATTCTTTGAACTCACATCTACACTGATTCTCACGCTCATTTAAATGATCATAGTTCCTATTTCCTGTTAGAAGCACTTGTTTATTTGTTTGTGTGAACTTCCTGTCCAGCTGACAACAACAAGCTGTAAACACTGTGTGAAGAGCAGACCTGGATACGTTACCTATATGTTCAAACATGTCAGCCTTGAATGTGACACAGATGAATGTCTGAGCGTTTTTGTCTCCACTGCTTGGATAGAAGTTATTACTCGCTCTGCCATTTGGGAATTTTGGAGTGCTGTGTAAGAGCCAGAATCCAGTTTGGTCATCCGTCATGACAAACCCTGGAGAACATGAACAATAAAAGAGTCAGAGTGAAGGAAGCAGCTGAGGAAACAAACACTTAGTCTTCATTTTAATGTAGAACTTTGTGGTTGTTGGAAATAAAGTTTATAATAAGGACTGTAAAAAAAAGAGAACATGAGTTGATCTGGTCTCAGTCGACTGCAGATCGACAGCTGCAGTCTGTGTTAGCATGCTAACATGAGCTAATTATCAGTAAACAGAGTGCAGCAGAGGCTAATAAGAATGTTCTTAGATCTGCAGGAAAACTGTTGACCTGAAGATGGCGCTAGATGACACATGAGAGTGATTACAGGTGCTGTCACACCTGAGCAGGTGTGTCCATTTACTGAGGTGAGTTTGAGTCCTGGGGTGCTTTTCATTACGTTGAATTTTGCCTCCTCGTCTCCTCTCTCCTTTGTCGACCCAGAAGTCTTTTCCCCTCCGACATGATGAAGAATTTTCCAGTCGCTTAAATGCACCTGGAGGAGACGAGGAGTGAGGAGAGAGGAGGCTTCTGGAGGAGCTCAGAGCGAGGATACACTGGTGTATCCTACACAGAAGTCTTTTATCAATTAAGGGGCGTGTCGTATAAATCAGTGTTTCCCAACCCTGGTCCTCAGGGACACTGTCCTGCATGTTTGAGATGTTTCTGCTCCAACACACCTGATTCAGATGATCAGCTCGTCATCAAGGCTCTGCAGAAGCCTGACAACAACCTGATCATCTGCAATCTGTAAGAAATATATGTATTTGTTCAAATTATTTGGTAACCATGGTAACACAACATATAAGTGCAGGACTTCAGACAGAATAGTACACCTACGTTTGGTAGCTCCTCCCACATCTAAGTCTACAAATAGAGGGCGGGGCCTCCAAACATTTTCATTCAGCCTGAGTCTTTGATGATGTTTGCCATGTGTCTTTGAGAATCTATCACTATGGGTAACTTTTCCTTTTATATTATGATGTGTACACAACTGGATTGATGTTAAGGATAACATTTGATTAATTTGATCAAGTTTGAGAAAGTCTGATTGATTAATTTGTTTAATATTATATTCCAGCTAATTATTATTTGATATTTATTGTACTTTAATGTGAAACAATTCGAAGACTAGATTTATGATTTAATGATTTATTTTGCAAATATTATAACTTATTTCTCTCTTTGTTTAGAACCATGGCAAACATCATGACAAGCATCTAATCAGCATTCATCATCATAAATGACAGTTGAATGCAATGATTGTTTCCTGGTGATTTCTGGCTCCAGTTAGAACCTTACATCCTTTCCCTCTAATAGACATTTGCAGCTCAAATCTGCCTCCACCTCTCTACCAATGGGAACCTGTCTTTAATGATGACATCATGGGTTTGAGTGTTTCTGGTTCCCTGTTAGAATGAAGCAGTTATTTCTACCAACCTTTGCTGTGGCCGTACTCGTCCAGTGCGTTACATGTAGGGGTCTGATCACTGTAGGCGATGTATCCAGAACCTTGTTTCTACACACACACACACACACACACACACAGACACACACACAGAGAGACACACAGACACACACACACACACACACAGACACACACACACAGACACACACACACACACACACACACACAGGGAGACATGAAGGTCTGTGTCATTACTGATGTGTTGGACTCGTCTCTCACTAACTGACAGCTGTGCAGTAAAACCTCACATTAGCTACAAACACACAGATCTGTTTCTGTATGTAAAGGGGGCAGAAATGAAAAGTGGTTTTTAATTATTTTCAGCATATATAATGTTAGAATATATGATATTCATAAAAATGTGGCCAAAGTTTCAAATAATGAGGTAAATATATCTAGAATAAATGCAGACTGCCCTGAATGCACTTTTGTTTTTTCTACACTGGATGACAGTTGATGTTGTCATATGTGGATTTCCTTATATGGTCGTATATTCCAGGTACAGCACAACATGTACAGCAGCACACCCGGCCGGTTGGTCAGTCGGTTGGTCAGTTGGTCAGTCGGTTGGTCAGTTGGTCAGTTGGTTGGTCAGTCGGTTGGTCGGTTGGTCAGTCGGTTGGTCGGTTGGTCAGTCGGTTGGTCAGTTGGTCAGTTGGTTGGTCAGTTGGTCGGTCGGTTGGTCAGTCGGTCGGTCGGTTGGTCAGTCGGTTGGTCGGTTGGTCCACTGCTCTGGTTATGTTCATGTTTAATTTGTCTCACAGAAAATGTTTTCTGATGGACATCAGGTGTCTTTAATTGTTGCTAATGTCGCTAACAACTACTGCTAGTTAGCCGTGTAGGCTAACTGAGCTAACAGGCAGTTAGTAGCTAAAGTAGCTAACCATCTGCTGAGGAGGAACCACAGAGTCTGTCTGGGATTAAACAGGTCTGTCTGATGGTGTTGTGATTCACATGTTTCCATGTTATCAGTCACAAAGTCAAAATGTCTATTTCAGATCAAACACATGAAAATGTTCTCACTTTGCTGAAGTAGGGCTCCAGGGTTTTTGCCAGAGGACCGTTCTGATGACTGATGGGATTAGAGATCATGCCCTCTGTACTGGGATCTGGATCCATGTAGAAATACTCCAAACTTCTTGGCAGCTTGTACAAAATGTACCTGTTAATAATTAAAAAAAGAAGAGAAAAATGATTCAGTGAAGATCACAAAACATCATGAAAAACATCTGGAACATTAAATATTACTCCTTATTTTATATTTAAGTGTCTGACTGTCCAACCAGTCCACATGTGTTTTGTGGACTTGGAGAAGACATTTGACCATGGCATCCTGTGGGAGGAGCTTCAGGAGCATGGAGTTCAGGGCCCTCTGCTAAGGGCCGTATGATCTCTGTATGGCCAGAGCAGGAACTTGGTTTACATTGCCAGCAGTAAGTCAGACCTGTTCCTGGTGCATGTTGGACTTTGGCAGGACTGCCCTTTGTTACCGGTTCTGTTCATTATTTTTATGGACAGAATCTCTAGGTGCAGCCAGGGGCCGGAGGGAGTCCGGTTTGTGGTCTGCTTTTTGCAGATGATGTTGTTCTGTTGGCTCCTTTGAACCAGGACCTTCAGCATGTACCGGGGCGGTTTGCAGCCGAGTGCGAAGTGGCTGGGATGAGAATCAGCACCTCCAAGTCCGAGGCCATGGTTCTCGACCGGAAAAAGGTGGCTTGCTCCCTCCGGGTCGGAGAACAGTTCCTGCCTCAGGTGGAGGACACAGGACAGACAGATCGGTGCGGCAGCAGCAGTAACGTGGTCGTTGCACCGGTCTGTCGTGGGAAAGAAGGAGCTGAGCTGAAAGGCGAAGCTCTCGATTTTCTGATCAGTCTACGTTCCTACCCTCACCTATGGTCATGAACTTTAAGTCATGACCAAAAGAACAAGATCTTGGATACAAGCAGCTGAAATGAGCTTCCTCAGAATCAGCTGAAGATCCGGTTTAAACAGGTCACAGAAATCTGAACATGTGAAACCTGGAACTCATGAAGAAATGTGATGAAGCCACCAGGTGGAGATGACAAGATGAGATCTGATTTATTCATGATTTAAAAAGTGCTTAAACCTCATTAATAACCTCGTTATGAACGGTTTGTACGGGCAGTCTGATTGTAACAAGGTTCCATTTCAGGTAGAACCCAGCTGATATGTTGGTCGACCCACAGTATCGACCTGACATCAACTCTTTTTTCAGTCATTATCCTTGAGATAAAGGTCACCAATTAACCAACTAACCAGTTAATCTGTTAACCTGCATGTCTTTGAACTGAGGGAGGAAGCCTGAGTACCTGCAGAGAACCACGCAGACACAGGGAGAACATGCAAACAGAACCCCAGCCCCCCTCAGAACCTTCAGTGTGACTGATCACAGCAATCTGTATTATATAAAAAATAATATGCAGAGCAGAACAGAGCGCAGATTGATTTCATCTATTAGCAGGATTTTATTCTTATTTGATCCTTTTTCTTAATCCAGGTTTAATAGATACACACTTTTCTCTATTTGTGTGTTTTATTTATATATAATCAGTGGAGTAAAGAGTACTGAAACTCTGTACTCAAAGAAAAGTACTGTTACATTACTAAAATGTTACTCATTTACAAGTTAAAGTACTGCTGTTAGAAATGTACTTAAGTATTTGTCTCAAAAAGTCTCTGTTAGTATGAGTTAGTTTTTAATGTTTGATCTTTAATTGATTATTGACAGCAGCTCAGACGAGTTTCTGTCCAAATCTTCAGTCTGAATTTGTCCAAACTCTCCTGATGTTTCTGCTCACAGTCACTTTCCTCCACAAACTCAAACTTCTGTGTATTTTCCTCAACCAACAGCTGAAAACACTGACAATTAATTCATCACTGATCATTTATAACATACTACACACATTTCTTATTTAAGTCTAAGTTTCTTTATTACAGTTTTTCTCAGTCGCTTTGGTACATTTCTCAGATCAGAATTGAAATTCTCAAAACTACTTGTTCAGTCTTCACATCATTGTGTCACTTGTGCACGTCAGAAAAGCAGTTTCTCATTTCTTTGAACAAGTTATAAATGCTTTGGTACGTCCATGCAAATGATTATGTACAGTTCTCTGCTGTTTCCTACGTTATCAATTGCTCATGTCATGTTGATCAAAATGTATTATAATGGGTCTCTATTGAATATTCTCACCCCCCACAACATTCAGGCATTAGTTCATCACATAAGTCTTTACATGCAAAATGGTTGAACAAGTTGTCATAATATGTCAAACATATTTCTATACATTTCCATTAGACTTTTTTTTCTAAATCTGTCCTGAATTGGTAAATTGCTCCCAGGTGAATCTTGACTTTCTCTAACGAAGGGAAATGTGTGAAGCTTTAGATCAACCAATGATCAACCAGTTTTTTCAAATAGCTCAAAGGTGCATCTCATGAACCATCAACTGGCAAGTATATATATATACATATATATATACATATATATGTATATATATATATATATATATATAC
>CM034595.1:44251172-44256172 GCA_020091685.1 Lutjanus erythropterus
TATATATATATACATATATATATATATATATGAAAAATAACAGACACCTACAGTATATATGAGAGATTCAGTTGTGTTTGTTTAATCAGCAGTTCATGTTTGTGTGAACAGATCCAGTCGTTTGTGAAGATGTGGTTGGCGAGGAGAAAATATCGAGCTCGACTGAGTTTCTTCAGACGTCACGTGAGTCTTCCTGAGGTTTCTGTCGGCGGTTTGGAGACACAGACGATGTTCACATGTGTCTGTCTGTGTATCAGGAGATAAATTTGTCTTTCATATCAGAGTTGAAGATAAATATAGTGAAGGTTCCCAACTGTTGTTCCCCCTGAATACACTCAGATATATATTAGACAGTCCTCTGTTTCCAGTCTTTATGCTAAGCTAAGCTAATCATCTGCTGGCTGTAGCTTTTTATTTACTGTACAGTGAAGAGAGTGTTATCCACCTGAACATCTGACTGTGTCTCCTTAACAACTAGAACAGACTCCTGTTGGCCAATCAGAAGCCGGTAACCTCTGTCTCCATGGTCTGAGGTTGTAGTAACTCTGTGTGTCCACAGGTGGGCGCTGTCATAAAGATCCAGGCCTTCTTCAGAGCTAACAGGGCTCGAGACGAGTACAGGATGCTGGGTAAGTTTACCGCTTGTTTACTTAACGCTGCCTCTGATTGGTCTGTTGGACTGGTTGACATAATCAAACTTAGTTAATTTTTTAAATTATTGTATGATACAGATCATTATTAAGCCCCTCCCCTCACCTGTTTCAGTGCACTCGGACACTCCTCCACTGTCTGTGGTCAGAAAGTTCGTTCACCTGCTCGACCTGGGTGACAGTGACATCAGAGAGGAGGCGGAGCTTCTGCGTCTGAGGGAGGAGGTGGTGAGGACGATCCGCTTCAACAGACAGCTGGAGGCAGACCTGAACCTGATGGACCTGAAGATCGGCCTGCTGGTCCGAAACAGAGCCACACTGCAGGTAAACATACCTGTTCAACAGGTAACTACACACTGCATGTAAACACACCTGTTCAACAGGTAACTCTACACTGCAGGTAAACACACCTGTTCAACAGGTAACTTTACACGCTGCAGGTAAACACACCTGTTCAACAGGTAACTCTACACTGCATGTAAACACACCTGTTCAACAGGTAACTACATGCTGCAGGTAAACACACCTGTTCAACAGGTAACTCTACACGCTGCAGGTAAACACACCTGTTCAACAGGTAACTCTACACTGCATGTAAACACACCTGTTCAACAGGTAACTACACGCTGCAGGTAAACACACCTGTTCAACAGGTAACTGTACACACTGCAGGTAAACACACCTGTTCAACAGGTAACTGTACACACTGCAGGTAAACACACCTGATTACTGAAACCTGATCGTTTACCTCAGCCTACTTGTCTGTGTCCTCGTTAGCATTAATCAACCTGTCTGTCTCTGAACAGGAAGTGGTTTCTCACTGTAAGAAACTGACAAAGAAGAACAAGGAGCAGCTGTCAGACATGATGGACGTGGAGAGAAGTAAAGGACTGAAGGCTCTGAGCCGTGAGAGGAGGGAGAGACTGGAGGCCTACCAACACCTGTTCTACCTGCTGCAGGTGAGACACACACACATTACTCAAACCGATTAATCAATTATCAAAATAGTTTGTGACTGATTTAATAATCAATTAATCGTAGCAGCTCAGCTGATCTCGGGTGTGTTGTTGTTTCAGACTCAGCTGATCTCAGGTGTGTTGTTGTGTTTCAGACTCAGCCTCTGTACCTGGCTCAGCTGATCTTCTTGATGCCTCAGAGTCGTTCCACCTCCTTCATGGAGATGTTGGTGTTCAGTCTGTTTAACTACGGCTCTGACCGCAGGGAGGCCTACCTGCTGCTGCAGCTCTTCACTGAGGCGCTGCGATACGAGATCAGGTGATCACACACTCGTTAACATGCTCAATAACATGCTGCATTCGCTGACTGTCACCACCGCAGGGATTCACATTAATTCTGTTATCAATAAATCTACAGAATACTTTGACTGAGCGATCAAATCAATAAAACGTTTCCAGAGAAGATCTGTTGTCACTTATCGATCCTTATCGATCAATCTGTTGATCATTTTCTCTATTAATCTCTTACTTGTTTTGTTGCTCTAACTTCAAAAGGCGCCATCTGTGATGGTATGGTGGGATTTAAAACTATCTGTCAAACGCTTCTTTTACCCTGAAGATGGATGTTTGATTTAATAAAAGCGCCACTGTGATGTCATCACTGACCCGTCTCTGTGTGATGATGTCAGGCTGAAGGTGGAGCAGCCTCAGGATGTGGTCACAGGTAACCCCACCGTCATCAAGATGCTGGTGAACTTTTACCGTCATGCTCGCGGTCAGAACGCCCTGCGGGAGTCTCTGGGTCCAGCTCTGCAGGATGTCCTGCTGGACCGGACTCTGAGCATCAGGACGGACCCGGTGGACGTCTACAAGACCTGGATCAACCAGACGGAGACGCAGACTGGACACAAGAGGTCTGAGCGCACACTCACACACACTGATTCACCTGGAGGTCTGTTGGGTCGTGTCTAGAAGGGAACCCCAGATTTGTGACACTTGTTCTATATGTTCCCTGAACACTTCACATGTTCTCAGACTGAAGACAACCAGAAACAACAAGTGGTCATATGGCTACAAAAGGAAACAAAGAACGTTTATGAGGGAGGTCACAATTCTTCAAATCCACAGATCAATTTTACTTAAGATTTTAAGGTTTTGATTACATTTTTCAACTTAAAGGAGCAGTATATGTTCCTGCAGTTCAGATAGTGTGTGACTTTAAACAGGTTGTGTTTAATATACAATCCATGGCTGAAAGGAGTTGTTTCACTCCTCCTCCCCAGATTGAAGCTCTGCGGGCTGCAGGAGCACTGCAGGATGAGCTCAGCATCATAAACTGACATGTCTCTTAAAGTGAGGACGAGTCCTCCACTGTCAGTTGATCAGCTGTTTATAAGTCTGTCAGTTGTCTGTTGATGTGAAGTTCAGTCTGTTATCGTGTAAAACAAAAAGCCCACTGCTCTGAAAATACAAACGGCTACAAAACTCCATTAACATTCTGCTCAGTTTAACTCCTACAAACATCAGCTCCTCTCACAGACTCTTCCAGAGAAACGTTTGGCTTTAGATTTTAGCTCTTCGTGTGTTTCCTTGATCTCTGATGACACTCCGTGGTCATTTTATGATTTAGAACAGGTCACAGATTTCCTCTTTAAAAACTTTATCAAGTCATGAGTTCATTCTTTGGGTTTTGGTGCCTCTGCAGATTGAGGTATAAATGTAGCAGTAGTCAAACCTTCTGAAAAAGTCCTGGATGTAATGAAGCTGATGAGGCAGCCTGATGTCACATGTTGGATACCTGTTTGAATTATGACCCACTGTGCTCTCTGTACTTGACTCACCTGTGTGTCCCTGCAGCTCTCTGCCATACGACGTCTGTGCTGCAGACGCTTTGAGTCACCCCGAAGTCCAGAGACGCATCGACATCGCCATCATCAACCTGAAGAACCTGACGGAACGAGTGCTCAAAGCCATCACCTCCAACCTCCACAAACTACCGTACGTCTCCACCCAAACACCTCCACAAACTACCCTACGTCTCCACCCAAACACCTCCACAAACTACCCTACGTCTCCACTCAAACACCTCCACAAACTACCCTACGTCTCCACTCAAACACCTCCACAAACTACTGTGGTCTCCACCCAAACACCTTCACAAACTACTGTACGTCTCCACTCAAACACCTCCACAAACTACCCTACGTCTCCACTCAAACACCTCCACAAACTACTGTACGTCTCCACTCAAACACCTCCACAAACTACTGTACGTCTCCACCCAAACACCTTCACAAACTACTGTGGTCTCCACCCAAACACCTTCACAAACTACTGTATGTCTCCACCCAAACACCTCCACAAACTACCGTACGTCTCCACTCAAACACCTCCACAAACTACTGTGGTCTCCACCCAAACACTTCCACAAACTACCGTACGTCTCCACTCAAACACCTCCACAAACTACTGTATGTCTCCACCCAAACACCTTCACAAACTACCGTATGTCTCCACTCAAACACCTCCACAAACTACCGTACGTCTCCACCCAAACACCTTCACAAACTACCGTACGTCTCCACCCAAACACCTCCACAAACTACCGTACGTCTCCACTCAAACACCTTCACAAACTACCGTCCATACTGTACTGTGAGTTTTCTATTTTCGTCTTTGGGACAACTAATTAAATATTTAAATGATTCCATCCTGTGAGTATTTTGGAGGGAATATTCAAACTTTATTTTTTGCCCAGTGTTCGCTCCCTCAGACAACACGTCTTTATTAATGTCATGTTTGTGTCTTTGTGTTAGATATGGATTACGTTACACAGCAAAGGTGCTCAGAGACGCTCTGAGGGCAAAGTTTCCTGATGCCAGTGAGGACGAACTCTACAAGGTAACCTCCAGGGTGTAGACGGGGCCTCAGTAACGTCCAGGGTGTAGACGGAGCCCCAGTAATGTCCAGGGTGTAGACGGGGCTTCAGTAATGTCCAGGGTGTAGACGGAGCCTCAGTAATGTCCAGGGTGTAGACGGAGCCCCAGTAATGTCCAGGGTGTAGACGGAGCCTCCTTCCTTTAATTCTGTCCTGAAACATAAATGTATTTGTTTAACACTCAGTAATATTGTAAACATGTTGAATGTGTTTGTGTGTAAATGTTGTTTAGAACAGCTGGAAAACCTTGAAATGTGCTTGAGACGGTGGAGGAACCCTGTCTGTCCATCTGTTCCAGAGTTTGTCCTCCAGAGGACAAAGTTGACCTTGACACTGTAAAATGTTGACAGTGTTCATATTCAGCGGTCGTAGTTCAACCAGAGTTTTAGTTTTTTATTTTTGTTTTAGTTTCAGTTTCCACAGTAGTTTTTTTTTTTTTTCCAGTTTAGTTTTTAT
>CM034595.1:44261172-44337870 GCA_020091685.1 Lutjanus erythropterus
ATCTTGTGAGGCAGCAGGATTCATGAGATCCATTTGTGTCCACGCCAACAGTGGTGCAGCCAATCAGAGCAGCTGTGGGCGTGGTTTTAGGTGTGACGACAGTGAGAAGCTTCAATGGAAACGACTGATCTGGAACAAACGATGGCGGCTCCTGAAGGTGTTGGATACTGTGATAGAATCGGTTCTATCAGAACTGTAGAGAATTTCTTCACTGAAAGAAGAACAAAGAACGACACTGAAGGATTTTATTGATAGAAAAGATGTTTTCACTTTTCTACTGACCTGCTGCAGCAGGAGTTTGATCTGATTGGTTGAAGTTTGACTTGACAGACAGATGGTTCATCCAATCTCCTGCAGGTGTTCTTGCCCTTTTCCAAACAGCCTCTAAGGATGACTTCCCTGATGGTTCTCTTGAACAAATTCCAGCAGCACCTGTTAAAAAAAGATCTACAACATCCAATCACAGACTGCCATCATCCAGCTGGAACACCTCTGATTGGCTCTTAAGTGGACCACAACATGTCATTGGCTGTTTGAGTTTCACTTGGGATCACTGTGAACTGTCCTAACACTCAGGTCAAATGTTGTGATTGGTCCTGTGTTACAGTAAATCGACCAATAAAAAAGCAGCAGAGAGCAAAGTGAAGAAGAAGCTTCCTGCTCTGAGCTACAGCGCCGCCCGGCTGCAGGAGAAGGGAGTTCTACTAGAGATCCAAGACCTGCCCGCTACACAGTGAGAACACCGACACACAGCTACACAACACCGACACACAACTACACAACACCGACACACGACTACACAACACCGACACACGACTACACAACACCGACACACGACTACACAACACCGACACACGACTACACAACACCGACACACGACTACACAACACCGACACACGACTACACAACACCGACACACGACTACACAACACCGACACACGACTACACAACACGGACACACGACTACACAACACGGACACACGACTACACAACACCGACACACAACTACACAACACGGACGCACGACTACACAACACGGACGCACGACTACACAACACCGACGCACGACTACACAACACCGACGCACGACTACACAACACCGACACACAGTACGGACACACAACTACACAGTACGGACACACAACTACACAACACCGACACAGCACCGACACACAACTACATAGTACGGACACACAACTACACAACACCGACGCACGACTACACAACACCGACGCACGACTACACAACACCGACACACAGTACGGACACACAACTACACAGTACGGACACACAACTACACAGTACGGACACACAACTACACAACACCGACACAGCACCGACACACAACTACATAGTACGGACACACAACTACACAACACCGACGCACGACTACACAACACCGACGCACGACTACACAACACGGACACACAGTACGGACACACAACTACATAGTACGGACACACAACTACACAACACCGACACACAACTACACAACACTAATACACAACTACACAACACTGACACATGACTACACAACACTAATACACAACAGTGACACAGATAAAAGGGGTCTATGTTCTATTTAACTGTAAACATTCCACATCATGTGAACACAATGTAACAACACAACATCAACATGAAGCAGCAGACTTCATGATTCATGAAACACATTTAACTCCTGTTTATCTTCATGTTCTCCTGTTGTGTAACGTTCTCTCTGATAATGAACTGAACCGAGCTGAACTGTTCCAGGTTTAAGAACGTCGTCTTTGACATCGTTCCTGGACCTGAGAAAGGAAGTTTCAATGTCAAAGCTCGGTTCCTCGGAGTCGAGATGGAAGAATTCTTGCTCAAATACCAGGTAGAAATCAGACTAAATACAGTTAGACTGGACTAAATACAGTTAGACCGGACTAACTACAGCCAGACCGGATTAAATACACAGTGGTTTATGTTTGTATTTTGTGTGTGTGTGTGTGTGTGTGTGTGTGTGTGTGTGTTAATAGGACCTGCTTCAGCTGCAGTACGAGGGCGTAGCAGTGATGAAGATGTTTGACAAGGCAAAGGTCAACGTCAACCTGCTCATCTTCCTCCTCAACAAGAAGTTCTTCAAGAAATGAACTGAGTGATGCTCTTACCTTGCACTCTTATCTCTGTTCCTATATCTCACTACCTTATTCATTTATATACGTCACTATATACTACAGAGTGAAGCATCTTCTTTACACTCCTATCTGTGATTTAAATCTCACTACATGTTTTTGTATCCAGATATTTCACACAGGGTGAAGCATCTTCACTTTTCTTTTATCTTTGTGTGTTTTAATCCTTCTGGGTTTGAACCAGAGTGGGACGTCGTCTCTACATTATCTTTGTTTTTATGTCTCACTTCATTATCTGTTTGTTATCAGCTGTTCTGACACCTGACTGAACAGCTGATCAATAACAGATAATCAATACCTGTAAATATTTTCTGTCTGCTCTTTGAAACAAAATGTATTTACTCCAATAAACTCTGAGCATCTTTATCTCACTTTGTGCTCTTCAAGCTCACATTGATTGATTGATTGATTGATTGATTGATTGATTGATTGGTGATTGATTAAAGGAGCTGTACAGTAAAGCCAATACAGCAGCTGAGAGTGAGGTCATGTGACCTGATTCCCTTTATAAAACAGAAACTGCCTGATATAATCAGCTGAGCAACAAGTCTATTAACTGATTATTTGATTGATCACTTGATTATCAGTTAACTGTTCGCTGACTTCATCATCCGCTTCACCAGAGCGCACCGCAGAGTGCAGGTCAGCTGATGCGCCGTCAGACGCTTCACCAGAGCGCACCACGGAGCGCAGGACAGCCGACGCTCTGTCAGACGCTTCACCAGAGCGCACCGTGGAGTGCAGGTCAGCTGATGCGCCGTCAGACGCTTCACCAGAGTGCACCACGGAGCGCAGGTCAGCTGACGCGCCACTTCACCAGAGCGCACCGCGGAGCGCAGGACAGCTGACACTTGTTTTTGTCTCTGACAGGCTCAGTTCTTGTTAGTGTCTGACAACATTATGGAAAGGATCACTACAGTCAGAGACGTTTGGTTTAACCAGAAACAGCTGATTTATTGATCTCAACAAACTCACCAGAATCCTTCATTATCATCGTCAGCTTCATTCAAACTTTACAGAAACTAAATAAAACTTAACAAAAACATCTTGGTTTGTCTTTTCACTGTCCAACAATCATCAACTCTGGTTTGGTCCAAATAAATCCTTAATTCACGGAGTGAAGGAGCGCGAAGCGCAGGTGATGCTGGAGAGGCGCTCAGCGGTGCGCTGATTTTATAACTGAACTACAGGAGGAGACAGTTTTAATTTCTCTGACTGAGAGAAAATCTGATGTTTTCATCACAGATGATAAAGAAAGACATTAAAACACGAGTCTAACTGGTTAAACACTCATATAGGCTCATGAAGGAATGTACTGTAAAAAAAAAAAGTTGAATATTCATCTAGGATGAATTAATCTGATTGGACTAAAAAATTTAACTTATCACACAATAAAACTTTTATTACAGACCATTAAATTATACAGTTCTTCAGTTCAAACTTAGCCTCATGCTAACTTAGTTTCATGCTAACGTCAGTTTTACTAAGTGTAGTTTTATTATCACTGAATTCAAACAGGTTGGTCTCTGCTTCTGTTAGCTTAGCATAATTAGGAGGGGTGAGAGAAAAAAACTGATTCCCTAAGTTTTTTGATTTTTTTTTTTAGGATTCCTGGTTAGTTAGCTCAGTGCTAACACATAATGGGAACTTCCTTTAACTCATTAATGGAAAATTAGAATATTTATCATATTTATGTTTATATTTTCTATTTTGTGTATTGTTCTCTGCTTGATGATCAGAAGCAGATGAATGTAGCACTTGGTTGGTGTTCTTCAGCAGTCAGGGGCGGAGCCACAGTGGAGGGGCGTGGTCAGACTTGGGCGATGTTGTACTCCAGAGGGATCAGTCTCTGTAAAAAACAACAGTCTTACAAACTGTGTGAACAGGTAAAACAGGTGCCTCAGTCACATGACCTCCCTTCTTCATAACACACCTCACAGCTGCTGTCTGGAGGGGGCGGGGCTATGGGTGGGGCTTCATATGTGTGTGGAGTCTGCAGTCTGTGAAGCAGCCTCATGTGATTGGTTGGTGATGATGATCAGCTGATAAAGGAGAGGTTTGATATGAATATACATCTCAACATCTGTTTATTCTGAAAAAGACAATTATGATATTTTATATCATGTCATTTTATATGATGTTCCTGCCGGCTACATTTACCTGCACACTATTATTCAGTTAATGTCAGTATTCTGAGTCTGATAAACGTCGTGTTAACAGCAGATTCTGATGGATATTCTGAATTCGGTCTGATTCTGGATGGAGCAGCTTCTGATTAAGACTCATGGGACACGCTGGTATTCTTCAGCGTGTAGGAGACTTCTTTGGACATGCAAAGTTTGTGACACGAGCTCTTCTGCTCTGCGCTGAAAACAAACCAACCAGCTGACAGTTTGCAGGACTGAAGCAGAGATGCTGCACAAAAGAAAATCTCACATTTGTGGTCGGAGGTAGAAACACACCAACATTTAAACGTTTGATATCAACATGTTTGTGGATATTCACAAATATTCCTGTTTACATGCAGCCGTGGACACACTGATTATGGACACGGTGGTGGACGTGTTTGACCGAGTGAACGCAGCCTCGCTCTTTCATTCATTTCATCATCTTCTTGATAAAGTCGGTATTGTGATTTTTGTGCAAATAAAAAAACCTGTTAATCAAATGTTTAAATTAATGTTGGATTATAAAGAGGGATTGTTTCGCCCTCCAACCACATTTTATTTGAGCACATATCTGTACCCCAGCCCTGCAAACTAAGACTAACAATCATTTTCATTGATGATTGATGATCATTTTCTCAATTAATCAATTAATCAATCCTGTCATAGTTTTGTCAGCTGAAAAATGGGTCCAAACGTGGAGCACACCAACATCTTTTTCAAGTTTTTCCTGTAACATCCATTTCTTCAATAATTAATTAGTTTGGTCCAGAAAAAAAAAAGCTGAAAAATGTTGATCAGTGTTTCCAAAAGTCCAGAAAGATCCACAGAAATCAGAAAGAAACCAGAAAATATTCATGTTCGAGGAGCAAAATCAGAGAATTTTGACCTTCATTCATTCATTTTCTGTAACCGCTTATTCCTGAAGGGTCATGGGGGGTGGAGTCTATCCCAGCTGACATTGGGCGAGAGGCGGGGTTCACCCTGGACAAGTCACCGATTCATCACAGGACTGACACACAGAGACAGACGACCACTGACACTCACATTCACACCTACAGACAATTTAGAGTCACCAGTTAACCTGCATGCATGTCTTTGGACTGTGGGAGGAAGCTGGAGAACCCAGAGAGAACCCACGCAGACATGGGGAGAACATGCAAACTCCACACAGAAAGGTCCTGATCCAACCAGCTGGGGGATCGAACTCAGGACCTTCTTGCTGTGAGGCGGCAGTGCTGACCACTGCACCACCGTGACGCCAGAGAATTTTGACCTCTTTATCTTAAAAAAATGATTAATAGTTAAAAATCAATTACTTGATCACTTGTTGCAGCTGTAAAATAAAAGAAGAGGACATGTGTCACAAACTGCAGTAAATATGCAGATTCTGCTGTAAACACGTCCACAGTGTCCCACATGTCCACGTCAGAAGGTGCTCCGTTCAGAATACGACCTAATATCCAACAGGAATCTGCAGTTTATATCACCTGAAAAATCTAAACTGAAAAATATCTCATTGTGATTATTTTGACTGTAGGTCGACATTTCTGCAGCACCACATATAATTTAAAATGGTACTTGGACACACATTTTCCATTGAACACATATCACGCCTCCTGTGATTTGAAAATTGCCGTAGGCCATATTTGTATTGTCGATAAAATTGTTTTTGTTTAGTCCCACCTATCACATAATTGTGGGAAATGAGTGTGCATGTGAATGTAGCCTGAAGTCAAAGTCGAACACGACGGTCCAGCCAGCACAGAGCGGTTTTACTGAACCTTTACAGTCTGTCTCCTGTCTTGTGACTTCACACTGAGCTGCTGCAGGTGGACTCACCTGATCTGTGGGCCAACAGGAAGCTCTGCAGCCAATCACAGCGACACAGATGGAGACAGCAGGACGGAGAAACCAGCCAGGACACCTGAAACTCCCAGCGCGTCTGGTCCAACAGACAAAACAAGAGGAACTGAAGTCAGTGTGAGACCAGGAGACGGTGTGGACAGAAACCCAAACAACAAACTGGATTTACAGGTGAGAATTCATCTTTTCCTAAAACAGAAAAGTGCAAATGTGAGTAAAAGTGACCTACAAAAAAACCCCACATACACACATCTGGAGTCAAAACGTGAGAAAGGAGAATAAATCCACTGATCAAATGCATGAGCTGCAACAATTAATCAATTATTAATCTGTTATAAAATCAACCTCCAGCTATTTTGTTAATTGATTAATAGGTTTGAGTCAATTTTTCAGTTAAAAAAATATCCAAATTCTCTGATTTCAGCTTCTTAAATGTGAATATTTTCTGGTTTTTTTACTCCTCTCTGACAGTAAATTGAATATCTTTGAGTTGTTGACAAAATGAGACATTTGAGGACGTCATCTTTGAAAATAATCATTAGTTGATGCCTTAGTCAATACACTGAACCACGAAGACGTACCTGGTAGAGATGGGAGTAGGATGAGTAGGGTATAGTATTGAAAGAAGCATTCAAAGCATCCAGAGTGTAGATGATGGTGGCAGCAACAGCAGCAACAACACTGACGCCCAGAGCTCCGTTCACCTGTACAGCAAAGACACGTCAGCACACCTGGAACACCTGAAAATCATCTCCAGACAACAGGAACACATCTGTCAGAGGACCTCAGACTGAAGTAAGGGATGTTTTTTCTTTTTCGGCTACCTGCGCCTGATGAACACCTGGGCTGAGTTGCACCAACTGGTCTTGAAGACCTCTGAATGGACTTTATCTTGGTTGCACCAACCACACCCATTCCTGTCAACGGTGGGATTAAAAATAATCCAGCAGCCGACCCGGACCATCCCACCACTGTTCAAAAATCCCATATATTTAGACCACTCACACGTCTCTCATCATCGATCAATGATCAGTAATTCATTGTTAATCAGTGATCACACCGAGGTCATGTAATTAATGACCTCACAGACCACCAACAGGTTCATTATTACAGCCTCCTCCAGTGTCAGTGTTTGTTGTTGTCACAAACTTCTGACTCTCCTTCTTTGAGGGAACTTTTGACCCTGAGTGGCGCCCTCTAGTGGCTGTGCTGATTAACAATCATGACAATATAAAGGACACATGGACGCATGTTGACAGTTACGGTTACATCATTTGAAACAAACTGATCTATTTTCATACATAAAAGAGGCAGAAATGAGCCTTCATTTTAAGACAAGCGTAACCTCTAGTTTGTGCAACTGACCCCAGAGCTGCAGGTGTTTGTTCCAGTGATGTCACAGAGATGATGAGGTACTGACCAGGTGACGCTTCACAATCCTCCCAGCAGCCACTGTCAGAGATCCAGCTATGATGAACTGCAAGAGACCAGATAGAGGCTGAGCTGAGCTCAGGTGAGCAGGAGCTACGTACCTGTCTGACTGTCTGCTGTTCGTACAAAGACTGAGTTTGTTCCTGCAACACAGTGAGACGACAAGATAAAGAACAGACTCACAGACAGACTTCCCCAGATGTAGACGCCGCTGTAGGCCACCAGCGTAAGCCCATCACCATGTATAGACATGATGATACCAAACAGGAAGTCCATCAGACCGATGAGGACCTGCACCATCTGTAGGTAACAACATGGTCTTCAGTCCTGCAGTAAAACTGAATTCCACCGAGTACAAACACTGCAGCTTGTGGCAATTTTATTCATGTAGCACCATTCATACACAAGGCAGTTCAAGGTGCTTTACAAGAACTTGAAAATACATTAAAATAAAACATTAAAGGAACATTAAAATTGTGTTTGAGATCATTAAAAATAAAAGCTAAAAGCAGAACAATAAATAGTTTAAAACAGTACAGAAACTACATTTAAAAAGCAACATGAAGCAAAAACAACAACAGACAAATATAAAAAACTTGTGTCAGATTGTTTCTCACCCTGAGTGCTGCCAGTTGTACCATCAACCCGTGTTTCTCTGGACACTTTGGTGTCGTGGCCCCCTGAGGTGTTGGGATCACTTGGGTAACCACCACCACGCAGCCTGCTGCCGCCGCTGCAGATGAAGAGGCTGACATGATGCAGGCGAACTGAGGGCAGCTGCTGCTTCATAACTGAGCTCAGTGTTAATTATTGATCAGAGAATCAGAAACTGCTTCCTCCTTAAAAGACCCCCGTGTGTGTGCAAGTGTAAGAAGAAGGAAATTGTCTTCAGAAAAACAAAGTTGATTTGATTTGTGTCTGAAGCCACTGAACAAATGTTATCAACTTTATTAAAACGTCACTCACTTCCTGTTCATGTCTCATCAGACTGTAAAGTGTTTCTCGCAAAACTTTCTACAAAGTTGTTCAATATCAACTTCACAACAGGACTGTGGACACCCACAGCCAGGAACATGGGATCCTCCAACAGCAGAGGCTTCTAAGGTCCGGTTTGTCAGATTCAGGGGGATTTATTGTCAGAAATGTAACATAATATTCCTCATGATGTTTTCATTGGTGTACAATGAGCTGAAAATAAGAATCCAGTTTTTATAATAGAATGAGCCCTTTATATCTACAGAGAGAGCAGTCGAGCATCCTACATACATCCCAGAGTCAAATTAAAATGTTCTTTGTCTCTGCACCACATGTCTGTGACTTAGTTGTTTTAGTTAGCTGTACTGAGGAAGCTAAGCCAAGACAACAGCAGCTCAAATAACAACATCATGATGGACAGAAACACAGTCACAGACACACGACTGCCACTGATGTAACCCAGTTTTATTCATATAGAACCAAATCATAACAAAGTTATCTCAGGGGTCTTTTCATACAGAACAGATCTAGACCAGGGCTGCAACCATCCATTGTTTTTATTGTCAATTAATTATTTTCTTCATTAATCAATTAATTAATCCTGTTACAATCTGGTCACTTGGAGCAACATAGGATTCCATCCCTGCTGACTGCAGCAAGACAGTGAGACACATTCTGCATGTGTCCCAACGTTGTCAGTTGAAAAATAGAAAATAATTGTTAAAGGAAAGACTTGAAAAAGTTTGGACCTACTTTTCAAGTCTTTCCTGTAATGATGATTTCCATCATAGATTCATCTATAGATCATTTTCTTGATTAATCAATCGGTTGTTTGGTCCATAAAATTTGCCGTTGTTGCAGCTGAGGTGACTGTGGTGACTGTGCTGTTCTTTTTAATAGACAGAAACCTTGAGTGACTCTTTTTAAATGGTGGGTGTCGGCCTGCTGGGACTGGCCCAGTCGGACCAGTCAGGGTGGGTGAAACAGTTGGACCAGGACCAGGACCAGGAGGGAATCTGCATTGTTTTTTGTGGATCTACAGTTTGTAGCCTGACAGTTTGGTGTGAATATTACTCCTATGACCGGACGCTTTTCCTAAAAATGTGAACTATGACTCACATCTGCCGGTCCACAGGAAGTGCTCCTGACTTCCACTGTGCCAACAAGACAGACCAACCAGAGACAGACAGACAAAGAGAGACAGACAGACAGAGCCTTCAAGAGTCCAGAGTCTGTCATCCAGCTTGTTGCTTTGCCTCTGAGAAGCTTCTGGATGACCTCGGTGTCCTCTGCCTCATACATGGGAATGGCTCTCTGTCCTTGGATTACATCTCCAGCACAGAAAACATCATTTAGGTTCCTCACAGAGTCCCTTCAGCTGTCCAACATTGTCCTCGTGGTCAGCAGGCCTGGCCAAAGTCCTGCCGCCCAAGCCCGAGTGGACTCTGTCTTTAGCTGGACAGCCTCCATCATTGTTGGTTCAGCTGACCAGACGTGGGACAAAGAGTGTTTGTGTGGGACAAAGTGGGACATATCACCAATTCTGGAGGTATTCCAAAATGTTACAAAATGAATATTTCTACTCTGCGCTTTGCTCATATCATCTCTGTAGTAGTCAGTGATTGTAGTTTTCATCCTAAATCTGCAGAGCTGGTGACTTTCGTGACTCTCAGGTAAACCTGAACTGAACCTGCATGTCCACAGTTTGATTCAAACACCAAACAGTCCCATGATGACAATGGACTTCCTGTTCTCAGCCATTGCACAAAAGACAGATTTTAGAAAAGTGTCTTTCCTGCAGTGGTTTGACTTTTAAGAACTCAAAATGTGGGACAAAAATGGGACATCAGGTCACCTGATCAAACTTTTTCCACCATGACAATAGTTTGAACATGAAACATATTTTTATTATCAAAGTGAGAAGAAAAGTGATGACATGCGCAGTCAGTGTCTGTCCTCAGTGAGTTATTTTTGAATCAAACGGTTAAATATTAAAGATATCAGCAGGTTTCTGTTACCCAGAAATCCCCCTTTCACACTTCAGTAATCTAATGAGGTTAATAAATACAGGGCAGGAGTTACTGTGCAGTAAATGAGGCAGATCAGTGTGAGCTGAAAATACTTCATTGATTTAAAGTGTCTGAAACAGTCAGAATGAATGCAGTCACATTCAACCACTGCCTGTATTTATATGGTGTTCACTAAATGCTATATTACACTGTAAAAACACAAACATATTCTTTGGAAAAAAAAAAATAAAATAAATATTAATTGTTCCGACTTGGAAATATAAGTTAGCAGCATTTAAAGAGTCCTGATGATGTTTCTTCTCTTGTATTTTTTGCAGTGGAACCATTCCAGAACTTAAGTCCTTAGAACTTAAAACTATAAAAGATCCTTCTTTAGTTTCGTTTCCTTGACCAAAGTTCTTGACAAAGTTTTGACTGACGCTCGTACGTTCTGCCCCGTGTCAGACATCTTCTGACCTTTGATGAAGAAATATCTTAACAAATGAAAGAACAGAGTTCAGAGAATAACAGACTGATTTTTATAAATGTGCACGTTTCATTTATTTACTGTTTGCCTCTAAAAAGTCTCCAAAGATGAACATAGTCAGAATTTACGGGACTCATGGTGAGTCAAATTAAAATGTTCAGTTTGCAAATTAAAAACAACGTTGCAAGTGAAATGTCTCTTGAGAATATTGACTTTAGGATCAGTTCATATCACTAACAAAATATGCTTCTAATATTAAATATTAAAATATTATTCCTGCTTTCTTGCTTTTATTTGAGCTACTTTACAGTGATGAACAGAGATAATAAAAGCTAAGTTTGGGGAATATCTCATGTTTGAAAGCTCATCAGATTAACAAAGCAGAGTGTCTGTAAACTAACTGTCAGCTAGAAAACATTTCATTCATCAGAAACGTTTAGACGACCTCCTTAACACCTGGTCACCACTTCATAAACAGTTTAATTTTCAGGTTTAATCTTTTGGTTGATAAAATACAATAATTATTGTTTAATTTATACATCTGAAGTAGTTATTGATCACTACCCCAACAGGATCAGTGTCTAACCTGATCACTCCAGCTTCTTTGATTGGACGCAGCAGGTTTGAGAGTTGAACATAAATCAAATGTTTTTATTCCACAGTTTGAGTTACAATCAGAGTGAAAGAAGAAAAATAGATCACAGATTCATTAGAGACGTTTCTATCTGCTAACAGGCGTACAAAAATACTCTGGTTTAGTTTAAACTTCAAGTATCTACAAACAACAACAAGGCCCATCAAACAGACTGGTTGGAACCAGTTCAAATCAGTTTGATAAACCAGTTTGAACCAGTTCAAATCAGTCTGATAAACCAATCTGATCCAGTTCAAACCAGTCTCATCCAGTATAAACCAGTCTGATCCAATGTAAACTAATCAGTTCCTGTTCAAACCAGGCTGATGCAGTTTAAACCAGTCCAATCCAGTTCAAGCCAGTATGAACCAATTTTAACTGGATCAAACTGGTTTAATCTGATTCAGCCACAGATGAAACTCAGCAGTAGAAAGTGTCTCAGCTGCAGCAGAAACCACTCTGACGGTTTGATCAGCTGACTGACAGACAGGTGAACCTGCTTACCTCACCTGTAATGTGGCCGACTGCAGGAAACACGTCACATGATCAACTGAGCAGGACCAAATTATTCTGGTAAACATTCAGTCCTGAATTCAGGACGACAATAAACAGCTGAGTTCTTCTTACTTCATCTTCATTCTGAACTCAAAGTTTTAACAAGAGCTCCTTTATCTTCAGTAAAAACATCTTAAACACAAACTCTGTCAACGATTCGTTAAGACATTCAGAGGCGTCATTTCAACAAAACTTTATAAAAAACATTTTAACATTTCTGTAAAACTTCTCCAGAGTCAAACGTTTCATCTCTGTGTGTCCAGTACAGGAAGAGGAGCAGGATTAGCTTAGCTTAGCACAAAAACAGGAATCAAGGGGAAACTGTTAGCCCAGCTTAGCACAGAGATAGGAAGCAGGGGGGAAATGTTAGCCTAGCCCCAACAAAAGAGAATTTTTTCCATGGCATTTTATTTTCTGTTAACTTATCGGTGAGGCTGTTTGAGTTACGTCAGCTAACGACAGACAGTGATGCTTGTGTTGTTACAAGCTGACCAACGTTAGCTTTAGCAGTCATTCATCCGCCATCTACTGTAGCTACAACACTGACTATGGATGAAGACCTCATACAACCACACTTCAGAAACTATAAACTTTCCTTTTTATGCTTCTTTGTGCATCTTCATGCTAAGATAGACTCACCTGTCCTGAACTGGACACACAGATGACTCTGACATGTTCTTAGGACACAGAAAACATGGAACTTTTCCTTTAACTGTCCTTGTGTTGAACCAGACGAAGTGCTTCATCAGGGTTGACGTTACAGTACAGGCTCTATTGCACAGACGCGTCTTTACAGTATTTACAATCTCAGCACGGTTTGGTTCAAATCGTCCACACGACTTCTTTGGAATTTCATAAACAGGAAAACTTTGTTTCATAGAACGTCAAGATCTGAGCTCAACATGGTGGAACATCATCGGGACAGACGTCTCAAACGTCCCTCTGAGCTGTCAAATAAAGACGAGTCATCCAGAGGATGATTGACACAGAAATACCAAGTATTATATTGAGCAGTGTAGATAATTACAGTACGTACAGCGCGGTAGGTAGTTTCACACGTCTTCAGTCAGAACAGGAGCTTATCAGTGGATTCAAATAAATACATCAGCTTCATTCATCAACAGTTTGTTTTCTTCAGTTTCATGTTCTCATCCATCAACATGAGAAAAATGACACAAGCTCAGTGCAAATTGTGCGTCTGTAAACATCGAAGGAGTCTGATTATTTCAGTTTCATCAGTTTCTGACTGCAGTGGATCGACGATGGAGGTTCAGAGGAAGCATCAGGAACGACTGTAAACTGATTTCAGAGAGGAAACGGGAGAGCTGCACCCACAGAACCCTTCAAGAACTGACCAAACCACTTCAACAACAAACAGTCTGAAATAAATGATGACAAGAAGTTTAAATATTACTACACTATAAAGTTGGGACACTGTTCGAAACAGAAATAAAAACAGAATGCAAAACTTTTCAACCTATATTCTGTTGAATACAACACAAAGACAAGATACGTAACGGTCATACTGATACATTTTTTGGTAAATATAGTCATTCTGTTGGGACAAGAGCAACAAAAGACTGAAAATTGTGGAACGCTCCAAGAACACCTGTTGGAACATTCCACAGGTAAACAGGTAAAAAAAAAGTCTCACCTTCTTAAATGTGAATATTTTCTGGTTTCTTTCCTCCTCTCTGACAGTAAACTGAATATCTTTGAGTTCTGGACAAAACGAGACATTTGAGGACGTCATCTTGGACTTTGATCAACATCTTCTGACATTTTATGGACCAAACAACTGATCGATTGGTGGAAAAATGATTGCCAGATGTTTGGACCTATTTTTTCATGTCATTTCTGTAACAATTCTTTTCATTATCGATCAATCTGTTGATCATTTTCTCCATTAATCGATTAGTTGTTTGATTGTTACCAGCACTAATTTCAAAAGACAGTAGCTGTGATGGTATGGGGGGAATTGGAGCGACATACGCTGCCATCCCTCACGTCTTTCTCAGAGACGTCCCTGATTTTTTCAGCGAGACGATGCCAAGACACATTGTGGACGTGTTCTGGCAACGTGTCTTCGTAGTAAAAGAGACCTGCCTGCAGTCCAGACCTGTCTCCCATTGAAAATGTGTGGTGCATTATGAAGCACAAAATACAACAACAGAGACTGTGGACTGTTGAGCAGCTGAAGACGAATATCAAGAAAGAATGAGACAGAATTGACCTTTAAAACTTCAACAGTTAGTGTCTCAGTTCACAAACACTGACTGAGTGTTAGAAGAAAAGATGATGGATCACAGAGAGAAACAGGATCCTGAAACACAATGACTGGAGATTTACAACAAACATTAAAGTTGATCAGTTTGAACAGGAAATATCTGATCTTTATGCTGAAACTAACTGAATGTGGGTTGAAAAGTTTTTGCAAGTCACTGAATTCTGTTTTTATGCCTCCGCCCGCCGAAGGTGCCGGGCCGGAGGCATACTGTTCTCCGGTTGTCCGGCCGTACGTGAGTCCGTGCATCCGTCCTTCAGTCCGTCCATCCTTCTGTCCGTCCGTCACAGATTTTTGTTTGTACAATAACTTTTGAACGGGTGGACGGATTTGCACCAAATCTTGTGTGCTAACACTCTATAACAGGTACATGAATGATTCAATTTTGGAGACCAACGCTTTCGAGATGGTCACAAAATGGCCGCCTGACAGACCTGTCTCTAAAAACACACTTATGCCAATAACTTGGTCAATTTTTTATATTTGACTTTGATATATTTTTGAATAACTCTGTTGGATACTATTAGGTAATAAAGGTAACAGCTCTTTCCCTGCAATCTTTTCTCATTAACTGTAACTGTATCAATAGAGCCATAATTCTCCTGGGGCAAATAGGATTTATAATGAATCAATGGTTTCAATCAGGTGTAGGGACACAAAAAGTCACAGTTGTATTAAACTGTTGCAGGCGGAGGCATCAGAATCGACGCTTTAGCATCATCTTCTACCCGTTTTCATTATTTCTGTTTTACACGACGTCCCAACTGTTTAAGAATCAGGCTTTGTATTTTAAAACTTGTTTTCTGAAGTGGATCAAAGCTTCTCTCAGATTAATGAAATCCCTGTTGGTGTAGCTCTCTATAAAGACCAGATCATGGTTTTGGATGTGTAACTGAGTCCATCACTGGTGGTCTCTGCAGTTACCCATCATGCTTTGCTGCATCCTGTTCTCAGTCCCCATTGGACTCGATGACCTTCTCAGCAAGGATCTCCTGGAAGGTGGAGAGCTGTTTCATCTGCTCCGTCTGCATCGAGTGCCTCCTCATCAGCTTCTTCTTCATCCTCAGGTCTGGCCCCCGTTTGGGTGAGGCCGGGGCCACCGGAACCAGGATCTTGTGCCCAGAGTGGACGGGGGACGTAGGCCTGCCGTTGGCCCGGATGTCCGGGATAGGTCTGTGGGGATTGATGTTGATGGGGGGCAGGAAGCCAGGTCTGGTATGGGAGATATGGTCTAGCAGGAGGGTCCCGGAGCCGCGACGCTCCAGGAGCCCCGGGGGACGCCTGCGGGTCAGGGGGGACACTGAGTTTGGGATGTTCTCCAGAGACTCCCTGGAGGAGCTGGTGACCAGGGACAGGGGGGATGCGTTGTACCTCCTCCGCTCCACAGATATCCGACCAGAATCTGGAGACCCAGGGCTGGATTCTGGACACAGGTGGGTGTCGGACTCATAGTGCTCCATCCGGGTCAGTTTGGGGTGAGCCAGGACCCGGGCTGCAGGCCCTGGTCCCCCACTGTTCTCCTGGGACTCTGGGGCTGTGTTCCTGCGGTACAGAATCTGGTGCTGCTGGACTTTGTCAGCCCAGGAAGACCCAGCCACGTCCTCGGAGCAGGATCGGTCTATGAGTTTGGGGGAACAGGGGTCGTGGGTCTCGATGCTGTGTCGCCGTGACAACAGAGGTCTGACAGGCTCCGCGATGGACAGACCGTTGATCTCAGTGATGGTTCTGTTTAGGTCACAGCCCCCCCCCTCCTCCTCCAGACCGCCATCCACCCGGTCCTGAGGGCCCCTGTCCTGAGGGACACCGCTCAGCACCGAGGGGGCCACAAGGCCCCAGGGCTCCGAGTTCAGCCTCTTCAGTAGCTTACGTGGCGGTGGTGGTCGGGCTGCAGGTAGAGGGAGCGCAGAGGTAAGTGCGAAGCTGAAGATCCTGTCCTCTTCTCTTGTCCGATCCCCTGCTGGCGAGGACGTCCCTATCTCGACATCAGAGGGGGACATGCAGGCTGGAGACAGTTTGTCCACGACACCCGGGGAGGGTGGCGAGTTCAGGTACTGCCGGGTCTTCTTGGTGCCGGACGGAGATGTGTCGGTAGTGATGATGATCACTTCCTTGCCTTTGGCCTTGCAGGCATCCAGCAGCACCTGCAGGGTCTCACGGTCCCCCTTATTGATGGCATGGACAAGGGCAGAGGACCCGGAGTAGTCTTTGAGGCTCGGATCGGCGCCGTTCTCCAGAAGGAGAGACACCACCTCCCTCCCCGCCTGCTCGGCACAGGCGTGCATTAGCGCCGTCCTCCCACTCTTATCGGGGATGTTGGGGTCAGCGCCTTTCTCCAGCAGGTACCGGACCATCCTCTGCCGGGTCTGCGGGTCCTCATAGCTCGCCAAGCAGGCAGCAGAGATTGGCGTCTCCCCACGCTCGTTGCCCTCATTGATATAGGCTCCGCCCTCCAGCAGCAGGCGGGTCAGCCTCAGCTTCCCCTGGAAGACAGCTTTGAGGAGTGCATTCCCCTCGGTCTGCAGGGGGCCTCCATCTCCCATGATCCTCAGCTCACCTCAGACGTCCGGTCCACCACAAGCCCCTCCTCCACAAGAAGTCAAATGACCTGTGGGAGAGACACACACACAGTTAGTCCAGGTTCATGTCAAACTGATGATGTCACAGGTGAACATGGTGGAACATGATTGGCTGAGAGAGTGAGGAGCTTCCTCACCTGAACACTGACTGACAGAGATTCAGATCTGTCTGACAATGAACTACAGCTGCAAAGATTAATCGATTAATCAACTGAAATCTATTTTGATAATTGATTAATCATTTCACTCATTTTCAAACAGAAACATCAAACATTTTCTGGTTCTTCATTACAGAAACGTCCTGAGTCTGAAACCAAAGTAAAAGGTAAAGTCAAACTATTCTAAGATGGCGAACAGAAGCAGTGAGGACGCTCGTCTGTTCAATAAGTGTGAGGTCTTTGTGTTTTGGACAGTTGGTTGGACGAAAGAAAACATCTGAAAATGTCACTTTGGACTATGAAGTACAAAAGTAATCAGCTGATGAACTGATAATGCAAGTAGTTTTTAGTTGCAGCTCTACATTGAACTTGTCATCAGGTTGATTACTGGGGCTGCAACCATTGATTATCTTCATTATTGATTAATCTGCCAATCATCTTCTTGATTCATCGATTAATTAATCCTGTCTCAATCTTGTCGGTTGAAAAATAGGTCCAAAGATTTTGAAGTGACAAGATGTTTCAAGTCCTTCCTGTAACGATTATTTTCATTATCATTTAATCTGTTGATCATTTTCTTGATTAATTGATTAGTTATTTGGTCCACAAAATGTCAGAAAATGGTGAAAAATGTTGATCAGTGTTTCCCAAAGTCCAAGAAATCAGATAATTGATTATTAAATTGATTGTTGCAGCTCTATTGACTACAAGCTGATGAATAATGGAGGTAAACAGTCTTCCACATGGACGGCAAAGAAAATATCCAAGGAGGAACAACTGTGTGATTGCCCCGTGTGTGGCCGGACCCTTAAAGGTGGCGCACAGCTACGTAGCGGAAGTGAAGAGTACGGTGCCAGTGAAGACGCCACTAGAGCAAGAGGCTGGTGGCGGCCCGATTGAAAACTCACACTGGACCCGTGCAACCGGAGACACCAACAACAGCAGAGAGGCGGCCGGTCAGACGGCAGGACAGGAGCTTAGCCACGGGGTCGGTCGCTCAGCAACACGTGGCTAGTGTTAACCCTGGAACAGCATGTGGCTAGTTTACTTACCGTATTAAATGTTTGAGGGTTAATAATATGTTGTCTGTAAAAGAAATGGGTGAATTGAAATGGTGCTTCACTTTTAAAAACATTTTGTCTTTAAAAAATATTTCATTATGCTCTAAACTTGTGCATGTAATTTAAAAACCATCATATGATTTAATTTGATTAATTTGAATAAATATGATAAATATTATAAATAAGTCTGATTTAAAATGTTTAAGCATTGTCAGTTATAAATATTAAAGTAGAATAACTGTTGAAACACATGAAGTGGTCAAACACAAGTGAATTCATATGATTTGATGTGAAGCAATTAAGTTCACTTTATTTGCATTAATTATAATTAATTATTATTATTAATTATAATTTAAAATATTATTAATATTAATGATATGAATATTTAAAATAAATAAAGGTGTTTATTCACGTGTTTAATTTTCTTTGGCACTTATTTAATGTTACATGTTAATGTTGCACTAATATACATTATGTGTAATATTTAACATTTTTCTTTTTCTGTTTCTTTGATTTTCTTAAAGGTTTTTCACCTAAACGAGCTCAATGATCCAAATCAACTGAATCACTGCATCTTCAAATAAAAGAAGGAAGAAAAAATGAATAACTGTTTCATCATTTGAGTGAAATCCAGTGAATTCTGGGATCTTCATCCTTTCAGGTTGGGACTTCAAGTAGAACTTGACGATCATCAACACTTTCACCGGATCAATACATTCTAAAGTACCCTGATGATATAATAATATCTTTGTTCCATCGTTACAGGAAAGGACGTACGTCCATGTTTTTGACCTACTTTTCAAGACTTTCCTGTAACAATTATTTTCATTATTGATTAATTGTTTGAACATTTTCTCGATCAATCAATAAAATGTCAGAAAATGTTGATCAAAGTCCAAGAAAATGTCCTTAAGTGTCTAGACTCCTCATCTTATCCACTAATCAATCAATTGATCCTGTCATAGTCTTGTTGTTGTTTATAGTCAGTCTGTATTAATAGTTATTGATCACATAGGCTGTGACTGACAACATGTTGTGAGCTCCAACAGGTGGAAGATGATAAAATGAGTTTATCACTTTTTGATCAAATATGATGATTATAATGATGTTGATATTGAAACAATATGACTGTTGGTGCTTTCAAAAAACTGACAGTTGAAAATGGTAACAATCAATGAATTATTAATAATTAATTAGACACAACATGTTTTTTTTCCTCATTTTCATTATTTCTTTTTTTCTCCTTGTTTTAAACACAAGTTGAAGTTCAATAAATTCATTGAACAGACAAAATGATGTCAAATCAGGCACAGTTACTGCCCTGTTTAGAATATTGATTAATAGTTTTTAATTGATTACATTTTTAACTGTGATTAGTTGATTAATCAACATCCCCAATTAACAATGATTTTTGATCATTAGTTATCGGTAACGTGGATATCATGACTGAGTGCGTAAAGAAAAATAATAAAACATCAGTAAATTTAAAAAATTACACCACTTTACTGTAAATCAGCCTTAATATAACAATATCCAAAATCAAAGACGATATCTAGTTTCATATCATGATATAATAAAATATTGATAAACTGCTCAGTCATATTCTGACGGTGAATATATCAGGTAATCGATCAATCAATCAATCAATCAGCTGCTCTGTGGTCAGTGTTTGCAGAAACATGAAGAAGAAGATGTCACTTCCTGTCTGAGAGGAAAACTTCAAACACCACTGAGGTAGTGTTTCCTCCACACACACACACACACACACACACACACACACACACACACACACTGGTGTTTGTTTTTCAGTGTGAGCGCAAACACACACACACAGACACACACACACACACACACACACAGACACACACACAGACACAGACACACACACACACACACACACACACACACACACAGACACACACAGACACACACACACACACACACACACACAGACACACACACACACACACACACAGACACACACAAACACACACACACTGGTGTTTGTTTTTCAGTGTGAGCGCAAACACACACACACAGACACACACACACACACACACACAGACACACAGACACACACACACACACACAGACACACACACACACACACACACACACACACACACACACACACAGACACACTGGTGTTGACACCTGCTGAATGATGGCAGACACACTCAGTGTTTGTTTTTCAGTGTGAGCGCAAACACACACTCTCTCTCGCACACAGAGGTGCAGGTGGACTTTGTACTGGGAGCTGCAGGAACACGATGATGTCGACTGGTCACCAGTTTAATCATCAATGTTTTTACAGGATTGTTGTTTTGCTTAAAATGTCTGATTTCACAGCAGCTTTTCTAAAAGATTGTGATGAATGTTGCTTTTTTCTTTTTTTTCAAAGAAATTACTGCAACAAGTGAAAACTGAAAAAAACAACAACTTATAATTCATTAAAAATCAAAGGCAACTTGTTTCAGGAAGAACTAAACCACAAATCAAATCAACTATTAATCTTGTGACAGGATCAATTAATTGATTAATTGTTTTGAGTCATTAAAGAGTCATTTAAAGAAAAAAGGTAAATAAAATTCTTACTTCAGTTTCTTAAATGTGAATGTGAATCCGTTTTCTTTAAAAAATGACTCAAACCCATTAATCGATTAATTGATCCTGTTACAGTCTGGAGTGAAACATGATTCCATCCCTGCTGACTGCAGCAAGACAAAGAGACACATTCTGCACATCTTCCAACATTTAATATCTCATCTTTGTTCTGTATTTAATTGAATATAGTAGAGCTGCAACTAATCTGTTATTTTCTCCATTAATTGATTAATTGATCCTGTCATAATCTAGTTGAAATAGGTCCAAACATGTGGATGTACGTCCACAAACTCCACCTGTTTTCACATGTTTGGACCTACTTTTCAACTAGTGATCAATCTGATGATCTCTTTTTCCATTAATCAATAAGTTGTTTGGTCCATAAAATGTCAGAAAATGTTGAAAATGTAGTAAAGAAATAAAGAAACCAGAAAAAAATCACATTTAAGAAGCTGAAAGCACAGAAAATTGAAACCTTTTTAAATTAAAAAATTGCTCAAATCGATTCGTTAATTATCAAAATATTTGATTAATCAAGAAAATAATCAACAATGAAAATAACTGATACCTGCAGCCCCAAACTGATCAACAAATAATTGGAGCCACCTCACTGTATCCCTGTTTATTAGTGATGATATCATGATGACATCATACTGAGACTCATTAACAAACATGAGGTTATCAGAATATTAGGAACCCCTCTGACGTATCAATGTGCTGCTGATCAATACACAGGTGACGAGTACTTTTACTCCTCATCCTGCAGTACTCAAGTAACAAGTAATGGAGTATTTTTACTCGGCAGTGCTGCAGTTACAGAATGTTTCCTCCACTGCAGCAGTCAAATCCAATCATCTATCAATGATCTATCTGTCATCAATCCTTAGGACCTGCAGCAGGTCACGTGTTTCTGATGATGCTGATGATGATGTTGATGATGAAGCTGTGCAGGAATGCAGCTTATAGACCCGCAAATGTCTCGGGTCTCTACGTCACTCCGCCGCTCTGACGCACTCAGATCTAAATTTACACACCGGCTGCAGTGCGCGGGCGCGCGCGCGCGTGTGTGTTTGCTGCATCAGCATCGTCAAATCGTCACATCAGGACACACACACACACACACACACACACTCTGACCGGGAGGAGCCGTTAAACCCGCTCCGTTAGCAGCTGATGAAGATGAAAATGATGAAGATGATGATGGAGGAGAGAGAGAGAGTCGCTGCAGAGCAGAGAGGGAGGATGATGAAGATGGAGGAAAGATCTTCTCTTACCGCCGAGCTGAAGAAGCAGCAGCATCATCTTCATCATCTCACCGACCGTTAGTGTCCGTCACTGACCGTTAATTTGGGTACTGACGGTTGCTGACTGTTTACTGACTGACTGACGAGCCGCTGCACCGACACTCCTCCTCCTCCTCCTCCTCTTCCTCCTTCTGAGAGTCTGAGCTGTCAGAGACTCAGCACCGCCCCCCGCTGGTCAGAGGAGAGCATCACTCTGCTCACACACACACACACACACACACACACACACACACACAGACGTGTGTGTGTGAGAGAGAGAGTGACGTACATCCTGCTGTGTTCATACAGATTAAATACCGTCTCACTGATGTGATTATGTGACGTCACTGCACATTCAAATTAAAGGAGCAAAAAAATGTTCACTTTAAATAGTCATAACTTAATCATGTCAAACAGTGACTCAGCGTTTAGACACAGTGATGCTGCAGATTCAAATATTCTGCTTTTAACTTTAAGTTTTGAAACCAGAGCGAGAAGTGAGTCAGCATCTGCCTGCAGACAAACACTGACTCAGCATTAATAACATGATGCAGCAAAAACATCTGCATCTGAACCATGACACAGCATTAATAACATGACAGAATTAATAAGACTTAAATCTGAAACATGAGACAACATCAACAACATGACTCAGCATTAATGACATCTACACCTGAAACATGACTCAGCATTAAGAACATGACCCAGTATTAATAAGATATGAAACAGAGCTTCTGAAGAATTACCACCTGAACGTGGAGGAGGGGCTTGTGTATCCCTGAGGTCCTGGGAGCTGTGTTGTCCAGGGCTTCAGCCTATGGGACGGTCTCCCAAGGCAAACTGGTTTGAGGGGAGGGGCCAGACAAAGAGCAAACCATAACTTGGCCAGAATGGAGCATCAGTACCTGTCCTGGAGAGGGAGACCAGGGGCCCCTCCTGGAACCAGACCTGGCGCTCGCCTGGCGTGTCTCGAGGCCGGGCCGTACCCCATGGGGCTCAACCGGGCTCAGAGAGAAGAAGGCCCACTACGCACAGATGTGGGCACGGGGGTTGGGTGCCGTTGGGTAACTGTAGAGGCAGCTGGTTGGAGTTATGGTCAGAACATCACTGGTACCTAAGAACCTGTTAGTTGATACCAGTGATGAAGGAAGCGGTCAAGCTGAAGAAGGAGGCCTCATGTTTGTCGACCTGGAGGTCTCCTGAGACAGCAGACCAGGAGGGCTGAAGCAGAACCCTGGATATGAGAGGAGTTCAGGGTTCAGGGAGGCAATGGAGACGGACTTTTGGCTGGACTGAAGGAAGTTCTGTCAAACCATTCGACAAATCGGGAGGAGAAAGCAGGACTCGGCCCGGGCTGTTGGACTGGTGCTGTCAGGTGGTTCCAGGAGCACTGCCTTATTATTATTATTATTATTATTATTATTATTATTATTATTATTATTATTATCATTATTAGTTGAAGTTGGTGACAAAAATAAACTGATACTGCAGGACATACACACACAGACTGTTGCTATTATGGAAACACAGTTTCCATGGCAACTGATGTGCTGGATTCCTGCAGAAACGTTCCCACAGCGACACACAGCTCTTCACCTCACTCACACACTCACACACTCACACACACACACTCACACTCACACACACACACACACACACTCACACACACACACACACACACACACTCACACACTCACACACACACACACACACACACACTCACACACACACACAGACACACACACACTCACACACACACACACACACACACACACTCACACACACACACACACACACACACACACACACACACACACACACACACACACTCACACACACACACACTCACACACACACACACACACACACACACACACACAGTGCTGACATAGCAGAAACAGTTTGACAGCCTGCAGCAGCTCAGCAGCAGATGTAGTACATGTACTACATGTAGTACATGTAGTACTGGTACAAGCACCAATACTACTACTACTACTAGGAATAACAACATCTACAAAGACAATGTATTTATAAAGCCACTGGTTAGCTTAGCTTAGCTTACCATAAAGACTAGAAACAAACAGCTAGCCTGGCTCTGTAATAAATCCCACCTACTGATAATTAGCTAATGTTAGCAATAAACATATTTGTCATTGTGAGCATGTTAGCATGCTAATGTTAGCATTTAACTCAGAGTTGTTAGAATGAGTGTAGACTGCTGTTGCTCATTTTGATGATGTCACAGTTGGTCTACTGACCAATGATAGGCTGTCCTGACAGAGCTGACCTCTGATTGGATGGAAAGTCTAACATGTCGTAAGCTCTGATCAACATTTTCTGACATTTTATGGACTAAACTATTAATTGATTAGTGGAAAAATTATTGCCAGATTGATCACCAGTTGAAAAATATATGAACAGGTGGAGCCACCTGTTTGGATCTACTGACTGTGACGATATGGAACATTTTAAAATAACTGTTAACTGAAGTTAACTGAGTTTTATTAGCGTCTCATGTTCCCAGACGGTTTATTGTTACATAACGTGACACGTGCTCATAAACGTACAGATGATGTACAGATGATATGTGATGTGTTGCTGCAGCTGAACTTTAACCCTCAGCTGTATAAACTGCAGAGGTCAAAGGTCACAGACACACAGAGTCAATGGCCGCGCCTGCAATGTTCAGCCAATCAGAGGAGAGCACGCTCTCTCACACACTCTGCTCATCGTCTTCCTCTTCTCTTTGTGTCTCTGCGGCTGGACCATGCACAGCAAAGGAAACTGGTAAGACTCCGTTTACTGATTGATTATTGATTCACTTTGTTGTCCGGAACTGAACTCACGTTTCAGTCTGTGAAACGTTCAGCAGGTCTCAGGTCAGCACAATATGTAACAAACCAGCATTAAAAACAAACAACAGACAGCCACAGACGATCAGACATCAAACTAAATAAATCAGAAATGATCAGAGAAAGAAAAGTTATAATTTCAGACTGGACACAATCTAAAGAATCAATACTTAATCTTCAGATAATTAAATGAACATTGAGAGCATCACTGGAAACATCAACTATTATTTTTAAGATGAGAAAACAAAACTGTTTAAATAATGAAAAAACTTCCCTGAAAACAAAGGATCAATAAATCTGATCAGATCTGAGTGAATCATTTGATGTGTAAAGATCAAAGATTTGTTTCAGAATTAATGGATCTGAAAATAAACAAGCTGATGAGAATCACCAGAGTCTGTTCCAGAGAACGCTGAGGGAACCAACATCAAGTACAAGTACTGTACTCGAGTATTTCTGCTCTTGCGTACTCTCATACAAGTATATGTGTACCTCTGTGTACTTGTACTGCACTGCCTGTATCTGACAGCTGCAGGAGAGTTTGTGGAACCTGATGCAGTTCTTTAGGAAGAACCCATGAAGGACATGAGATGATGAAGCTTCAACCCTCCTCCTCCTGTTGATCATTGAACGTCCTCCTCTCCTCTCCTCTCCTCTCCTCTCCTCTCCTCTCCCTCCTCTCCTCTCCTCCTCTCCCTCCTCTCCTCTCTCTCCTCTCCTCTCCTCCTCTCCTCTCCTCTCCCTCTCCTCTCCTCCTCCCTCTCCTCTCTCTCCTCCTCTCCTCTCCTCTCCTCTCCTCTCCTCTCCTCTCCTCTCCCTCTCCTCTCCTCCTCTCCTCTCCTCTCCTCTCCCCTCTCCTCCTCTCTCTCTCCTCTCTCCTCCTCCTCTCCCTCCCCTCTCCTCCTCTCCTCTCTCTCCTCCTCTCCTCTCCTCTCTCCCCTCTCTCCTCTCCTCTCCTCTCCTCTCCTCTCCTCTCCTCTCCTCTCCTCTCCCCTCTCCTCCTCTCCTCTCCTCTCCTCCCTCCTCTCTCTCCTCTCCTCTCCTCTCCTCTCCTCTCTCTCCTCCCCTCTCCTCCTCTCCTCTCCTCTCCTCCCCCTCCTCTCCTCTCCTCCTCTCCTCTCCTCTCTCTCCTCCCCTCCTCTCCTCTCTCTCTCTCCTCTCCTCTCCTCTCCTCTCCTCTCTCCTCCTCTTTCCGTTTCTGAGTGAGTGTGAGTTGTGGTGGAGACGTGCAGTGGCGTGGGTTTGAAGAGTTCTGTCCCTGTTTTTTCCGGTTTCCCTCTGATTTTTTCATCTATCTTATGTACATGATCAGGTAGCTTTTTCAATATTTTTTGAGTATTGGTTGGTGATCAATGGTTTTGTCAGTGAACTGGCAAATCGTCACTACCAGTGAAGTGCTCCGTAATAGCCAGGCATCATGAGGAGATGATCTGCAGGTCAGAATACTGTATCATGTGTGTGAGAGCAACAAGGAGCATGAATGACCTCTATTCTTTAGATGATATAAACAATTTCCTTGAGTCTCTGTCTGTTAAAGTCAGTGATTAGTGATACTGATAAGTTCATCAAGTCTGTGGACAGACAAGAAAAAACTGGTTGGTTTTGATCTTTTGGATGAAAAAAAAACGTTTTCGCCTTAAGAAACACATTACAACTTTGAGAAAAGCAAAAGACAGACAGAAAGCGGTCTTTAATGTCTGAAGTTTCTACTCAGAAAAAAAATAGATGTCTTTTTTTGCAAGAGACATACAAATCCAGCAGATGAGGTAGACTGGGGTTTATGGTGGGAGGGCTCATATTCTCTTAGCCATGGCACCAGCTTCAGTGCAGGGGTAGCTGTTCTGTTTAGATCAACTGCAAATGCAACAGTTTTATCTTCCACTGAAGTGGTGAAGGTCGACTGTTGATTGTTAGGGCTGAAATAGAAAGTTCTTTGTTTTGTTTTGTTAATGTGTATGCCCAAATCAAGGGCCAGAAAGAGTAGGGTTTTTACCCTGCTAAAAATGAGCTGATTAATTATCACTAGGATCAGTTGATTATTGGTGGGATTTTAACTGTACTCTAGATTTTACAATGGACAGGACGGGTGAGGAGCCCACCACAGTCATCTCAGAGTCTTAATACCGTTATCACACACTTGGATCTGTTAGACACATGGAGGGTTAAACATCCACAATCCAGGCAGTATACATGGGTGAGGGTTGGTAACAACAGGGTGAGTGCAGCCAGATTAGATAGGTTCTATATCTCCCAGAATCTCAGCTCTAGACTAATTCATAGCAACATAAATCCAGTTCGTTTCACTGACCATCATTTTGTTAGCATAGATTTGATCAGTTCACCAGGTGACAGGGTTAAGTCCCACTGGTTTTTAATAACAAACTTCTGCAAGACAGTACTTTTGTCAGAGTTTTGAGCATTTCTGGCAGCAATGGAAAAGGAGAAAAGGTGACTTTAGTTCCTTGAAGCAGTGGTGAAGTTGGTAAGGTACAAATTCGTGTTTTTGTCAGCAGTACACCTCCCATTCCACTGCTAAAATCAAGGCAGCAGTTCAGGAACTTGAAGTCAGCATTAAAAACATTGAGGAAGGGTTACATGGACTCTGATCCTACCATGGGTCATGTGCTGCAGGAGAAGAGGCTGAGTTGAGCTCCTTCCTGCAGGAAAGAGTCAAGGGGCCCTCATCAGGTCTTGTTTCCTCCAGCTACAGGACATGGATGCCCCAACTTCTTTTTTTCAATCTGGAGAAATCGGTGGCACAGAGGAAGCAGATGACCTGCCTTAAGCTGCCAGGAGGCAGAGTGACCATGAGTCCTAGTGAGATGAGGAGCTGTTCCATGGATTTCTACGCTGAACTCTTCAGGGCGGAGCAATGCAGCATGGAATGTCGTGAGAGCTCCTGGAGGGGCTTCCTCAGCTCACCCTGGAAGAGCTGATCTGGACTGCGAGCTGACTCTGGAGGAGTTGACAGTTGCTGTCAACCAGCTAGCCAGGACGGGCACCTGGGATCGATGGTCTCTCTGCTGACTTTTTAGCGATTCTGGAATATTCCTGGTCCTAATTTGCTTTTGTTTTACTGGAATGTTTTAGAGCAGGATCTCTCCTGTCTCTTGTCGACAAGCAGTACTTTCTCTACTGCCCAAAAAGGGATTTGGCCTTACTTAAGAACTGGAGGCCAGTTGCCCTCCTCTGCACAGACTATAAGGTGCTTTCTAGAGCCTTATCAAATAGACTTAAGAACATCTTGACATAATCATTCATACAGATCAAACATATTGTGTGCCTGACAGGACTATTATGGACAACATTTTCCTCATTCGAGATGTCATTGATGTGTGCAGATCTTATAATAATGTCAATTTTGGTGTGTGTTTGGACCAGGAGAGGCTTTTGACAGGGTGGATCACTCTTATTTGTTTTCTACACTCAGGGCTTTTGGTATTGGTGATGGGTTTCTAGCTTGGATTGGTTTATTGTACAGTGGTGCTCAGTGTTTAGTAAAGACAGGGGCAGGGCTGAGCCGCCAATCCCTGTGCAGCGAGGATACGACAAGGCTGTCCTATCTCAGGTCAGCTTTACAGTTTAGCCATTGAGCCCTTGCTGTGCAGGTTGAGGGTCGGCTCAGTGGTCTCTCACTGCCTGGGTCCTCGGATCTTGCTCATCCTACTGTTTCGGCTTATGCAGATGACGTCAGTATTTTTGTTACGAGCCAGGGGATGTTCAATGTTTGCAGGACACCCTGTCCCTGTATGAAAAGGCCTCATCTGCACGGGTGAACTGGGCGAAAAGTGAATCTTTGTTGGTGGGACAGTGGAGGGATGAGGCAGTGCCCAGTCTGCCTGGAGGTCTTGAGTGGGGAAGGAGGGGCTGAAAGTGTTGGGGTGTTCTTGGGCACAGAAATTTTCAGGCAAAGAACTGGGAGGGTGTCAAGGAGAAAGTGTCGCGGGTTGTCTAAATGGAAATGGTTGCTACCCCAGTTGTCATATAGGGAAGAGTTCTGGTTGCAATAACTTGGTTGCCTCGGCCCTTTGGCACAGGTTCAATGTTTGACACCACCAAGAAGCCTGATAGAGGATATTCAGAGAGCTATCGTGGACTTTTTCTGGTCTGGTAAACACTGGGTCCGAGCAGCAGTCCTCTATCTGCCTGTAGCTGAAGGGGGCAGGGGCTGATTAATATTCAGTCTAAAATTGCCTCCTTTAGACTCCAGTCTGCACAAAGACTCCTGTATACCTCTGGCCCAGGCTGGCTTGATACAGCTAGGCTGCTGCTGAGGAGAGCTGGGCGCTTGGGCTACGACAAACAGCTTTTCCTGTTACAACCTGAAGATGTGGTTCTTGCTGGACTGACACCATTTTACAGCTCTGTGTTGCAAGCATGGCAGATTTTCAGGTTTGCTCGTACCACAGATGAGACTCCAGGTATGTGGTTGTTCGAGGAGCCTTTATTTTTAACAACTTTTAAGGACGCAGACAATGCAGTCTGCCAGCCTGCGAGCAAGCCTCAGAGAAGCTGGCTGCACCAAACTGGGCCATCTAATGAAGATGACAGCAACATCAGTGGACACTCTGAGAACGAGGAGCAACATCACCTCTATCAGGCTTATCAATAGAGTGGTGGAGGAAGTCCATGCTGCCCTGCCACAAAACTGAGCGCTTGCAGGAGCTGCACTTTATGTGACCAGTGGACTGAGAACAGTGAATACAGTTTTCCCTCTCTGCTCATCACCCCAGCAGTGGGGAGTGGCAGGAGGGAGGAGACCAGCTGCTGTCGCTCACAACTCCTCACCTGAACAAGCTAAAGGATGCAGGGAAAAAGCAATTTACCACGTCTGCGTCAGGTTCTGAACCTGCAATCTTTGGCAGGGTTGAAGGAGTCGAGGTGGACTGAGTTTTTGGCACAGACGTTTCCCGAAGGCAGCTGGCGGTCCTGTACAAGCTGCCCGTTGAAAAGCGGACAGCAGACCTCCAGTGGAGGGTTGTACATGGTGCAATAGCTACAAACAGACACAGAGCGCACATGGATCCGGGGGGAGGAGTGTCTTTTCTGTGGTCAGACTGAAACTTTGGCACATTTGTTTGTACAGTGTCCTCGGCTGTCAGCTCTTTTGAACTATTAAGAAGGTTGTTCCAGGGGTTTGGTGAAGCTTTTCTTTTGGTTTATTCATCTTTGGTCCGAAATATGTGCCAGGAAGAAGAGTGTTCATTCCATGATGAATTTTCTCTGGTTCTGCTAAGTTGGCCATCTGGCTGACACGTAGGAACCGCGTTCAGAATGTCGGCAGTGTGGAGCCGGTGCGGTTCTGGAGGGCCTGTTAAAGGCCAGACTGAGAGTGGAACATGCCGATTATAGGATGACAGACAATATGTTTGCTTTTGTCAAACATGGACTGTTGGGAGGGTTCTGTGCTCTGTGAGGGAGGATGAGGAGTTGATTATAAATTTCTGATTGAAGATTTTTGTTTTTCTGGTTTAATGGTGGTTGTTATTGTTGTACATTAGGCATTGCATTGGTTCAATAAAGGATTTTGAAAACCAAACCAAACCTCTCCTCCTCTCTCTCCCCTCCTCTCCTCCCTCCTCCCCTCCCCTCCTCTCCTCTCCTCTCCTCTCCTCTCCCCTCCCCTCTCTCCTCCTCTCCTCTCCTCCAGCTGCTGCTCCTTGAGGACCTAACCTGACCACGAGTGGCTCTTAAATCACCACAGTCACCGTCCGAAGGTGGCTGTTATCTGTGGTTCGGTCTCGGGCTGCTGGCTGAGAGCTGCCAACAAACAGACTTTCAGGTACCAGGACATCCCCAACTTCCTGTCAGTACAGGTGAGTCATCATCACAGGCCCCGCCCACTGCATAAGGAGGAGGTGTGGCCTTCTGTCTTTCTTCCTTTCTTTCATTATTGTTATTGTTGTTGTTGTTGTTGTTAAACCCACTGTAGAGTCAGCTGGTTCAGGCAGAAAACAGGATCTGTGTTTCTTTATTTCTCCCATCAGAGGCTTCAGGCCTGAATATTGATCTGTCTGTTAATCATTAATCAAACTGACTGTGTCTCCACCTGCTGGTCTCTGTCTGTCACTTTAACTGTTTCAGTTTAATTTTCTTCATTTATGATGTTTTGGATCAAATGTTGCAGAAGCAAAAGTCACTTTTACATAATAAATGCACAGTAAATAATAAATCACCCGTTCTTGACAACTGGAACAAATAATTAGCTCAGAGTCTCTTAATCTTAATCAAAATACATTTTTAATCCATAATTCTTACTGATCTTTGATTTAGACTACAGAGTCGACATGCTATGGTTAAGACACATCTGATATTATATTATATTATAAATATTATTGAATGAATTTGTCTAAAAGAATAAAGGTTACCAGAGTTTGAACAGTATTCTCACCTTTTTAAACCAGGAGTGACAGGGTCTTTAGGATACAGCTGACCCTTTTAATTCCTGATTAAATCATCTGGGACACAACTTTAACTTTAAACGACCAACATTTTCATTAAAATATATTTTAAAACAAAGATGATTATAATAGAACATTTTACACCTCTGTTATCTGTTAGAGATTTTAAAGGATTTTAACACAACGAGTTTTGAATTATTATCTGTTTTCTGACACAGAGACAGTTTACACATTAAAAACATCTGTCTCTCTGTCCATCTCTCTCTCTGTCCGTCTCTCTCTCTGTCCATCTGTCTGTCTGTCTCTGTCTGTCTGTCTGTCTGTCCATCTGTCTCTCTGTCTGTCTGTCTCTCTGTCTGTCTCTGTCTGTCTGTCTGTCTCTGTCTGTCTGTCTCTGTGTGTCTGTCTGTCTGTCTGTCTGTCTCTCTGTCTCTGTCTCTCTGTCTGTCTGTCCGTCCATCTGTCTGTCTGTCGGTCTCTCTGTCTGTCTGTCTGTCTCTCTGTCTCCTCTGTGTCTGTCCGTCCATCTGTCTGTCTGTCTGTCTGTCTGTCTCTCTGTGTCTCTGTCTGTCAGTGGTGGGTCATGAAGGCTGTCTGGTGTTTGGGACGATCGAGACACTTCCTGTGTCTTCATGCAGGGACACTTCCACCTGTATGAAGGTTACTCCTCTGCCAGGTGAGTCCTCATCACTCAGACCTGACACACCTGGTTCCACATTCCACATGTGTTCTGAGGTTCTAGACCAAAGAAACGTGGCTCTAAACGCCACGCTGAGCGAGACATTTGGAGACTGCGGTTGTCAAAGCAACCAAAGACAGCCCTGAACAGAATTTGAATCTGACCATGTAGCTGCTGTTACGACCTACATCTACTAACCAACCAATAGGAATGTGGCTTGTCCGTGTACATAAAGACAGATCATCAGTGGACACTATGGCCACCAACGATTTATTTATGCTACTTTATAAAGGTTCACAGAGACATCCTTATCTGTACCTGTATCTGATCGACCAATAATCAATGATCAATTAACAATGATCTGTCTGTGTATTCAGATAGAGGACCAGAAGTGGGCGTGGTTTATACAGGAAGTCACATTAAACCATGATAACATGTAACACCTCATAAATACACAATGACACTGAATATGTACTTATACTTAACTATAATTAACCATCAATTGCTTATGTGTTAATAAATGGACCCTTATTGTAAAGTGCTGATGAAATATCTGTTCCGTCATGCTGAAGTTTCCTCCAGCTCTCTTTGCAAAATTGTCATCACGTTGGTGTCTTTTCCTCACCAGTCTAAGCCTCTTCTTCTTTGGATGTTTTTCCAGAAACTAAAAGCCCCTCCTGCAGGCCTCCATCCCTGTAATCAACAGATTAATCAATGAAAATAATCATTTCTGGAAAGACTTTTTTAAAAAGGCTCCAGCATACAGACAGTGACAGGATTAAATTAATCAATGAATTGTTTTGTTTTGATTGTTTTAACTGTCTGTCCGTCCGTCCGTCCATCTGTCTGTCTCAGTAACGTTCCTGTCAGGATCTTTAAGCTGATGGGGTGGAGTCTGTGTTGGTGACGAATGCCTCTGGAGGAATCTGTCCAGACTTTAAAGTCGGAGACATCATGATCATCAAAGACCACATTAACCTGCCGGGATTCGCTGGACAACACCGCTGTGTGGACCCTTGACGGCGGTGAAGACAGACAGACAGACAGACAGACAGACAGAGATGAGCTGGGAGAAAATGAACAAAATGAACTGATAAAATAAAAAGAAAAGAAAAATAGTCTCACACTTATTTTCACTATTAAACATCTTGATTAATCAATTAATTGTTTGGTCCATAAAATTCATCTTTCTCAAAAACAGAAAAAGATCAGAAAATATTCACATTTAAGAAGCTGGAATCTGAGGATTTTGAGTTTTTCTCTTTACTCAAAGCGATGAATCAATTATCAAAATAGCTCCCAATTAATTTAATCAATCAATAATTGCACCTCCAATTAGATATATGCCACGTCCATCTGTCTCACAGTATGTCTGTCTGTCTTCAGGTTTGGGATCAGGTTCCCTGTGTCTGATGCGTACAGTAAGGATCTGCGGCGGTTGGCATTGGAGGCGGGCTCTGAGCTCGGCTGCAGTGACTTCATCAGAGAGGCGTGTACTGTATGGTGAGCGGACCCAACTTTGAGACCATCGCTGAGGCCAGAATGCTGCTGATTCTGGGCTGTGACTCTGTGGGTAAGACCGAGGAGGTCAGGCAGACAGACAGACAGACAGACAGACAGACAGACAGACAGACAGGTGGATACTCTGTCTCCAGTGATTCGTCATCCAATCTTCTCAGTGAGCTCGTTAATAACTAATGAGTCCTAATGAGCCTGGGTAGTGAGGGCAGGAGAGCAGTGATTGGCTTACAGTGTAACAATTGTTGGAGTGTTGATCTGATCACAGACACTGTTCATTCTATGCACAGCAGGGGCTTCTGGGAGTTGTAGTTTGGAAAAAAAGTGTCTTCAGTCTGCTGTTTGTCCACAACATCCAGGATCTGAATTCTGCAAGAACTTTCTAGGGGTGGAACAGGTCCCATAGGTCCTGAAAAGTTTCGTGGGTCCTTCAGGAAGTTCTGTAGGTTCTTCAGAAGGATCTAGAGGTCCATGAAGAAGTTCTAGGTGCGAAGACAGGTTTCTGAAGATCTTCAGTTCTAAAACACTCCTGGAGCTTCAGTGGAAAACAGAACTGCAGCCAAATCCAGTACAACTGAAGTGAATAGTGACCAGTTTTACACCATGTTTTTAGCTTCAGACCTGATCCTCGTGCACACACCTGAAGCAGGAACACAGGCTGAAGCTGAAGCTCCAGGAGTGTTTTGTGAACTGGAGATCTTCACCCATCCTCATATCAGCACAGGGGTGAGGAGATATTGAGTGAAATTTAATTTTGGGTGAACTATTGCTTTAAAGGATGGAGGGGGTAGAGAGGATTGTAGCATTCTTTGAGAAGGGTCAATTTCAGGTGAGCTTTAGGGATTCTGGGTTCCCTGACTGCTTCTTTAAGAGATTCCAGTGGTCCTTGAGGAGATTCTTGAACTCCTGAGAGTGTCTCTAGGCCTTTAACAAGAGATTCTAGGAGAATGTCCAGTGCATCATTTCAGATGAGAAAGTTTTAGGGTTCCTGAGAAGGCACAGGGGTGTTTGATGAGGATCCTGAATCCTTCAAGATCAGAATTTAGTGAGTCCAGGTGGTTCAGCCTCGTTCTGCAAACTGAGTTAATCTTCAGCACTGTGGATCATGTTTAAATGATTGGATTGGTTATTCTGCGAATGCCTCATCAGTATTAACACTCAGAGTCAGTAAATCGAAAGACAAGCACATGATTGGTTCTAGAACATTAGCAGGTTCTCATCAAATATGTCTGCTGATTAAATATTAATGAAAGTAGAATCCTGCAGCTCAACAGACTGATAAATACATTTAATATGGTTAACAAGGTGACATGACACACATCTCCTGGGGTGTTCACACCACCTGTTAAATAGTATTCTAATCTGCTGCTGACACTGGAACTGGTTTCGAGAAGGAGTCATAAATACTCACATGTAGAACTTTGCACATGTAGAATACTCACATGTAGAACAGCAGAACCTTGTCAGAAGTGCACTGTGATACAGATCGCTCAAATCAAAACAAGTTCAATACAAGAAATCTTCAGTTCAAATGAAGGTTATAAATCTTAATAAGGTGAATAAATGTTTTCACACTCACTCCTCCTCCTTCTCCTCCTCTTCTTCAGGTATGAGTGCAGTACCTGAAGTGACAGTGGGCACTGTGGACTAAGAGTTCTTGGTCTGTCACTCATCACCAACAAGGTCAGTTATTAAAATGGTGCAGCGATGAAAAGGTGATGGAAAACATAGAAATTCAAACAGATTCTTAACTGCTGTGATGTGGCTGTATGACAGCTGTATAACAGCTGTGTGACGTGTGTGACGACTGTGTGACAGCTGTGTGACAGCTGTGATGTGGCTGTGTGATGGCTGTGTGACGGCTGTGATGGCTGTGATGTGGCTGTGTGACAGCTGTGTGACGGCTGTGTGATTTGTTGTGATGTGGCTGTGTGACAGCTGTGATGTGGCGTGTGATGGCTGTGATGGCTGTGTGACGGCTGTGTGACAGCTGTGTGACAGCTGTGACTGTGTGACAGCTGTGTGGCGGCTGTGTGACAGCTGTGATGTGGCTGTGTGATGGCTGTGGCGGCTGTGTGGCGGCTGTGATGTGGCTGTGTGATGGCTGTGTGACAGCTGTGATGTGCTGTGTGATGGCTGTGTGACAGCTGTGATGTGGCTGTGTGACAGCTGTGATGTGGCTGTGTGACGGCTGTGATGGCTGTGTGGCGGCTGTGTGACAGCTGTGATGTGGCTGTGTGACGGCTGTGTGGCGGCTATGATGGGCTGTGTGATGGCTGTGTGACAGCTGCGATGTGGCTGTGTGATGGCTGTGATGTGGCTGTGTGACAGCTGTGATGTGGCTGTGTGTCGGCTGTGTGACAGCTGTGTGACGGCTGTGTGACAGCTGTGTGACAGCTGTGATGTGGCTGTGTGACGGCTGTGTGACGACTGTGACGTGGCTGTGTGATGGCTGTGTGACAGCTGTGTGACAGCTGTGATGTGGCTGTGTGACTGTGTGGCGACTGTGGCGTGGCTGTGTGGCGGCTGTGTGACAGCTGTGATGTGGCTGTGTGACGGCTGTGTGACGGCTGTGTGACGACTGTGACGTGGCTGTGTGGCGGCTGTGTGATGGCTGTGATGTGGCTGTGTGATGACTGTGGCGTGGCTGTGTGACGGCTGTGTGACAGCTGTGATGTTGGCTGTGTGATGTTGACATACCTGTGTCGTGCTGCAGGTGTCTCTGGACTACAGTCGGGAAGAGAAAGTGAATCATGAGGAGGTTCTTCAGATCAGTAAGATGAGGCGGAGGTTCTGCAGAAATTGGTCACTATGTTGATCTCACGCTGCCAGCAGAGCATCAACACACACTGACTCTACTACACAGACTGACCAAACTTCAGAGGAGGAACCACAGAGGAGGAACATCCAGAGTCTATCAGCACTGTCATCACTGTCCACTTGTCCATCTGTCTGATGTGTGACTGAAAATGTTGTGTCAGTTGTGTTATTAAAATGCAGTATGTCTATAACTCTGTCTGTGACTGTGTTTGTTTGACTGTTTATAAACTGCCCTTAAACACATCGCACTATTTGCTCCTGTAAACACCAATCAGTGTCTGTGACAAGTCCCTCCCTAACTGCCAGTTTTAACCAATAAGCATTCAGCTGCTGTTTGATTGGAACTTTAAACCTCTGACCTCATTAACAGCCTGATTCAAGAGCTTCTTACTCAGTTTGTAGAACTTTCAGCTCCATCTTGTGCCCTTCAACAGTCTGTGAATAAACAAAATAACTGAACTTCATAGTTATTTTAATCTATGTGACTGCATCTTTATCTTATATTTCAGTCATTCATGTTTATAAACCTGTTATAAAACCTTCACAGGAGGTGATGTAGGTGTTTATGAATTTGTAGCACTTCAACATTTAGAAGCATAAACACAATGACACTCTGTTGCTATAACGACATTCATATGTATATACTGTGTATATATTTATAGCACATCATGTACAGTTTATTGTCATGTTGTTGTGACATATTGAAACAGACTTCCTGTTTTTTTGTTTTCTGAATTATTTGACACACCTGCTGCATTACTGAAATCTGTTTGGTCTCCACCATCTGTTAATTGTCGTGATGATTGACAGCTCAACAGGCCCTCTGATTGGCTGGCTGATCTACAGGTGATGAAGGCTCAGAGCCAACTTCCTGTTTGTGTTCCACAGGTGTGACTGACAGCAGATGGAGAGCAGGAACAAAACATGTTGTGATAGACAGAGAGGAGAGGAGGAGGAGGAGGAGAGGAGGGAGAGGAGGAGAGGAGGAGGAGGAGGAGAGGAGGAGGAGAGGAGGAGGAGGAGGAGGAGGAGCAGAGGAGGAGGAGGAAAGGGAGAGGAGGAGGAGAGGAGGAGGAGAGGAGGAGGAGGGGAGGAGGAGGAGGAGGAAGGAGGAGAGGAGGAGGAAGAGGAGAGGAGGAGAGGAGGAGGAGGAGGAGGAGGAGGAGGAGGAGGAGGAGAGGAGGAGGAGGAGGAGGAGGAGGAGAGGAGGAGAGGAGGAGGGAGGAGAGAGGAGGAGAGGAGAGAGGAGGAGGAGGAGGAGAGGAGGGGATGAGTGTGTGTTATTGTTTTGTCCTTTCAGGTTGAAATCAGTCTTGATGTTTGAAGGCGGAGCACAATGATGCAAAATAACAATAATCAATAATTCACCTCAGAGTCATTCAAACTAAAGTAACGAGTCTGTTCAGAAAATGTGAGGAGGATAAAGGTCAGATATTTGAATTCAGATGTCAGAAAAATAAATACTGAAGTAAAGTACAGATACCTGAAACTCTAGTGAAGTACAGTAACTAAGTACTTGTACTTAGTTACTTCCCTCTTCTGTCATCTGTACTTATCTGGTATATGATTCACACAGAAATATACACATAGAAATGTGCAGCTTCAGTCTGTCCACACACACACACACACACACACACACACAGACAGGTAGACAGACAGGTAGACAGACAGGTGGTGTGACCTGCTGTGTGTCTTCACGCTGAGTTTCTCCTGCTGTGAGTGGAGCTTTTTATTCCTCCACCGAGAGGAGACAGAGTCACAGTGCAGGCGCTCAGGACACGTCCACACCTCCAGTTACAGAGCAGTCTGCTCCCAGTCTGCTCCCAGTATGGCCAGTTCCCTCCTACAGGCGATGGAGATTTCTGCTTCCCAGTTTCTGGATATTTTCATCACTATGACGATGATGGTAAACCTGATGATCTCAGCTGATGATGTCATCTGGTGGTTGATGATCAGCCAGGAGTTGTGACATCTGTGTTTCTGTGATTTCAGGAAGCGGTTTCATCGAAGAAAAGAGCTGCAGAGTTTCATCAGAGAACTGAGAGATGCTCGACAGCAGGCAGGACTGGTGAGTTCACCTGTTCACCTGTTCACCTGTTCACCTGTAACACAAATAAAAGTTTGAACATTGTGCAGGAGGAGTTTGAAACCAAAAAAGCTGACATCACCTCCTCTCTATAAATAACAAATAAATAACAGTTCAACACTAAGTAGTGACACAAAACTGATTTGAATATTTTGATTGTTATTGTCATTGATTTAAAAATTAATGTAAACCTGACTTCAATATGTTTGTGAATTCTCTTCATTTATGAATTATGTATTTGGAAAATAAAAACACAAATTAGGTCATAACTTTGTAAAATCTGTGTATATCATGTAAGTTTAAGCAACAAACGGTTTATCAACCCTGTGACTTCAGAGGTCAGACACCATTAATCATCTGTTATTGATCAGTGTGAAGTGATGCTGAGTTAATCATCACTGCTCACCGCTGTGACCGCTCAGGTTGTTGTACCGTCCCTTTAACTGCACAGCATCATTAATAACTCACAAATCAAGATCAATAAATACCTTTAAGTTGTTGCATTAATTAACACGTTGTTACATGAGATTCTGTTCATTCTTGTAACTTCCTGAAAGTTCATTCAGTTCTATTCATTTAAATGGAAAGTGTTACTGAAACATTACAACTGCAGCAATTAATCCAATAATTGATTATTAATCAATTAATAAATTAATCACCATCTATTTTCATACTTGATTAATCTGTTTGAGTCACTTAAAAATTCTCAGTTTCTGAGGGCGTCGACATTTTCAACATTTTCAGCAGCTAATGAGAAATGATAACTAATCTAATCATTAGTTAATCATAATCCTTACTAATCATTAACCCACTGAACAATAGGTCCAAACATGCAGGACATGAAGTCAGCAGGGGCGGCAGCAAATGTCACTCCAAGTGACCAGATCGTGAAGGATTAATTCACTGATTTATTACGTTAATCATCAGATTGATTGACAATGAAAATAATCAATAGTTGCAGCTCTGGCTTCAGTTTTTAGTTGAGGCAGATGATGTTTGGAGGTTTGATGGTGAAGATTTCTGTGAGACAATAACAGTTTATATGTTTGTATCTTTGTAGTGATGAAGAAGAAATGATGAGAGACGTTCAAACATCATCATCGTCATCATCATCATCATCATCTTTTCATCTTCATATGAACATGAAGCAGCCAGTCTTTATATCTGAGTGGATTTATTTTTAAGTTTTTGATAGTCTGAAGTTTCAAATCTGATGGATGATCAGTCTGTTTCTGTCAACGGAAGACGATGAGTTCAGGTGCTCACAGACACGGTGGATTTTTGTGTTTCAGGATCTGACTGATGAGATGAGGCAGTTTGTGTCTGAATGTGAGAAGAACAGACGGATCGGACTTGTTGAAGTGAGTTTTTAGTCACCTGTGCCTGACAAGACAAGCTCAGGAGAAACAAACCCTATTACATTTGAACTCAGTTATTTAAAAAGGCTGTGATTGGTTGTTCCAAACTTTTCTGAGTTTGATATTTTGGTGAGAATATTTCTATATGTTTCAAGGGTGTGTGTGTGTGTGTGTGTGTGTGTGTGTGTGTGTGTGTGTGTGTGTGTGTGTGTGTTCTTCTGCAGCTCGTTCACATTTTACCCACTGAGGAGAACTTCCTGTTGTTCTTCAGACAGCAGCTCAGCTCCTGCTCACACTTCCTGCAGGTGAACACACACTTCCTGCAGGTGGACACACACTTCCTGCAGGTGAACACACACTTCCTGCAGGTGGACACACACTTCCTGCAGGTGAACACACACCTCCTGCAGGTGAACACACACTTCCTGCAGGTGGACAGGTTTGTTTGCTCTCAGATCACAAGCAAACAAACATGAAGTTATTTATCTGAACACACTGAGTTCACTCTGACAAACATGATTTTATCTTATTAAAGGGAAAATTCTAGACTTGCACAAATTAATCAATGCTCAGAACCGGGCCGGTTTTCACGTGACCGGCCCTGACCGGTGACCGGCCGATCAGCGTCACATATCTGATTCTGTGCCCGTCATTGTCACACACGTGTTCTGCACGATGGTCACGTCATGCGTGCAGCAGACAAACTGACCGTGACGTCAACACAGCGCTGATGACAGCGACACACTCTGACACACGTCTGCATGAAGCTGGTGTCAGAGACAGATTCCAAGAACAGGATAAAGAGAAGACAGACAGTCTACAACGAGACAGAGCAGCTGACGATGTCTCAGATCAGCCGTAAACCCTCTAGTTCTTCATGCTAATGTTAGCCAGCAGCAGACTGCTGTTCACAGACTGATAGTTAAAATCTCACTTCCTGTTCTGACTGAAGAATAAACAACGTGTGTTGATGCATCTCTTCAAACATTTTCTCATCCAGACTCATTTAACTTCTGCATCTGTTTTTCTCACAGCAAAGTTTTACTGCAGCAAACTGTTGCACTGTGTCTGTCTCTGGTTTGTTTACATCTGCTTCCACAGGAGATCATGTGAAATCGCGTCCCGCAAAATCCCGCAAGATCTCGAGAGATCACGTTCACCTGTTTCATAGTCTTAATATAAAACTATAATGAGGCCTGACTGTAACCTGGTACCTGGAGAAAATTTAAATAGTATTTAATGAATATTTAATAGTCAGTGTTTTATTATGAACATCCAATTTAATCTTTACAAGAAAAGTTGCAAAAACGTTTGTGAATGCTGTCAGTTACAGTTCTTAGAAAGACTGAAAATCGTTTCCTGTGTTCATCCAGTCCAGTTAACATCTCATGCAGTGGCGGCTGGTGAATTTTCCTCCAGGGGGCGCTACAGTGAAAATCATGCAAACATCTTAAGTACCTCACCAGTGTATTTTAATAAAGGACCTTTATTTGTACTTGCAGAACTAAATGAACATGTTTTATAACCTGATGGAACTTACTTAGTTAATATAAGTTAAGGTATTTCAATTAGTGCAATTCTTTTATAATAATTATATTTTATTTTACAATTTATGCTGAAAGACTAAAGTCAGCAAAAAGTACCTCGATAAGCATTAAAGAAATCTGAAACCACAAACCTTCAGACAATGAAAGAAAAATAATGACCACACTAAAACTTATTAGAAAATAACAAGATTTAAGAGTGAATAAATTAATTAATAAAAAAATGCCATCTTATGGCTTAAAATGGACGTTTTATACATAAATTCTCTCTGAGATTTAAACGTCTCAGAGACTCTGTGGTTAAATGTCTTCGACAGGTTTATAGAAAGTTCTTACTTTAAGGTGTGTCACACTTTTCTTTCATAAAACAGAAACTATTTCAAAGTTTGTAAAAAACTAAAACCACACATTCACCTTCTATCTTCTGCAGTGGGGGAATGTAACTAAGTACATTTACTCAAGTACTTTACCTAAGTCTAATTTCAAATTACATCCATATTATATTACTTTATAGTTGTACTTTTACTCCACTACATTTACCTGACAGGTACAGTTACTAGTTACTGACAGGAAACATTTTACTGCACAGTGGGTACTTTTACTTTTCATACTGAGAACAGCTGATAATGTTTACATACTTTTACTCAAGTAAGGTTTTGACTGCAGGACTTTTACTTGTAGTGGAGTATTTTCACAGTGTGTATTAGTGTTTTTAGTGAAGTAAAGGATGTGAATACTTTCTCCAGTACAGCTCACCTGTCTGAAAGTTGAAAGTAGCTCACCTGTCACTAAGTTTATCATCTTCCTCTGATTGTTGTTGCTTCATGATGTCAGCTGATCGGGTTCTTTAACTCTCAGCTTCTCTTCCAACGTTCTCCTCTCAGAACACGTTGTTTCTTGTGACTTCACAGATTTTATGTCTCCATTGTAGCAGCTGAGGCACTAAACTCCTCAGATGAGCAACACATCTCACTCTGCTGTATTAATTATCAGATCGATCGATCCAGTCGCTCTCTGCTGCCACCCAGAGGTTGATGATGTATAAACCAGCATCATTCAGATGAACGCTGAGGCTGCAGGTTCTGTGGTTCCACCAAGTTCCTGTCTGTTGTACTGAGAGGATCCAACTGTGTACAACTTATAGTGAGAGTCAATGGAAGAAAAAACTGCACCTCAAGCTGGAAACAGCTGTCTGTAACTTTAGACATCGTAAAACATTTTTAACAACACATTTTAGTGCAGATGATACATTTTACTCACTAACTACACAATATTATCGCTGCTCATTCAAAGAAATATACAGTACAGATCTTCAAGTAATTAAGTCTTCTTCACTGAAGTTTTAAGATGTGGGGAGAGGTGGGGTGGCGCCCTCTTTTGACCAGCCGCCACTGATCTCATGTCAGTTTACTGTTTTCTGACTTCCTCTTCAGGTGTGGAGACGTTATGATGCCGACCACAGTGGATACATCGAGGCCGATGAGCTGAAGGTGAGAGGTGCATGCTGGGAAAGTCTGTTAAAGTAGGCTGATGCAGAGTAAAACGCTAACGTGATGCTATGCTAATGTGGTGCCATGATAACATAATACTATGCTAACATAATGCTATGCTAACGGCCCTGTAGAGCTTCCTGAAGGATCTGCTGCTGAAGTCTCAGAGAACATGTGACGACAAGAAACTGGATGAGTACACAGCTGCTACTGTGAGTAATACTGCGTTAATCCTGCAGTAAAACCGTTAGTCCTGCAGTAAAACTGTGTTAATCCTACAGTAATACTGTGTTAGTCCTGCAGTAAAACTGTTAGTCTTGCAGTAATATTGAAAGTGTTTGTTTGTTCCAGTTGAAGATCTTTGATTCAGACTCTGATGGGAAACTGTGTCTATCAGAGATGTCCAGGTGAGTGTGAACTGGTTCAAACTGGTTTAAATGTGTCTGTACTGGTTTAAACTGGTCTGAGGTTGGTCTGGTTGTTTCAGGTTACTTCCTGATGAGCAAAACTTCCTGCTGAAGTTACAGGTGAGTTTACCTGTTCACACACCAGAGAAGAAGAATCACTGCAGGATATGTCACAAAAAATCAGAGATAGAATCTGTGAAGTGTGAAGATTTAATATTTATGATGTATTCTTTCTGTCTGTCTGCCTCTCTGTCTGTCTGTCTGTCTGTCTGTCTCTCTGTCTGTCTGTCTCTGTCTGTCTGTCTCTCTGTCTGCCTCTCTCTGTCTGCCTGTCTCTCTGTCTGTCTGTCTGTCTCTCTCTTTCTGCCTGTCTCTCTGTCTGTCTGTCTCTCTGTCTGTCTGTCTGTCTCTGTCTGTCTGTCTCTCTGTCTCTCTCTCTGTCTGCCTGTCTCTCTGTCTGTCTCTCTGTCTGCCTGTCTCTCTGTCTGCCTGTCTCTCTGTCTGTCTCTCTGTCTGTCTGTCTCTCTGACTGTCTGTCTGTCTCTCTGTCTGTCTCTCTGTCTCTCTGTCTGTCTGTCTCTCTGTCTGCCTGTCTGTCTGTCTCTCTGTCTGTCTGTCTGTCTGTCTCTGTCTGCCTGTCTCTCTGTCTGTCTGTCTCTCTGTCTGTCTGTCTGTCTCTCTGTCTGCCTGTCTCTCTGTCTGTCTCTCTGTCTCTCTGTCTGTCTGTCTCTCTGTCTGCCTGTCTCTCTCTGTCTGCCTGTCTCTCTGTCTGTCTGTCTCTCTCTGTCTGTCTGTCTCTGTCTGTCTGTCTCTCTGTCTGCCTCTCTCTGTCTGCCTGTCTCTCTGTCTGTCTGTCTGTCTCTCTCTTTCTGCCTGTCTCTCTGTCTGTCTGTCTCTCTGTCTGTCTGTCTGTCTCTGTCTGTCTGTCTCTCTGTCTCTCTCTCTGTCTGCCTGTCTCTCTGTCTGTCTCTCTGTCTGCCTGTCTCTCTGTCTGCCTGTCTCTCTGTCTGTCTCTCTGTCTGTCTGTCTCTCTGACTGTCTGTCTGTCTCTCTGTCTGTCTCTCTGTCTCTCTGTCTGTCTGTCTCTCTGTCTGCCTGTCTGTCTGTCTCTCTGTCTGTCTGTCTGTCTGTCTCTGTCTGCCTGTCTCTCTGTCTGTCTGTCTCTCTGTCTGTCTGTCTGTCTCTCTGTCTGCCTGTCTCTCTGTCTGTCTGTCTCTCTGTCTGTCTCTCTGTCTGTCTGTCTCTCAGGGAGTAAAGATGTCCAAACATGACTTCAACAAGATCTTTGATCTCTACGACCAGGTTGATTGTTTTTAATGTTTGTTGATGATGATGATGATGTCATGGTGATGTCATGGTTGTAATGTTGTCTGCTGTCCAAGTGCATCATGGGATTGTAGTGGTACATATTTTTCATCATGATGTTCACTATGTAGTGATGCAGTTGGCATCCTCTTCACTTTGGTATTTTTCTGTTTTGTTTTTTTAATCTAGCTCAGATTTAGCTGTGAGAACATTCCTGACCAGCTGTCAGCTGCTGGGGGAAATTAGTTTGGACAATTTATGTGACACTTGATTTATATTAAAGGAGGTAGATTTTCACTGTGCTATGAATTAGGCCAAGGCCAAAAAACAAGAACACCTGTTACACAGGTGTGTTTGGATGTGAGTTGAAATGTGTGAAATAAGAGTGATAAGTGTGTTTTTTAATAAGGTTGATGAGGTGTTATGGCACTGATCCCAGACCTTACTGGACATGTAGGAAACTGAATGATATTTGAACTGTTTGTGTTTTAGGACGGCAGTGGATTCATACGAGACACACAGCTGGAGGCTCTGCTGACACACACCCAGGTGACACACACCCAGGTGACACACACCCAGGTGACACACACAGACGCAGGGTGATTTTCAGACTGACCCAGAGTTCTGTCTTACAGGATGCAGTTCTCTGACTTTGGGTTCTGTCTTACAGGTAGTGGACCCTGCAGACGTCCCTCTGTGTCTCTCAGTCATCATGGAGTTATCAGACGGAGGAAAACTGTACCGCTCTGACCTCAGTCTGCTGCTCTGTCACCAACACTGACACGTCTTCTTTATAAAGCTCCGCCCCCTACAATCACACCTTACATAGAGACAGAAGTCACTGTCATCGTGTGGAAACCACGCTGCTCATGTCTGTTGTGGTTCGTCGTTCTTCTGTTGCCAAACTTTGTGTGCAACTTTGTTGTTACGCCGACCTGTAAAAGGATCTATAATTTTAATTTAATGAACAGACATGATGTTTCCCTCTCCAGTGTGGGCGGGGCCACTTTACTCCTGGGTCATGTCCCATCCCTTTTTTGGGTGAAAACAACCAATTGAATTTGATTGATGGTAAATACAGATTCTGAGATCTTTGCCAATCAACAATCGGCATCGTTATCCAGAAAAAATAAAGAAATAAAGATCCACTCCGTGCCCCGACCGTACCTTTGTCCAAACCTGAAGTAGAACCACATTACTGAATCTCCAGCTGATGTATTTCTCACACCTGTCACTCTTTATATCATTCACAAGCTTTATGTTGCTGTTTTTCTTCTGTAGAACCAAACTCCATTCTAAAAACAGCTGTTTAATAGTAGGAATGTATTTTTTCACAGTAAAAACTTTAGTTCCCCCTTAATTTAGACCGTTTTCTGATTCTTTTTGATCTACAGACACAGTCGGCTCACATGTCAGTTACTCAGTGACATCATTAACTGACCTGTGATCAGGTGTTTGACACACACGCACTGACTGGTTTTACAGAGCTTGTTTTCACCCATAGGGGGCGTGGTCATAAGACATGATGTATGGCTGCTCTTATCTATAGTGTTACACCAGGCCACGCCCCTCCAGCCGTGTGCCAGGTTAAAGTGTCTCAGGTGAACTACACCTGTTGTAGAAATAAAAAGTGAAACTTTGACTCTCAGGTTTGTTTGTAGTTCTGTCAGCATTTTCACATCCACATTAAAGACTGTTACACTTCCTGTTCCTGCTTTTTGGACTTCATGTGAATCACAGATAACTCACAAAAACACCAAAGAAGAAGAATTCAAACCATTGCCAACTTAACAAAACTTTATTTTAACACACAAACTGACTGCAGGAAACCTTGTAACAACAGAGACTGACACTGAGCGTGACTGTCCCTCTGGCTACCAGCTAACAGGCTAACAATGTCTCCTGTTGGAGAAGCTGTGCCAATAATCAATCGATCAGCAGACATCCGTCACATTCTGTCATCATCATGACATTAGCAGCTCACAGTGATCTGATTGGTCCAATGAAGAGTGTTTTTAGGATTGTTTAGTTTTTCTGATCATCGCCTCCATCATCTTCCACTGATCTGGAGTCACCTGATGAACAAACACATTTTTTATTAAATATGTCATCAAGAAAGACAGAGGACATGAAGACAGAGGACATAAAGACAGAGGACATAAAGACAGAGGACATAAAGACAGGGGGCGTAAAGACAGGATGTAAAGACAGAGGACATAAAGACAGAGGACATAAAAGACTGGACGTAAAGACAGTGGACATGAAGACAAGATGTAAAGACAGAGGACATAAAGACAGAGGACATGAAGACAGAGGACATAAAGACAGGGGACGTAAAGACAGTGGACATGAAGACAGGATGTAAAGACAGAGGACATAAAGACAGAGGACATGTAAGACTGGACATAAAGACAGGATGTAAAGACAGAGGACATGAAAGACTGGACGTAAAGACAGAGGACATGAAGACAGATGACATAAAGACAGGGGACGTAAAGACAGATGACATGAAAACAGTGGACATAAAGACAAGATGTAAAGACAGAGAACATAAAGACAGGATGTAAAGACAGAGGACATAAAGACAGTGGACAAAAAGACAAGATGTAAAGACAGAGGACATAAAGACAGAGGACATGTAAGACTGGATGTAAAGACAGAGGACATGAAGACAGTGGACAAAAAGACAAGATGTAAAGACAGAGGACATAAAGACAGAGGACATGTAAGACTGGATGTAAAGACAGGATGTAAAGACAGAGGACATAAAGACAGAGGACATACAAGACTGGACGTAAAGACAGTGGACATTAAGGCAGGACGTAAAGACAGAGGACATAAAGACAGAGGACATAAAAGACTGGACATAAAAACAGTGGACATGAAGACAGAGGACATGAAGACAGGATGTAAAGACAGAGGACATGAAGACAGAGGACATAAAGACGGGATGTAAAGACAGTGGACATTAAGGCAGGACGTAAAGACAGAGGACATAAAGACAGAGGGCATGAAAGACTGGACGTAAAGACAGAGGACATGAAGACAGATGACATGAAGACAGTGGACATTAAGGCAGGATGTAAAGACAGAGGACATAAAAGACTGGACATAAAAACAGTGGACATGAAGACAGAGGACATAAAGACAGACGATACGTCCCGCAGCTGATTTATGAAAACATGTCAGACACCTTCAGTCAGTGATGGTTCATGTCTCTGAGGGACACGTTTCGGTGGGACACTCACCCTGCGCAGCTCGTTAAACTCTCCAGCCAGCAGCACAAATTCTCCTCCATCGAACCGAATCACCTGAAAACAAACACAGTCAATAAACTCTGACCTGAGATCAGACATTTTGTCAAGACGGTTTTAAGTCTCAGATTCTGAATGGACGACACCAAGTGAGACACTGCACACAGAACCGGTGGTGGGTCAGATCTGAACCTGTAGAACTGCTGGAGAACCAGCAGGCTGTCTCTGAGGACAACTAAGACAGCATGAGAATATGGACAGCAGTGTGGACAGACATGTGGACGTGATCTAAACTGTCTTTGATGATGTTCACGCTGCAGACTGGAGTCTCCATTCACAGAGACAGTTTTATTTCTCGTGTCCTCGGTGTGACTGCAGACACAAACTACTGCCAACATGATGAACAACAACAACAACAAACTTCCTGTAAGTGATTATAAAAAAGAAAATAAAGTTTTTCAATTTTTTTTCACCAATTTATTATTTACAGAAAGTTGCTCATTAGTTTTAGATGATTTCTAACAGAAGAACAAATGATCAATAACCTGAAGTTAAATGATTTCAGCTCGATGAGCTCGTCCCTGACATGTGACCCGAGACGTCGCCATGAACTCACCGCTCCAGACATCCAGCTGGCGAAGTTGCTGCTCATGTACGCCGCCAGGTTTGCGATTTCTCCTGGTTTCCCGAGTCGACCCGTCGGGATCCGGCCGAGCATCTCCTTCTCAAAGGTTCCGGTCGGGTCCAGGCGGCTCATCGCCCCCTGAACACAACAAACGACATGTAAACAACAGGGAAAACAACAACAAACAAGTCAACAACGACAAACAAACAACAGGTCAACAAACAGGTAAATAAAAAACAAACAACAGGTAAACAACAACAAAGAAGAGGTCAAAACAACAGGTCAACTACAACATCAAACTACAGACAACAAACTGGTAAACAACAATAAATAACAACAGGTAAACAATAACAGACAATTGTAAACAAACACCATCAGCTGTGGACAGAGGGGTGGTACCTTGGTTCTGATTGGTCCAGGCTGGATTATGTTGAACCTGTGACCATAGCGCCCCCACTCTGCAGCCAGAGACCTGACACACACCACAACAACAACAACAACAACAACAACAATACTGTTACCACAGCAAACACCCATCAGGGATGATCAACATCATCAGGTCTGTTACACGTCAGACTGACTTGTAGAGCGCCTCGACTCCGGCCTTCGCTGACGCACTCGGGACCACGAAACCAGAACCAGACTCAGCGTAGATGGTGGTGATGGCCAGGAAGGACGCACCTGAATAAGAACAAGAAGGACGCTGCTACACAATGAACAACAAAGAACACAAACAATACAAACAAACAACAAATAATTCAATCTATTTATATAATTTATAATATAAAAGTTTAGTTCCTTATTAATCATCCACAAAGATCTGAGTGAAGATGATGCTGTTGACCAGGTCAACATCAAAACACAACTAAAGAAAAATCTATATTGGTTTACTTTCATACAATATTTAGAATATTTTCAGCTCTTTATCTTTCTGTCAGACAGACTTTTCTGACAGGAAACCACGGTTACATAAGACAAACATCACTCTCTACAAACCAACCAAACTCCATTCATAAAATCAGTAATTTTAGTTCACAGAACTCAGGAGTTGTTGGTCTGCTGCTGCCTCCATCTGTTAGTGTGTTTGTGTTGTTGTGAGACTTCAGTGTTTTAACACATTAGTTTGGATCTGAACTAACGTTACTTGCTGCAGATGGAGGCAGCAGTCGACCAACAACCCCTGAGTTCTGTGAACTAAAAATACTGATTTTATGAATGGAGTTTGGAACAAAATGATCCCTCCCTGTTTAAGCATGTTGAGTTGTCTCAGACTGAAAGAGGCAGACGAAGTGGAACAAAGATGTTTTGTTGGCAGCAGATGTTGTGGACTTTTTTGAGATTAGTTCATGGATTTAAGTGCAGAATTTTCATTATAAATATCTGAGCATAATCACGTCCAATTCAATCCCAGTAAGAGGAACAAGAACTTAAATGACAATATTTCAAATTTGTAGTAAAACGAATTTCTTATACTTTTACATGCTTACTGTTGTGAACACAGAATCTTAAATTACAGTCAGATGTTTGAGTTTCCAGACAGTTTAAAGTTCCAGTCTGAGTTTTCATCAAACATTACAGCTGACTCTTGAGAAGAACAGTGATGGAGGATATTCTGGATCTCCTGCCACCTATTTTATTATATTATATTTTAATTACATGACAGGCTTGAAGGTGCACTAATGACGTAAAGGACCAGTGTGTAGGATTTAGTGCCATCTATGTGGAGCTCACAGATTACAAACACCTCGTCTCACTCTCCTCTTCCAGGCCTGCAGTAGAAGGTACAGCGTGCACGAAGCTCGCAGAAACATAAAAGTTTGTCTGTGTTTGGTTTGTCTGCTCTGGGCTCCTGTAGAAACATGGTAGTTCAACATGGCGGCCTCCTTCTATAGATAAAAGTTCATTCTAAGATCACAGAAACACAAAGATTCTTATTTTCAGCTGATTTTACACTAATGACAACATACTGATGAACATTATATTACATTATTGACATATTCTGACCTTTAAATAATAATATTACTAATAGTAATAGTGATGATGATGATGATGATGATGATGATGATGATGATGATGATGATGATGATGATGATGATGATGATAAAATGACACACTGAAGCTTTAAGTCCACTTTCAGTCCTGCCATCATGTAATTAAAATCTTGGATCAGTTGTTAGCAGAGAGCTCAGCAGCCGGTGACCACCAAAGACCAGTGGCAGGAGCTGCCAATAAATCTGCCACACTGGACCTTTACTGACCTCAGACCAGTCTAAACTCAGTCTGAACTTTGGTCCAGGCTCAGTGACCTCTGACCTTTCTTCTTCTGAATGAGCCTCTTGCCCAGCTCCAGGGTGATGAAGGCCGTCCCGTTCAGGACGATGTCGGTGATGCTCCTCCAGGCGTTTGGCGACAGATGTTCTGTTGGAGCAACAAAGTTTCCTGCTGCGTTGTTGATGATCACCTGCACCAATCAGGAGACACAACCACTGTGATGTCATAATTTAAATCCATGTAGGGCAATAATCGATCTGAGTTCTGAGGTTCTTTTCACACCACGAAAATGTCTTATTAACCACCGACCAAAAAAAAAAAGTTATGAAAAAATGAGCAGTTTTCTCTGCTCTGAACGTTGGGGGCGTGTCCTGTCTCAAGTGTCAAATACTCAACCACCTGAGAAATGGACGCTCTGTCATCGTCCAGCAGCTGTCCTGGACAGTAACCAACCCGAGGATCAACCTGTTCCTCTCACCTGACCACAAACATCATGTCTGCTCGACAAGAACGTTCACGCCACTGGAGCGTCAGTCTATGTAGCACGTCAAAGTATAGCAGCAAAACTTTCTTTTCTTTTGATATGTCTGAAAATAAAACATCAAAACACTGTTTGATTTTATCACCTTTTAAAAATTAGATTTTTTGTGCTACAAATATCTGGCGGGTCAAATCAAAGCCTGTGGCGGCCCAGGTGCAGCCCACGGGCCCCACTTTGAACAGCCCTGCTAAAAGAGAGCTCTGATTGGTGACAGGACACAGGACGTCCTGCACACGCCGACATTTTAAACCGAGTGACCGTCAACAGACGCCACGGTGTTTTTATTCAATCAGTAACAATTAATGCTGAGAGGTGCAGACAAGTTTTAGAGCGACACGTGCTGCTGTCCCTGATGTCCCTGATGTCTCTGACGTCCCTGATGTCCCTGATGTCTCTGATGTCTCTGATGTCCCTGACGTCTCTGATGTCCCTGACGTCTCTGATGTCCCTGCTGTCTCAGATGTCTCAGATGTCCCTGACGTCCCTAATGTCCCTGATGCCTCTGATGTCTCAGATGTCCCTGCTGTCTCTGATGTCCCTGCTGTCTCTGATGTCCCTGATGTCTCTGATGTCCCTGATGTCCCTGATGTCCCTGACGTCCCTGATGTCCCTGCTGTCTCTGATGTCCCTGATGTCTCTGATGTCCCTGATGTCCCTGCTGATTTCAGCAGAACAATGAGACACATTCTGCACGTGTTCCTCCACCTGAGCAGGTTGGACAGACAGTCTGAGGTGCTGCTGTGCATGAATGTTGATACGTTCCACCTCTAATACACACAAGACAGACGTGTGTGTGTGTGTGTGTGTGTGTGTGTGTGTGTGTGTGTGTGTTTACGTCAGGTAGTCCTGTCAGAGTCTCCATCTGGTCAACACAGCGAGAAACAGCCTGAGGATCTCTGACATCACACTGAACCGCATGGACCTGAGCACAGAGAGAGACCAGTTCAGACCAGTTCAGACCAGTTCAGATCTGTTCAGATCTGTTCAGATCTGTTCAGACCAGTTCAGATCTGTTCAGATCTATTCAGATCAGTTCAGACCAGAGCTGCAATGATTAATCAAACAATCGTTTATTGACTAGTTTATTATTAATTATTAATTAATTTATTAATCGTTTATTTATCAGCTATTTTGCTAATCAATTAATCAGTTTGATACGTTTTTTAAAAAAATGATCAATACATTAATCAATAATGAAAAGAATGATCACCAAATTCATTCAGTCACTACATCAGTCCTGAAAATAGAATTGAATTAAATCCATATTTGTATTTATTAAACGATGTGGCAGATTTCAAATTACATCTAAACATGCAGATGTTAATCACCAGAACAGTTAGAACTTTTATTCTGAAAAAACAAATTCCCTCTGACTTCCTGGACAGTTCCGTCCATGAGACACGCCGACCTCAGAAAAACTTCATCAGGGAAAATATTTTTCAAGAACTCTGGTTTCCACTTTGTTCCTGCGTCATCAATGATTGATTATTAGCAGTTATTGTTACCATCAGTTCTTTTTGTTCTGTTCTCTCCTCGTTCTGCTGAGTTTCGTTCTGCGCTGTTCTTCTGTCTTTATGGGCTCTAACTATCAATTCTATTGATTATTTTCTCCATTAATTAATCCTGTCATAAACTTGATATGTTTCAAGTCTTTACTGTAACAATTATCTTCACCACTAATTGATCTGTCAATCATTTTCTGGATTAATTGATTAGTTGTTTGGTCCATAAAATGTAAGAAAATGGTGAGAAAACCAGAAAATATTCACATTTAAGAGATTTAAAAAAAAAATGTTTAAATCAAATCAAAATAGTTTGAGATTCATTTGATAAGTGATTAATAATCGATAACTGTACTTGATTGTGTGTTTTGTTAACTTGAAGAAACTGTTTGTTTACATTTTAGTGCTGCTTTATGTTGAACTCGCAAAAATAAAATACTGTTGGAAAAAGAAAAAGGGGTCGTTCTTCTGCGTATGAATTCTACTGGGTCTGTTCTGGTTCTGCTTCTGGTTCTGGTTTAGTTTCAGTACTGGGCTAAGTCTGTTCTGGTTCTGCTTCTGGTTCTGGTTTTAGTTTCAGTACTGGGTCTAAGTCTGTTCTGGTTCTGCTTCTGGTTCTGGTTCTGGTTTTAGTTTCGGTACTGGGTCTAAGTCTGTTCTGGTTCTGCTTGGTTCTGGTTTTAGTTTCAGTACTGGTCTAAGTCTGTTCTGGTTCTGCTTCTGGTTCTGGTTTAGTTTCGTACTGGGTCTAAGTCTGTTCTGGTTCTGCTTCTGGTTCTGGTTCTGGTTTTAGTTTGTACTGGTCTAAGTCTGTTCTATTTTAGTTTCTGTACTGGGTCTAAGTCTGTTCTGGTTTTAGTTTGCACTTGGTCTAAGTCTGTTCTGGTTCTGCTTCTGGTTCTGGTTTAGTTTTGGTACTGGGTCTAAGTCTGTTCAGGTTCTGCTTCTGGTTCTGGTTCTGGCTTTAGTTTCGTACTGGGCTAAGTCTGTTCTGGTTTAGTTTCAGTACTTGGTCTAAGTCTGTTCTGGTTCTGCTTCTGGTTCTTAGTTTCAGTACTGGTCTAAGTCTGTTCTGGTTTAGTTTCTGCTTGGTCTAAGTCTGTTCTGGTTCTGCTTCTGGTTCTGGTTTAGTTTCAGTACTGGGTCCAAGTCTGTTCTGGTTCTGCTTTGGTTCTGGTTTAGTTTCAGTACTGGTCTAAGTCTGTTCTGGTTTGCTTGGTTCTGGTTCTGGTTTTAGTTTCGGTACTGGCCCAAGTCTGTTCTGGTTTAGTTTCTGGTTCTAAGTCTGGTTCTTGGTTCTGTTCTGGTTTTAGTTTCGTACTGGGTCTAAGTCTGTTCTGGTTCTGGTTCTGGTTCTGGTTTTAGTTTCGGTACTGGGTCTAAGTCTGTTCTGGTTCTGGTTCTCTCACTTTGTTCCCGGTCTGGCTGCTGATCTCCTCGGCCGTCTGCTGCAGGACGTCCAGCTTCCTTAACAACAAACACAAACATGTGATGTCATGAAGAACTCATCCAATCAGATCCTCAGCCCGTCACATGTGACCGGGCGAGGTCCCGTCTGTGTTCTGGTCTCAGTTGTAAATAAAGTTTTGTGACCTGCTGGCGATGACACACTGAGCTCCGAGCTGGGACAGGGTGGTGGTCATGGCGCGGCCCAGTCCCGTCCCGCCTCCCGTGATGAACGCCACTCTGTTGTTGAAACTTCCTGCCGGCAGCATGACGACTTCAGAGGGCGGGAAGAACGCCGCCTGAGGATGAGGTGGGAACCCCTGAGGAAGAACCGCCGAGCTGTGGAACCATGACTGAGAGAGAACAGACACAAGAATGTTCCTTCAGGGTCTGATAGAGGAATGTTTATCATTAATCAATTAATCACCAAAGTTAAAAATGTATGGAAATATTTTGTTTCTCCAGACAGACGAACACGAGAGTGAAGGTTTTATCACGGTTTATTATTATTTAATAAATTTTTACTATAGTTATTATTATTTACTTGTTGTTAAATTATAGTTTAATTTGTGTTTTATTATTGTTTAATGATTCTTTTGTTATTTTGTTTTAGTTTATTTTTAGTTATTATTATTATTATCATTGATTTTGTTTTTGCTTCATTAATTAAAGTTTCACAGAACTAAAGAGCCGGTAGAAAAAAATTAGCCGAGAAAAAGAAGTGCATGTGAGTAATTATTTATCGATTATTGATTGCTGACATATTCTATTGTTCAGGAAAATGCACAAAGTTTGCAGTGTGAATGAAATAACATGAAAAACATTCAAACAAAATGTAAAATACTATTTTCAAAAGGAGATTATTGTTTATTTTTCAGCAACACAGCGTTTGTTTGTTTGTTTGTTTGTTAACTTGTATTGTAATTTGATGTGATTGTAGGTTTTATATTTCAATAAAAATGATTTCAAAAAGAAAAAAGAGCGAAGTCAAACAGAAAGTGAAGGAAACATGAATGTTGTGTTGAAGTGAGTTACAGGTTAAAATATAAACATAAACATATGAAGTTTTGAACAAACTGAGGTGTTGTTGGCGCCACCTGCTGGTCACATGGCTGAAGTACAGCAGGTCACTCACACCAAACTCCACTTGATTATTCTCTGATTTTAGAGAAATATTAACACCATATTTATATTGATATTCTCAGTGATTCAGACACGAATCAGATCCAACAGAAGAAACAGATTCAGAGATCTGAGTTGATCTGGTTCAAACTGGGTCAAAGGTCAAACTGCAGAATCATTCAATCAAATCAATACATTTATTAATGACGTTTCATGTGATTTAAACAGCGTTAAATTCATTCAAAATCAGTTTTATCAGTTAGACTGGACTGATTATTGATCATTGATTGTTGATATGCTTGTTTTTGCAGCTCCTCTTTTTCATCACACTGTGCAGTTTTACAATTAACTTTATTTAATAAAAGTGAACAAAGTTTTTTTGTTTTTCTCACCCTGTGAACTGACGTCGTCACTGATCTGAAAACTTCTGCTTTTCTCCAAAACACAGCGGCCGCCATCTTGTTCAACTGATGACCTTTGACCTGGATCACACCAACATGGAGGAGGGGGAGGACGAGTTTATAGTCTGTCACGCATGGAATGATGGGAGACGTAGTTTTAAAGCTCCGCAGACAAAAACTGATTAGAATTCATTATATTTATATTTTTATGTTTAACATCAAGTTTCTGTTAAAAAACAAACAAAAACTAAACATTTCAGATCTGCTGACGAGTTTAAACTCTATTTGAAACAGCAAATTTCTTACAACACAGAAAATATAGAAATGAAAATAAAATCCTCAACAACCCAAATGCGGTTTTTATGTGAATTTAAGGATCATTCAGATCAATCATGTTGTTTGTCCTCTCAATCATGTTGACAAATCATGTACAAATATAAACACTTTCAAATGAATATTTGTTTAGTTGTTTGTTTATTTTAATGTTTGTTTGCTGATCAAATTTAAATAAAACGCTTCATAAAGTCGTTGTGTACCTTTTTTGTTTTTAAAGCTTTAAGCTGTGAACACGTGACCACTTTTTACCCTATCATTTAACGTTTAACTGTTTAAATGACGTCATTAACCCCGCCCCCTCTGTGCGCTGCAGTGGTTCAGTCCAGAATGTGACGATGATCACGTGTTACCGTAATATGTCTGAAAGATTGTGACGCCAGAAAAAACACCCTGGTTGATTTTTGATTTCTCTCCACAAATGAACTTCACATGCCAGGTGCTCGATATCCAATCAGTTTCATATTGATTACTGATCAGATGATGAGTCTGACGATGCTTTTATTTTGAAGTGGTTCCTGTGTGCTCGGTCAGTTACGGTACCGGTCGGTGTGGTCCGACAGACGGTCTCATCACGGAGCTGTTCAAAGCAGCAGCGGATCGATCAGCTGTAGTATCGACAGGTGATCAGACTGATGGAGGACCGACCAGAACCCGAACTGACTCCTGAAGTGGTTCCTAAACTGATCCTGGTCTTCAGCGGGAAGAGGAAGTCCGGGAAGGACTTCGTGACGGACCTGATCCAGGAACGGTGAGTGTTGGTGCCGTCAGTCCCCGATAATCACATTGATTAATGATATTTGATCAATAAATACAAAGACGAACAAAGTTCAGTCATGTTCACGGTTTCAATTTATTATTACAAGTTACTGTCACTGATCAGAGGGCAACGATTAATCCAGTAATTGATTATTCAGTCAGTTACCAACTATTCTAATAATCGATTAATCACATTGAGTCATTTTTTAATTTAAAAAAAAATCTGATTTCAGTTTCTTAAATGTGAATATTTCCTGATTTCTTAACTCTCTGACTGTAAACTGATGATCTTTGAGTTGTGATGATGTAGACTGATCAATATCACTGATCAATATTTTCTGACATTTTCTGGACCAACCAATGAAATGATTGATGAAGAAAATGATCAGGAAGTTAATGTTCCAGGAAAGACTTGAAAAATAAGTCCAAACATGGTGACAGGATTAATTCATTGATTAATGGAGAAAATAATTGACAGATTAATCAATAATGAAAAGAATCATTTGTTGCAACTTGCCTAGTCTTGTTGTTTGGTTCACGTTCCTTCTTCTGCAGTTTAGGATCTGATGTTTGCTGCGTCCTGCGTCTGTCTGGACCGCTCAAACAGCAGTACGCTCAGGTGAGACACACAAACTGTCGCCATGGTTACTGCAGAGTCATTACTGGGTTCTGCTGAGTCATTACTGGTGTACTGGTCCTGCAGGAACATGGTCTGGACCTGGACCAGCTGCTGGGTCCTGGTGTCTATAAGGAGCAGTATCGGGCTGATATGATTCGCTGGGGAGAAACACGACGATGTCAGGATCCCGGATTCTTCTGTCGCCTGGCAACCACAGGAGTCCACCAACCTGTCTGGGTGCGTCACTGTGCACTGCTGATGTCACCACCACCTGTTCCTCCTCTACTTCTTTACCTCCCTAGCAACCACCTGACAACCACCTGACAATAAAGTGGAGACAATTAGAGATGGCATTAGTGTTTACATACATGTTGCTGCTGATTGGTTAACACCTGTGACACACCCACCAAACGAGAAAAGACGCACCTGAGAGCTGTTTAGAGGAAACATGACGTTCGATCCGACGCTATCTGCTCTCTGATTGGTCTGGTGGTGAGTGACGCTCTCTGCTCTCTGATTGGTCAGGTGGTGAGTGATGCTCTCTGCTCTCTGATTGGTCAGGTGGTGAGCGACGCTCTCTGCTCTCTGGTTGGTCAGGTGGTGAGTGATGCTCTCTGCTCTCTGATTGGTCAGGTGGTGAGTGATGCTCTCTGCTCTCTGATTGGTCAGGTGGTGAGTGATGCACGGCGGCTGTCTGACCTGCAGTGGTTCTGGTCTGAGTTTCCTCAACAGACTCGAACTGTCAGAGTTCAAAGTTCAGAAGTGACACGGAAACAGAGGGGGTGGAGCTTCACCACAGGTGAGATTACCTATCTGTGTGTGTCCATCTGTCTGTCCATTCACCTGTCTTGCTGTTCACCTGTCTCTCTGTCTACCTGTCTGTCTCTCAGGTGTGGACGATGCAGAGTCAGAGTGCGGGTTGGACAGCGGAATTGAATTTGATTGGATAATCACAAACGAGGCCGACGCCCCCTCGTTACATGAGCAGCTGCAGCCAGTCCTGAAGCTGGCCCAAGAAGCAGCTGATAATCTCTAATCAATAATAAATATTGATGACATGACGATCAGTACAGTCTGTAGCAGCAAAGACTCATGGGAAACAGACTCACCTGGACTGTAAACACTCACCGGTCAGTGAAAATGTCTGATTGGTTCCTGCATCACAAGACTAATCAATATAATACATATAATATTTATTATATTGATAATAAAACTAATTATCACTGAACTGAAACTATAAAATCTGATTGTTTGTTCTTCAGCTGAGTATTGATTAGTTTATCAATTGATTTATTGATTTGTTTATTGATCTGTACGTCTGTTGTTTCTTCAGGGGTGGAAAGTAACTAAAATACTTAAGTTTAACTGATTAGTACTCACAGTATTAAATACTTCAAATTGAAGTACTGATTACACAGTAATACTCAAGTATTGATCACAGAACAGCGACAGGAGAACTTTTACTTCTGCTGTCGGTTCTTCAACATGTCAGATTTTTACAGTGTAGAGTTTTCAGGTAATATTCCTGCACGGTTCCACGTGAACGTTGGTTTGATCCAGTCACAGGTGGAACATGTCTCACTGCTGGTTCTTTGCAGCAACTGATCAACTTTTATATCATGTATTGATTAAATACTAATAAAACCTCGGTGAGGCTGTGGATTTAATCATCCTGATGTGTTCAGCAGGTGTCGTCATGGTGACAGTGACAGCGTACCATCAGGGTCAGGAATGAAAAAACGGTTATTGATTAAAATCTGAATAAAAATGATCACAATAATAACAGGAAACATTCAGTTGTCTCATCAGTTTAAATTTCTGCCATTTGAAACAAAAAGATTCAAACTGAATATTTTCTGAATTTGATCATTTGTTTGGACGTCAACCTGCAGACGACATCATGGAACAGCCTGCAGGTATGAATGTGTTCAAGACTTTAAACTTATTAGATCAAAGTTGACATCAATAATCGATCAAACCCGACGATGGAAGGAGACAGCGTCTGTGTTTTCAGTCTCTTGCTGTGAGTCTGTTCTGACAGACAGGATGCTGTCTTTGATTTATTGATTGTCAGTTCCAATAAAATATTGATTGATGTATTTTACAGCCTGATGTTGAACTTCTTCTAAACATAAATAAACAATAACAAATACGTTGTGTTGTGAATCCAAGATGGTACGTTCCGACTTCAAGGCAACATTTTATGTTTCAACAGTTTGACATCAATTATCAAATAAAGAACATTAAACATTTTCAAATTTGACTTTTGACTCATTCGTCTGCAGACGTCTGTTTAATTTTTTTCCAGATTATAAAATGACGGAAAAAGACAATTTGTTTTGTGGAGAGATGATGATGATGATGATGATGATGATGATGACAATGACCATGTGACAAATTAAAAAAACACTGCTGTTAGTATTGCACTGTAACTACGGAGGTGATTTTTCAGCAGGTCTGTTACAAAAATCAAAAAATAGATCATCACACCAGAAATGTCTCCTTAGGACATTTTAAAGCAGTCCTGCAGACTGATGTCCCGCCCTTCATCAGTCTGACATCATCAGATGATGTCAGACTGATGAAATGTCACATGTGATGATACTAATAAAATGTGCTAAGGAGCAGTTTCTGGTGTGATGATCTATTTTTTGATTTTTGCACCCAGTACTCATCAGTTTTGGATGTGCGTGCTGTTTTTGAATCTTCAGTGGGTCTGTTACCATGGAGACAGACAACATGGAACCACAGACAGCTGACAGAACCTTCAGAACCAAACAGGACATGAGACAAAGTCTGCAGCTTCTTCTTCATCATCATCATCATCATCATCATCATCATCATCATCATCATCATCATCATCCAGCTGATTCTGGTTCATGTCAGATCTTTTGTTAAACATCTGAAGGAGTTTTTCTGAGAAAAAACTGAACACACACTAAACAGTAACTGTAACTAAAGTCAAACTTAAACATCATAAACAAATAAAAATGAAACTTTTTTGTCAAATAAACTCAAGTTTAGTTTGTTTTTAAATCCCAGAAATAAAGTTTTTTTTCAAGACATCTGGTTATTTTGTAGTTTTCTTTGTTTGTAGTTTCTTGACGAAGAAACGGAGTACATTTACTCGAATACTTAAGTAGTTTTCCTCCACTCAAGCAAACACCTTCAGCTTCAACACAAATCCATTTTAAAAGAAATCTATTTTACACATTACATTCAGAACTGCAATAAATTAATCAATTATTAAACTTATCACCAACCAGTTTGATAATCAATTAATCTGTCAGAGTTATCTCTGATTCCAGCTTCTTAAACTTGAATGTTTCTGAGGAAATCATCTTTTGGAAACACAAAATTTTCTACAACTAATTGATTATTAGGGAAAATGATTGACAGTTTAATTGATGATGAAAATAAATCTGTTATTTTACAGTTAATTAACTAAATGATGCATTAACAAACAAACCGGAATAAAAAACAGAGTGTTTGGTGTCGGTGCTTTTATTTTATAAAATCCTGTCTCATGATTTATTACAATGAGCTGTGACATCAACAGCACAGTGATGACATCAACAGCACAGTGATGACATCAACAGCACAGTGATGACATCAACAGCACAGTGATGACATCAACAGCACAGTGATGACAGCACCGGCTGGCAGGTAAAAACATTTCTAAACTTTATTCATATCATCAGGTCAAAGGTCAGCTGAAAAACAAACAAACAAAAACAAAAAAACACAAGGTGTGTGTGTCTCTGACCTATGATTGGCCCCTGGTCTACCATATATGGCAGTGGAATGCCTTAAACCACGCCCCTTTGGAACAAAACTATTCAATCATTGGCTAACAGGACAATGGCTCTAATCAATCAATCAATCCATCAGTAATTAATGTGGCAAAGAAAAGTAATCAGAGTAACACAAACCGTTAAGACAAACAATTAGTTGTTAATTAATTAGTTCTTAACGAGGACATGAACGTCTGTAAGTCTGTTAGTCTCCCTTATAGCACCTCCTCGTCTGGACTCCCCCAATAATATGGGGGGGGGGGGGTTGGCACTGTCAGTGGGAGAGGGGGAGAAAGGGGAGGAGGAGGACGTGGAGGAAGAAGGAGGAGGAAGAGGAGGAGGGAAGAGGTTCAACAATCAACAGGAGGAGGAGGACGAGGGAGGAGGTCCAGACAGGAGGAGTAAATTAAAGCAACACTCCAGATGTGACTCAGAGGTTCAGGAATGTGTGAAAACAGGAAGTATTAAGAGACGAAGAGGAGGAGGAGGAGAGGGAGAGGAAGAGGAAGAGGAGGAGGAGAGGAGGAGGAACAGGGAGTGGGAGGAGGAGCTTCAGAAGGAGTTGAGGTCCTGCAGCGTCTGATCCAGGGTGGCGTGGATCTTGATGTTCTCCTCTTTGGCCGAAGCCAGAGCCTCTGAAACAATCAATCAATTTGTCAATACAGTGATCAAGTTCTGCTTGACTCGTTTCTATTATTAATTCTTATGTCCCGCCCCTTTCCTCTCTGTGCTCCAATCACATTTGAGTTTCCTGCACTCAGGTCTGTTCTGAGCTCAACTTATCTGTGTTTCTTTTCTTTTGATTGGAGCTCAGAGAAAAAAGGGGGTGGGACTTGGAGAGATCTCTAATTTTTAATCTTCCTGTCTCACCTTCCAGGTCGTCAATGGTTCGTTCCAGTTTGGCCAATGAACGCTCAGCAAACTCTGCTCTGGTCTCAGCCTGGGCATGACAGGTGACAAACAGGAAACAAACAGGAATTCAGCAGGTGACAAACAGGAAGTCAGCAGGTGACAAACAGGAAACAAACAGGAAGTCAGCAGGTGACAAACAGGTAATAAACAGGTGGTCTCACCTCCTTGAGTTTGCTGCTCAGGTTCTTGATCTCCTCTTCATACCTGTCTTCCTTCATAGAGTACTGAGAGACAGAGACAGATAACCAATTAGAGAACAAGGTGTACTGACACACAGACAACAGCCAATAAGGTATGAGCACACCTGTGGTGTTAGCTTCAGCTGTGAACACTTCCTGACTCACAGGTAAAGGTGGTTCAACACCAAACAGAACAACACATAAGACTGTTTCAGAGTTTGGGTCAAATCCTCACAGAGGAGTTCAGTTACCTGTCTGCAGGTGAGCTAACAGATCAGTGTAACACTTAAGCTAACATGTTAGCTAATAGGTTAAATAAAGCTGAAATCATAAATTCAAATGTATGAATGTGTCACTGCGGTGACGTTCAGGATCCTGTTTCAGAAAGCAGGTTTAATTAAAACTGGTTTTCAGTTTCAGAGACACGTTAAACTCTGGGTCAGTTACCATAGTAACAGACTCTGTGACGCTAACCCACTCGGTGGCAGATTTCTCTCAGACTCCTCCCCTCCTCTCTGACACACCTCAAATCAGAACACACTCACCTGCAGACGTTTACGTCCTCATGTGACATCAGACCATCTTTAACAAGTGCTTTTATGATCAGTGATCAATATCAGACTGAATCAAATCTAAACGCCGTCTGAGAGTCTGTGAATTGATCAGTTTGTTAAACCTGCTCACTGAAACAGGCCCCAGGTGAACTCAGGTGTGTCTTGAGGACATTGATGGGTTTAGTTACAGGTGCAGCACTGTTGACCACACCCACCAATGAAGCTGCCCCACCCCCTTCCTCCTCCTCCTCCTCCTCCTCCTACCTTCTCCGCCTGGGCCTCCAGAGATTTTGAACTAGTGAAGACAGTTTTCAGCTCCTCCTCCATCATTCGACTCTTACTGCAGGTCAAAGGTCACATGACAGGCAGGTGTTTCAGACGTGTGTACAGGTGTGTATTAGAGGTGGAAAATATCAAAAAATGTGCACAGCAGAACCTCAAACCTGCCTGTCTAACATGCGCTCCACCTCACCTGGTTAACCGAGTCACCTGTAGCAGCAGGTGGAGCAGGTGTGGTCAGGTGAACATTTATAAGGACATGTAGAGACGTGTGTTGGCGTAAGGTGTGGCACATCAGTGACGCTGATGCAGGTGTGAACATTATGCAGTTTGAAGCAGAGCACAGATCAACAGAACATGAGAGAACGAGGAATATTCCAACAACATGAAGAACCTGAAAATGTTTCAGAGCTCCAGAAGATGGACCACACTGATTGTTGACGTTCGTACATTTTCCACAAATTTTCTTTAACAATTATTTTCTATTTTTCAACTGACACCGATTGTGACCGGATTAATTAATCAAGAAAAAGATCGACAGATTTAGGCTGCAACTATTGACTATTTTAGAACGTTCGCAGAACATATCTCTGAAGTCAGCAGGGATGGCATCACATGTCGCTCCAAAACCTGCATTTCAGCCTTATTTATTTCTATGCAATAAAATTCATTTAATTTATCGAGAAAATAGTTGATAGATTATGTGCAACCTGGTCTTCACTGTGTCCATCAAGTGAGCGCTGGAGACTGACCGCCAGTTCTCACCTGGATCAACTCCACCACCGCGGTGCCTCTGGCCGCAGCCTTTGTGTCAGCTGTGGCACAGGTGATCATCATGAAGAAGAATTTGCTTTTCATGACTTGCCAGGTAAAGAATAATGTGCATCATGTCTGTGTAACCATGGAAACTGTAGGTGTGATGTCACAGGTGATGTCAAATCGCAGACATGTTGGCGGTGAGACGTTTGAGGGACTGCTGAGCATCAATGTTGATATGTTCCATCACACATATGTGTTGGACAGTGTGTCAGCTGTGTGTGTCACCTGTGTGTGTCGTGTGTCACCTGTGTGTGTCACCTGTGTGTGTCGTGTGTCAGCTGTGTGTGTCGCGTGCCACCTGTGTGTGTCACCTGTGTGTGTCACCTGTGTGTGTCGTGTGTCAGCTGTGTGTGTCACCTGTGTGTGTCAGCTGTGTGTGTCACCTGTGTGTGTCGTGTGTCACCTGTGTGTGTCACCTGTGTGTGCCACCTGTGTGTGTCAGCTGTGTGTGTCAGCTGTGTGTGTCATGTGTCAGCTGTGTGTGTGACAGGTTAAAGTCATGCATTGACCAGCAGCAGCAGCAGGAGGAGGGGCTGAAGCAGCAGCTAAAGGTCAGAGGTCGCAGGAGGCAGCAGGGTGTCAGGAGGAGGTCAGGAGGAAGAGCTGCTCTGGTTTGACTGACAGCAGGTGGGAGGTCAGGTGACCCTCAGTACCTTGTCCTCAGATGCCTGTAGGCTCTTCAGTGATTGGTCGAAACTCCTCAACTGCTCCTCCAACCTCCGAACTTTGCTGTTAGAGAGGCAGGTGGACAGACAGACAGGTGGATGGACAGGTAGCAGGACATGCAGCAGCAGCAGCAGCAGCATATTTCCATGGAAACAGACAGGTAGAGAGAGAGATGATGCTGTCAGATTACAGCGCTGTTAGTGAAGCATTGTGACATCATACTGAGGTCACACAGAGATGACAGCACGTGTCACTAAAACCTAATTTAATTAATCAGTTAGTCAAGAAAATAATCACCAGACCAAGCAGCTGATTGATTAATAAAGAAAATGATGAACAGATTAATTGATGATGAAACATGTTGACATGGACGTATGTCCACATGTTTGGACCCTGTCCTCTTCATCAGTTAATGGAGACATTTGTCCTCAGAGTGAAGGAGACATACATGTGAGACATGTTGGTGTCATGTTACCTGCATCTGACCCTTTGCTAAGCCCCGCCTCCAAACACCAACTGTCCAAGCAACTGTAACTAGAACTGTCAAGCTTTGGATTTCTCTCCATGTTGAAGGCGTGCAGGAGGCTCACTGACAATCGACACAAGAACACGTGTGATGAATGGATTCAACTCTGTCTTCATCTGCTGCAAACATTAGCATGTCTGGCTAACTAATGCTAGCTTTTACTTCACCTCCAGACAAACTCATTAGATCCACTGCATCTGTATTTGTTCTGTGGGGTTTGAGGAGGAGGATGTGGGCTGATGAAGAATCAGATGCATCTCTCTCTGGCTCGCTGTCTCAGGTCTAAGTCGGGTTAGCTTAGCTCTTATCCCGGCTCTCTTCCTGTGGTGATCGTGGTCCAGCTGGTCTGGCTGGGTGACCCGTCTCAAGGTCCGCTGCTCTAATCGAGTCCCTGCTTTTCCTTTTCCCACATTAATGAGTGTATTTCTGTCATCTATCATGTAGATATACCTGCTGTATTTCACCATCTGACCAATGTTAGCTGAGATGTAAGCTAGCTTTAGCCTCAGTCTGTTAGCATTAATGTTATATCATGTACACAGCTGCTAGCTAACTTTACATAAACACTTTGACAGGGTTCTTGTTTTAAAACATGTCAGATGGAAACATTAAAACATCAGCTGGAGACTCTCAGCTGACTCAAGTCCAGTTAGCATTAGCATTAGCTTACATCAGCCAGCTACACTGAAATCTGCTTGTGAGTCTTTATTTTAGTGACAAAATCCACCGTCGTCAGCTGGAAACGAGAAGCTGGTTTTGTTTATGTCTCTAAAGAATCACAGACGTGTTTCAACAATTCCAACATTAAATCTGTAAATAGAAACAGTAACTAAGGAGGGCGGGGCTTAGCGAAGGGTCAATTAGCTCCAAGTCAAATGTATCCATGTGTTTCCATAGCGACGACAAGCCTATCAATGTGTGTGTATCCAGTATCAGAACAGCAGCAGCTTCATGCTGTAAGAAGGTGTTAGACATGTAAGGGGGGTGGGGGGGTGCGTGTGTGTGTGTGTGTGTGTGTGTGTGTGTGTACCTCTCAGCCTGCTCAGCCCGGTCTTCAGCTCGTTCCAGTTCTCCTTCAACCATCACCAGTTTACGAGCCACCTGTCAGTCAGTCAATCACACACACACACACACACACACACACACACACACACACACAGAGCAGCATCTTTATTCTATCAGCTGACAGGAGAGATAACCCATATGAACATATATACATAAAGATGATCTATGAGAATGATCTACATGCAGAGGTGGGAAGTAACTAAGTACAAATACTTAGTTACTGTCCTTAAGTAGAGTTTTCAGGTATCTGTACTTTACTTGAGTATTTAACACAAAGATGATGACGTAATGACTTAACAAGATGTTACAAAACATTACACAAGAAAATAACGCAACAAGAGAAAAAAACATTTAACAACATGACAGACTTTTCCCCCAAAATGCACCCTGCGACATTTATAAACAAGAAACCTGTCTATAGCATATGGTGTGTGTGTGTGTGTGTGTGTGTGTGTGTGTGTGTGTGTGTGTGTGTGTGTGTGTGTGTGGTGTGTTACCTCTTCATATTTGCGTCAGCCTCCTCAGCGATCTGTTTGGCTTCTCTCAGCTGAACTTCCAGCTGTTCCATCTTTTCCTCGTCCTTCAGAGCTCTGTTCTCTATCACCTTCATCCCTCTGGAAGACAGACGGAGACAGACAGACAGGACAGACAGACAGGCAGGACAGATCAAACATCAGGACAAAGACGAGGTTGAGCTCTGCAGGTAACAGTCAGGTGTGTCTGGGAGATATCGACAAAATCAATTGATCACAACATTTGTGACCAGATTATGTCTTTGATCAATATTGTGGCGATGACGATATGTATTAGAACAATCAGATGAATCACTGATCAGTAATCATCAGTCATGTGGATGTGATGACTCAACATTGGGCTTTAGTTCAGGAAATGACATCACTTTGCAGTGATGCACTGATGACATCACCACAGAACCATATCTGCCATATCTAGTGTGATATCACCATATTGATAAATGATCGTATTGATGAGCAGCCCCACCTCTCGCCTCGTCGGCAGCTTTCTCCACCTCGTCCAGTTTGTGCAGGGCGGTGGCGAGTCTCTCCTGAGCTCGGTCCAGATTCTCCTCGCTGAGCTGCAGACGGCGACTTAGAGTCACACCCTGCCTCCGCCTGCAAGACACAGAGCAGGAGCAGTGAGCCCACACCTGACTGCTCCCCTGATGGTTGGCTGCAGTACAGGTCTTAATAAGCCCGCCCCTTCCATGTTAGGAGATGGGCGACCTGTGACAGTCTGTGACGGCCTGTGACTCAGCTTTCTGTGCTGATTGGTCATGGCTCATGAAATGTAACCAATCAGATAGTGCTGTGGCGGGACACTGAGTGAGACCACAGAGTGTTGTATTATTACACTGTCAAAAGTACCATTATAACCTATTAAAGGATATTTGTGCAGTGTAGTTGTGTGTGTGTGTTATTATTATTATCATTATTATTATAGTAAAGAGAGCAGAGAACATTTTAAATTAATTTGATCTTAAAAATATCTGAACTGTGACTTAGTGTGTGTGTGTGTGTGTGTGTGTGTGTGTGTGTTATCAGAGGCTGCATGTTTCCTGCTGCATCTTATCACACAGGATGTTAACTCACTGATAAACACTGTAGTACTGCAGTAGACTGTAGTACTACACTATTAAAGTACAATGCAAGAAATAAAAACAGTAGATTTTCTGTTTGTATATTAATGTCATTCTTAAAGCAAATTTTTACTTCTTGATTACTCAATTAGTCACCAGAATACTTGATAGATTACTCACTAAAAATGGACAGCTGCAGCTTCGAAAAGCTTCATCTCCAGTGGTTATCTATCAATAATCAATTTCAAATTAGCATCATGATAAAATTATCTTTAATGGATCCATATTACTCCTCTGATCTCAGGAACCCAACTAACAACAGGGTGGAACCGATGACATCATCATGATGGCTGACAGTCATTGGTCAATGAGCCCTCCACCACCGTAAGTGTGTGTGTGTGTGTGTGTGTGTGTGTGTGTGTGTGTGTGTGTGTGTGTTCAGAGAAGTTCAGTGTTCAACATATGGGAGAGAAGTACAACTACAGAGTACTAGAGAATACTACAGAGTTCTACAGAGTACTAGAGGGCAGTGAGACTGCCGTCTCTTCACCTACAACATAGCTCACATTCCCACCTCAACATTGCAACATATTTAAAGCATCTGACAGAACCTGACAGAACCTGACAGAACCTGACAAGATGGAACTGGGGAGAACCTCCTCCAGCAGAGGAGGGGTACGTCCTCCACGTTCTGACCTATTTTTCAACTATTGTGATAAACTGTGACAGGATTAATGAATCGATTAATCAAGAAAATAATCAACAGATTCATTGATAATGAAAATGATTGATAGGTGGAGCTCTGGTTCTGAGCTGTGACGTCAGAAGCTCAGAACAGACTGAGCAACCAACCAACATCAAGCATAAAAACATCATCTGAGTTCGTGTCACTGCTTCATCAGTCTGTTAGTATGTGGACGTTCCACTGTGGAACAATTAAAGTGTTAATATGATCTGAACTGTGGTTCCCATGGGAACATGATCAATGGACACAGTCTATGCTGCTGTGATGACATCATGTAGCTTCGTTCAGTGACATCACGGACGTACAGAACATAGGAGAATCTATAAACCTGCACCTGACCAGGTGATGAGTTCAACATCAGTTACCATGGTGATACGGTCAGGTTAAAGACAGACACCTTCATGACACTGAAAACTTTAGACTCAACATATCCTCTATACTGGTTGTGTGTGTGTGTGTGTGTGTGTGTGTGTGTGTGTGTGTGTGTGTGTGTGTGTGTGTGTGTGCGCCCACCTCCTCTCTGCTCCTCCTCTCCTTCTCCACCTCCTTCTGCAGTCTCTCTGCTCTGTCCTCGGCCTCCTCCGCCTGCTCCTGCAGCACTTTAATCTTCTTCTTCACTGCATCGATGCTGTTCAAGCCTCCACTCATCTTCTTCCTCTTCTGCAGGAAGAGCCAATCAGCCGTCAGTCTGATCACATCACACACACTCATCTGATGACAACACATCCTCTGTGTGTGTGTGTGTGTGTGTGTGTGTGTGTGTGTGTGTGTGTGTGTGTGTGTGTGTGTGTGTGTGTGTGAAACTACAAATGGACGAGGTGGATATTTATTACCTGACATTGATAACTGATAATTCACTGCTTCTCATGATTGATACTGATCAGGTAATCATCAGCCCTGATATTTACTGTGCACCTTGATTAAAAACCGGTCTGCAGTCAAGCTCTGTCATTTATTTTTACTCCTGTTGTCCCGCCGCTGCTGAAAATAGTCCCAACAGACGTTCTGTCTGTCTGACGAGGGACGAGCACGATAAGTCGCCAGGTTGATTAAACGTTCAGCACCAGAAAAACTCACCGGTTTAACTAATTATTAATATTTGATCTGTGTAACATTAGTCATACCACATGTTGCCCTGAAAAGTTACCATGTTAGTAAAGCTGCAACAATTAATCAATTATTAAAATCAATCGCCAACAATTTGGTAAACAATTAACCCATCTGAGTTATTAAAAAAAAAAATCTAAACTCTGTGATTTCAGCTTCTGAAATGAGAATATTTTTTGGTTTCTGAGGACGTCGTCTTCAAGAAACACTGAACAACATTTTTGATTTTTCAACATTTAAATAAACAAAATGATTGACAGATGAACTGATAATGAAAATAACTAACAGCGAAGACTTGAAAAGACAGATGTTTGGACAAGACTGTGACAGGATTTAGTTAATCAAGAAAATAATCAATAGATTGATCAACAGTGAAAGTAATGGACACAGTTGAGTTGTTGACATGTTCTGATGTCAAATGTCCTGAGACATTAAAATATGATTTAATTATTAAAACCTGCAGTATTTCTCAATGTTTAATCTTAGCGATTTATAAATTGTACTCAATCTTTGAGTATTTTCCTACTTTTAGACTTTAAACATCACAAAAAGCCTCATTAACATCCTGGACTGTAAGACTTAGTTTATATTTCACTCATTCTGTATATTAACTGTAAAATATATTTTAAAGATCAAACTCTTCTCTGTTAAACCTCCTGCTGATTAAATGCTTTATTAAATGTAGACGTCGACACTGTCAGACCTAAAAACTGAGTCGAGCCATTTTCTTTTTTAAAGTGTCTCAGAGTCTCTTAATGTGAATCAAAATACACATTTTTAAACCATAATTCTTATTGATGTTTGATTTAGAAGGACCACAGAAACGACATGTTATGGTTAAGACACATCTGAAAGAAATATTATTGAATGAATTTGTCTAAAAGTATAAAGTTTACCAGAGTTTGAGCAGAATTCCTGACTTTTTTAAACCAGGAAGTGAGACACAGGTCCTTAGAGTACAGCTGGCCCTTTTTAATGCCTGATTAAATCATCTGGGACACAACTTTAACTTTAAAGGACCAACATTTTCATTAAAAAATCTATTTTAAAACAAAGATGATTATGATGGCACATTTTCACACCTGTTATCAGCAGGTGTTGTTAGTTAAAGATTTTAACATGTTGTTAAATTGTCTGAAGTTGTGAATTATTGTATGTTTTTTGACTCAGAGACAGTTTAGGCTTTAAAATTACAAATGAAAAATGAAAAATGAATGTCCTTCTGTTGCCACATTGATCACAGGTGGAGCCCATGGACATACACTCCAAAGCAAGACATCTGAGGACGTCTTCTTGGACTCTGATTAACATTTTTAAACATTTTCTGACATTTTATGGATCAAACAACTAATCAATTAGTAGAAAAATTATTGCCAGATTGATCACTAGTTGAAAAATAGGTCCAAACGTGTGAAAACAGGTGGAGCGCAGGGACGTACCGTTTTACATAATTCAAACATTTATCACCAAAGATTGCATGACTATGTTTTACATGATTGGCTGCTATTTTTATAACAACAATAATAATAATAATAATATCATTATGATAGTGCTGGTGATAAGTATCACATGATGGACTTTTAATTGTGGTATTATCATACCATCTTTAATCAGACTGAGGTGATTTAAAGGACCGTTTATTTCAACAGGTGTTCTCACTGAGAACATGAAGGAACACAGTTTGAGTTCGACACACCTGAAAAATTCAAATTACACTGAAGTGTGACTCAGTTTGAATCTGTAAAAATATTTCTGATCAAACCTTGAGGATTGAAATCAGATCAGTCAAACAGGATTATTGTTTTTTACAGATCAATACAGTATTTCTACAAAAAAAAAATGTTTGGACCTATTTTCAAGTCTTTCCTGTACCGATTATTTTCATTAACAGTGTGACAGGATTCCTTAAGTGAGAAAATAATCTACAGATTATTAATAATGAACTGAATTAATAGTTGCAGCCGCATAGTGTTTTCTCAGAAGCAAGTTATCAATAATCACGTGATCTTCTTACTTTAGACGTCCGTAGATTAAATAATAAAGTTTATTTGAACGTCCGTCTCCTGTCTGTTAATTATAATAAAGTTTATTTTAAGTATTCACAGGAACACTGCAGTGTAGAATAAGATTATTAATAAAGTTTATTTGAACGTGTTTGTTCTGCTGTTTGATTTTTCAGTCTGACGTCTTGTTGTTCTGTTAGCATGTTAGCTCCTTACGCTAACAGGGCGGTGGTCCTGTTAGCCTGTTAGCATGCTAATAGAGCTCTCTCTCTCTCTCACACACACACACACACACACACAGGTGAGGTGAACCTGACTCATGCTGCTCACCTGTCCGAGTTCTCTGAAGAAAACACCTGCGGCTCGAGCCCGCTTCACCTGAAACACACCGTCACTTCCCTGTTAGCACGCAGGCTAACTGTTAGCTATTGGCTAACGGAGCGGAACTGCTGCTCGATAAAGTTTGACAAACTGCGGCCCGCGGTCAGGATCGGGCTCCGGATCAGGCTCTGTGTGGTTCGGATCTTGGTGTTGGTTCTCCGGGGTTCTGCTTCTGCTCTCAGGTTCTGGTCTCCGTCTCTTCCTGATCAGCCAACTCCCAGCTCAGGACTGCAGACAGACTCCACCTACTTCCGCGTTAAGTTCCCTCCACGGGACGTGACGCAACACGGGTGGTGGTGGTGATTGCGGGGGGCGGGGTGGAGGGTTGTTGTTGTTGTTGTTGTTGTTGTTGTTCTTCTTCTTCTTCTTCTTCTTCTTCTGCTTCTGCTTCTTCTTCTTCTTCTTCTTCTTCTTCTTCTTCTGCTTCTTCTGCTTCTTCTTCTGCTTCTTCTTCTTCTGCTTCTTCTCTTACTGGAGTAATTCTGTGAACAGTGTAGCTTGGAAGAAGGTTTAGTCTCTACCTTCTAACAAATAAGGTGAAAGGTTTCATTTAAGTTGATTAATAGATTTTATCCAGTGAAGCATTTCTCACAAAAGTTGAAGAAAGACAAAGATATAAATATAAGATAATATAAATATAAGATCATATAAATATAAGATCATATAAATATAAGATCATATAAATTGGTCTGAATCACATCCTTGAAACCTGCTCTTTATTCTGGTCTTGTACATTTACACATGAATTCTGGAAAGATGTTAATAACTACATAGCAGACAAGTTTTTTTTTGTTTGTTTGTTTGTTGTTGTTGTTTTTTTTTTTTACAGATTTTGCTTTTTAATACGGGATATTATATTAAGATGATATTATATTAAGATGATATTATGTTAGGATGATATTATATTAAGATGATATTATATTAAGATGATATTATGTTAGGATGTTTCGAGTATCAAGAAAAAGATGCTAATGCTTTTTTTCATATTAATCTAATATCACTACTTTGTAAATTCCATATTCATAAATGTACATTTACAAACCAAAACCCCCAATTCTTTGTTTAAGTGAAGGAAATTAAACTATATATATATATTTAATTGAGTCCTTAAAAAAACAAAAAGCTATCAAAACTGTCAATATTTGTAATCACTGTAGTGTCAAAGTGATTTTGTCATACTCTCACGTACTTTATGCATTTATTTTATTATTATACATTATTTATTTATTTTTTATTTACTTTTTTCATTTACTTTATCTGATTTCTGTTCTCATTATGATTTACTATGTAATACTCTCCATACTGTTATTTCTTCTTCATTGTTTTGTTGTTGTTGTTGTTGTTTGCCTGTTGCTGTGTGTATCTTTACACTGTTTGCAATATTATTGAAAGGTAAAAACAAAAAATAAAATGATTAACACAAATAAAAATCACTAGTCACAGCATTTCTGTGAAACTGAGGCAAATAATAATAATACTAATAAAAATTTAAAAAACATCATCTTCTTCTTCTTCTTCTTCTATTTCTTGGACATTTAACAGCAGCTTGTATCCAATATGTCGCATTACTGCCACCTTGAGGTTTTATGTCCACTCACATCCAGTCACTTTACAGTCGTTTTTCTACTCTGGTCTTCCTTAAAAAAAATAAACAGCTGTTTCCTCCCTTGACTACTGTCAGCACACTCGGTTATATTCGATATTGCGGTTTATGTTCAGTATTATAAAATAATATATTATCCACCTTTCCTGTTCTCTGTGGTGGCGTCATGATTTCTTGTCTTTGCTGTGTAAAAGTCCTGTATACTATGAGTACATACATGGTTTGAATTACGGGGGAGATAAGGGGAACTCAGCTCACCTGAAAAGGGCACAGGGTCCCCTGAAAGCATCATCTGAGACGTTTAGGGGAAGCTCAAATAATTGTCCATATTTGTGTTACAAATTATATTTCATTTTTCATACATTTAGATTCCTGAAACAAAATAAAATTATTAAGTATGTCAATGGTGTGTGTTTATTTGTTCATTATATTCCATTTCCCAAATCCGTCCTCACAAATTGACACAATTCTTTGTCCATCCATACGTGGCGGCGCTACACAAACTGAACTTCTCATCACTAAGTCGACTTGGCGCAGTAAATCGTAAAGCAAACAATGCTTTCATTCAGTGTTTTTCTGGCGGTTTATGGATAAGTCAGAATGTCAAAACAGAAACAACCAAGCCTCGGACAATTTGGATTCACCAAACAAACAAAGACGACAACGAATGATGACAACAGTGCACCGACTACAGTTAGTCCAGCACCGCAGGAGAGTCCTGCTGTCCTGTGAAAGCTCCACAGAGGGAGAGGCTGCAGTGCAAGACACCACTGCTGCCACCTGCAGCAGCGAACCTGGACCTGAACCCGGTGATGCATCATTACCTTTGAACTGGACAAGGAAGCAATGGAGCCGAGCCGAGCCGAGCCGAGCCGAGCCGGACCAGAGTGCAGACATGCAGCTCTCCACCTGCTCAAAGGCTCACTGGTCCTGTCTAGCTGCAGTCTCTCTGCCTTTAACAGCCAGGACCTGATTGCTGATTGACTGCAGCTGCTGTCAATCACTGCAGCTGCATGGGCACCGGAGAACTCAGCACCACATACACACACTGTGGCACATAACACCAGCCCACCTGTTTTTAAAAGCGGATTCACACATGCACTTCTAAAAAATTCAGGGACACAACCTGTAGATAAGGAACTGTTAAAAAAAGAAAGTAAATAGGACCCGATAAAATCCAACTTTGTTGGTACCACATCAAGAGGGCTGGAAGACACTCATATGTGATACAATTTCTAAAAGTTCAAACAGGCTGATCGAATAAAACTGGTTAAAATCATCACGCTGCATGTGCAACCCTTAACCAGCTGATCGACAGTTTTATATAAAATTCTAGGATTGTGTCGATGGCTGGAAATAAGATCAGAAAAATAACGTGTTCTTGCATCTTTAACCATTTTGTTCAAATGTAACAGTAACTCCTTCATAATGTTATAATGTACATGGAGATTGGAATTTTTCCATCTGCGCTCTGCTTTCCTACATTCCTTTTTGTATCTGAATGTCATCATTTATCCAGGGTTGTTTTCTTCCTGAGGACTTAAACCTAACTTTAAGAGATGCCATGGTACTTAGAGTAGACAAGCATATTGAACTGAAGCAGTCGGCCAGATTATTGGTATTGATTATCAAACAGTACGCAGAACTTTAAGATGCTTTGTTTGTTAAGGAAGCGAGTACACAAGGTGCTGGGTGTAGCTGTACTGATCGCAGGTAATTCACAGTAAAAACTATATATATATATATATATATAGTCGTCTCTAATGGTTCAACAGCAGATATTTCTACACCCAGTGTAAAAACAAGGTCCAGTGTGTGACCATTTGCCGGGACACACTGATTGAAATTAAAAGAAGAGGTGATGTTTAAAAAATCAGTGGCATGAACATTAGTGGAGTTCTCAACATGAATGTTAAAATCACCACAAAGAATAACACTGTTAAAATTTAAAACAAGGGTGGATAAAAATTCAGAAAAGGGTTAGAGGGAGGCTGTAATAAAGCCAAAACTTACTAGAACAGGCCCAAGACCGGGCCTGCTGTGATGAAATGGCCTCCAGATAAGTGGGTTAAACAGCCATAGTTCCCTCCCAGTTAGTGGTGGTTGCAAACAGTCGTGCTAAAATTGTCTTCTGTGCCTGTTATCAAGCTAGCTCACACGCTAAAAAGCAAGCCGGTTACACTAGTAGCAGTCATTCTCCGACTGCGAGACTAAAACTTAAAATCAAATCGTTCGATGGCTAAAATATCCCTCTATTGTGATTCTCATGGAGAGGACATCGATAGTCTCACAGACTGCATATTAACTTCTGTGTGGAAAACACCGTACCCACCAGGACTGTACGGTGTTTTTCCAACAATAAACCGTGGATCAATCCCGACATAAAGACTCTCCTTAAGGAGAAGAAGAGGGCCTTTAAGTCGGGAAACAAGGGTGAGCTGAAGGCTGTGCAGAAGAAGCTGAGAAGGAAGATCAGAGAGGGGATAAATACCTACAGGAGGAAGATGGAGGAACAACTACAGCAAAAAACGTAAGTGGAGTCTGGAGAGGCCTGAACACCATCTCTGGCCACAAGGAACCTGACTCCCAAGCTGCGGGGGATCAAAAGTGGATGAATGACCTCAACATATTCTTCAATAGATTTGATCAGTCATCTGTCCCTCCCCCGACCCAGTCTTCCATGCTGCAGCCCCCCTCCTCTGCACCCAGTGTACACTGCCCCAACCCCTCCCCCATCTCCCCCATCACCTCCTCCTCCCTCTATACAACACTCAGCTCACAGCCACCCCCCACTGCTCATCTCATCAACACAGCCCCCCTGCTCCAACCTGTCACTCACAACAACCCAGGTGAGAAACCAGCTCCGGAGGATCAAGGCAAGGAAAGCT
>CM034595.1:44367689-44402516 GCA_020091685.1 Lutjanus erythropterus
AAAGCAGGAGAAGAAGAATGATGTCAGAAAATGACTGATGGACTAAATGTGGTCTTAATGCTGCCGTTTATTCTAACATGAAAACTGCACATTAAACAATAAAACTCCATCCAGCAGATTTAAACATGATGAAGTCTGTCTGACTCTGTCCTATGATGACAGAGACGAGGACATCACTGAAGTTTTTGACCAAACCAACGTAAAATGAGTGGAACTGATTTAAGATTGTCTGTGATAAATGATGATCAATTTTCTAATCAGTGATCTGAGCTGCAAAACAGAAAACAGATCAAAGTCTTCAAAGTGTCTGTAGTTGCTTCATCATTATTTTACTGTGTGGATTATAAACCATGTCAATTTAAAGTGTTAATATGATCTGGAGCAAACGGGGAAAATGACTCTGCATCACCAAACGGAGGTTACCATGACGGCGAGATGCTGCTGTTACATTATGTTTCATTTTTACATTATATGGATTCGTTCGGTGATATTATGAACATACAGCTCAGTAACTTTTCATTGTTAACATCTTCTCTCAGTTTAAAAGTTATATCGCTCATAAACAACCTTGTTAGGACAATAATTAGTTAAAGAACTTTTTACAGACGATTTAATCATAAACTCTGAACATAACCTGCTCCTGACCAGGTGATGAGTTTAGCATCAGTTACCATGGTGATCTAGCAGGTTAAAAGAGAGCCGCCTTCATGACTCTGAACATCCTGGATTAGACTCAACATGTCTCACTAACTCATTAATCTGTCTCCGTAGTTTCACCCCTCAGGACTTCAAATCAACGTTTTTCACAACATCAGTTCAAGATGGCCGCCGTATGACTCCCCCCCACGAGACATCAGCTGACCTTGACACCATGAGCATTTTAAAAAAGAGAGAGAGTTCAGATCTGAACATTGTTACGCTCACTGTCCTCAGTCCATGTCCACATGTCTCTTGTGACACAGTGAGACACTGAATGGACAGATGTGATGTTTCTCTGTGGATGTCAGACAGGAGAACTAGTATCTATTTTGACCTTTGACCTTCAAACTCTCCTGATAAACATCAGACTGAGAGATTCATATTTTTATTTTGTTAATCATTTTAAAAGTTAAGTATCACCAAAATATAAATTCTGTGTTTATATATTTATCAATATTCATATCATTACATATATTAAACTTCATATATTCACAGCAGTATTCTTCTGTAAGATAAAAACCATCAGTGATATGATTCAAATTTTAGACTCATCTAGAACTACTAAGAGCCAGAAACAATTAAATGTATTTTATAAGATTATAAACATGTTATTTTAATAATAACAAGAACAAATTTCCACCGAGAACATGACACAAAATAATCACAGCCTGTGAGAAAAGACTGGAAACGAGTACAGAAATAAAGAAGTGAAGAAACTTTGTTTCAACATCTGAGAGCTTTAAAGGACCAGTGTGTAATAATTACAGGAATTTATGTACATAAATGAGATATATTATATATAAGTATGTTATTTATTATTATCAATCAACGTAAACTCATAATCTATATGTTCCCGTTACTTTAGAAATAGCCGGGTCGACTTACGGAGATCATCATCCTGCGCCGTCTACGGCAGCGCAGAGCGGACAAACTGCACTAACAGTGAGTCTTGGGAAGCCCATGGCGACCTTACGTAGACGCCGCAGCGTAAACACGGAGGTAGACGGGGAGGATAGATGCAGGTGATTGCTGGCAGATCATTTAGCGTTGTGAACCTTGACTGGCACAGTTTTGACAAATGGAGGATCATACATACACTGTACCAGAACAAAAAGCAGCGGACAGTGAATCCCCGTCATCCAAGAAGCGGAGACGCGAAGAAAGTAAACGCAAGCATGACAGGAAACAGCAAAAACATGAATCAACATCGGCATAGCGTTTACACGATGGAAATCGCTGATGGAGGACAAACGTTTTCACAGTGACGCCGAGGTTCCCTGTTTTCTGCTGGACAGGTAATTCATCCTACACACATAACTGTAGTTTGTTGTGAGATAACTTTCGCTCGCCATTTTGTCCGCTGACGGCCACCGTACTCTTGGTGAGAGAGGGGCGGTGTCGGGGTAAATCCTCTTAGTTGCAATCTAAGGTTTGAACGCTGGATGCCGCTGGAAATCACACACTTCTCCTTTAACACAAAGATTCAGTGTTACAACCATCCCTGGTCTCCCCTACTTTGTTTTTAAATTAGTCTAAATAATTCATTATTTGTATTTTAATATTGAGAAGAGACAGAGACAATAGTAGTTGCTAAGCAACCAAGATGCATCTCCAACTATGCAGAAAGTAACAACACCGATAACTTCTGTGGGGTCAGTTTGACCACCTGTGGCTGAAACAGGTAAAAATAAAACATTTACTTTGTCTTCCGTATCATTGATATTTTAAAAAATAAAATAAAATCAAAACACAGACCTTTTTAGTAAAATTTAGGATCCAGCAGCAGTGTGTTTTTTGATTAAACAGTTATTGAACATAAACTCCTCAAAAAAAGTTTGGAAACATTATTTCAGTCAATTATTTCTCCCCTTTGATAACATCAATTAGTATCATATTTTATATTATTGGAAAGCCTCATTAGTCGTCTTTACAAAAAGGTAGAACATGTGAGGATCATGCAGTCGTGGAATGAGCATCACAGCTAAACGTGCAGGTGAAATGTGTTCACTCTTCTTTTGATACTTCAGGTGCTGCCAGGTGTGTGTCAGTCACAGCTGTATGATTGACACCTGATTGACACCTGATTGACACCTGATTGACACCTGATTGACACCTGATTGACACCTGATTGACAGCACTTGTGTGCAGGGGTCCTGCAACTTTGTTGAGTTTGTGTTCTCCAAGCATCAAGGCTTGTGCAACAGGTCAGGTGGACGCTGGTGTTCTGGTTCACAGAATGGCAACATTATTTGGTTTCAGCAATGTTGCCATTTCCAAACTTAGGACCACGTGCCGTGAGACTGGTGAAGTCAAAGACAGACCACAAAGTGGGCGTCCCAAGAAGACGACACCCCAAGAAGACCGGTTCCCCACCCTCGCTTCACTGAGGAACCGTCAGCTTTCTTCCAGAGATTAACAGTCAGGATTTGCACAGCAGTACCAGACAGATCTCTGATCAGTCGGTGCAGCCTGCAATGACCGCCCTTCACCGTCAGGCCTGTTAGCACTGGATCAAAGTACGGAGATGGCGTGGAGAACGCCATGCAGATTGCTGCACAGATCACATGATATCTTTCAGTGGGGGCAGTGTGATGGTGGAGGGCGTCCACCTGACCACATTTCACCTGCACGTTTAGCTGTGATGCTCATTCCACGACTGCATGATCCTCACATGTTCTACCTTTTTGTAAAGACGACTAATGAGGCTTTCCAATAATATAAAATATGATACTAATTGATGTTATCAAAGGGGAGAAATAATTGACTGAAATAATGTTTCCAAACTTTTTTTTTGAGGAGTTTATAAATTTAAACACTTTAACAAAGACAGATTTATTCACACTTTTGATATAAATGAGAAAATACTGATGAGAGTAAACCAGTTTAAAGAGTATTTATATATATATATTTACATTCAGTTTGTACATCTGTCATTTTAGATCTTTAAAAAAACATCTGTGAAAATCTACTTTTGAGCAAGAAAAGTGAATTATCACTCATTCTGGAGAATTAAAACTATTTTTTACTGGAAATTATATTTTAAAGCTCAAACTCTTGTCTGTTAAACCTGCTGATTAAATCTTTTATCAAATGTAGACGTCGACAAAATGTTTCATGTTCATCGTAAGGAGCAGCGATTTGATTTATTAAAATGTCTCTGAGTCTCTTAATGCTAATCAAAATAACCATAATTCTTATTTATCTTTGATTTAGAAGAACTGGAGTCGACGTTATTTTTTAGACACATCTGATAGAAATATGATTGAAAGAATTTGTCAAAAAATAGAAAGTTCAGTTTAGAAATCAAAAACACTGAGGCAAAACAAAACATATATATATAAAGTTTCACCAAATATTGTAATTAAGGTGTTGATATTGATATTGACATGATTTTGAACATATTGATAACCCTGATCAGATATTGATTAGTTTAGTTGTATTGTAGATATGTGGACAGGACGTCCATCTCCTCCAACCTCACTTCTAATAATCTGAACTGTCCCTTTTACCTGCAGCTGTTACAACTGTCCCCACTCTCCCCTACTGTAATGTACCGTCTGACCCCTTTACTTTGTTGAAATCTAAGAGGTGAGAGGTCAAACATCCACCTTCACTTCCTGTCTGCGCACACACACACACACACACACACACACACACACACACACACACACACACACACACTCTCTCTCTGTCTCCCCTCCCCCTCCTCGTTTCCTCCTGCAGGACAAAGCGGCCACGCTGCTGCTAACGGACACACACACACTCAAAGTCCGTTTGAACGGTACACACACACCAACAAACACACTCTCTCTCACTCACACACACACACACACTCTCTCTCTCTCTCTCTCTCTCTCCTGACGATAAAAACCCGTCAGTTTTTTTTTTTGTTTCAGTCTGAACGAGAGAAAAAAAAAGTCCCGTGTTTCTGTTTCCGTTTGTTGAACTTCTTCACACACACACACACACACACACACACACACACACACACACACACACACACACACACACTGTGATCATTCACTCTGATCCAACACACACTGATCAGAACCTCTGATCGATCAGCTATAAGAAGTATCGATCTCCCTCAGTAACGGGACTGAGAGACAAAGCGGAACAGACGGAAAGTTCTTCACTGTCTGATCGATCTGATGAGAACTGTGTGATCAGCCGATCGACCAGTGATCAGTATCGATCAGCATACTCTCTGTCTTTATGTATATGATGAGAGGGGGGTTGTGGGGGGGTGTTCCAGTCCGAAGAAGAAGTGAACTCACCTTCAGATTGATCTCCTTCATCCTGTCCTGTCTTCTGTTCTCCAGCAGCCGGGACATCCCCGAACACAAACCCAACACACCTGATCCTCACAGCTGACCGACCCGCTGATCACCCTCTGATCGATAACTCATCGATAACTGATGATCCGGCGGAGCGCTGAGTTCTGGTCCCGGAGCAGCCACCACTGAGTCCGGGGGGCGGGGCCTATCTCTGACTGACGGCTCCGCTCCGCACTTCTGACCAATCACAGCTCAGCCCGCTGCAGACGCCAAAAACCAATCCGCTCACCGCACGCGCCTTAACCCCCGCCTGTCGGGGAGCGCTTGTTTTTGACGCCGGGGGGGTGACGTGTGGTGTGGGTGGGGTCAATCTCTATGACAACGTGTCAACGTGTCACGTGGCGAGCAGCATCCAATCAGCGAGCGTTACGAGATCACGTGAGGAATGAACATTAACCCCGCCCCACCCTGCAGCTCAGATTACAACGCGCTGCTGTATGACGTGGAACCACCGAGTACTGACCCCGCCCACCGCGGAGAGGCCAGTGAGGAGAACAAATGAACCACCGAATCACAACACACACACACACACACACACACACACACACACAAAGAGATGATGATAACTGGTCGAAGTGACGTCACAACTGTGTATCTGTCAGACATACAACAAAACTAAAAAAAAATACTCTGTAATACAGTGTTCTACTACAGAAGTACTACAGTAAAACAGTAATACTACAGTAACAGTAATACAAGAGTAACACAGTAATACTACAGTAACACAGTACTACAGTAACAGTAATACAAGAGTAACACAGTAATACTACAGTAACACAGTACTACAGTAACAGTAATACTACAGTAACACAGTAATACTACAGTAACACAGTAATACTGCAGTAACAGTGGTACTGTGTCTTCACTCAGTGAAGAAAGAATAAAGAATGAATGTATATATTATTATAATGTATAATATCTATGATATATTTTGGACTTTACATCATCATCATCATCATCATCATCATCATCATGCACAAATTACAACAATGATTATCAAACAGATCAATATTATTTTTGATCAGTTTGACTTCTGTTGTTTGATCAGCTCATGATCACTTCAGGATGATTTTAAAGCCATTTTGTCAAAACTCTACACACACACACACACACACACACACACACACACACACACACACACACACACACACTTCCTGTGGAGTCCACAGCTCATAATTAGAACTTGATCATTTTGACTTAAGTGGCTCGATCGCTTCATTTCGTGCAGAAGAAGAGTCGCACACAGAGTGTGAAGACGAGAGGCTGGATTAACAAAGCGAGTTCATGACGACCGTCGTGATCCCCGTTATCTCTGATTGAGGTTTTAGGTTTTGTTGATCCAGATCATGCAGAGAAAGTCTGGCTGTGTTGAACTTCCTGTAGTTCAGCTCTGTTGACCCGAACCCTGAACTCTGTCCAGCTTCTCTCAGCGTCAACACAAAGTTTCCAACACTGTCAACCATTGTTCAATGATGACCATTGATCAATTGCTCAAATCACATCTGATAACTGTGGTCCTCGTCTTCTTTGTTCACATCCTTCGTTTGTGTTGAGGGCAGGTAAACTCACCTGTTGTCTAGTTCTCATGTCTGATTGGTGAGTTTACAGCAAAGCAGATGAGTGTCTAAACACCTGACTCGTTTACTCAGCTGTTTGAATTGCGTTCTATTTTGAAAGGGCAAAGAAGTGACGTCATGTTTGATGTGTGTGTCTGATGTAGAGAAGAAGTGTATTTAGTGTTTTGTATAAAGTGTGAGTCTGAATGTTCTGATAGTCGTAAAGATCTGAGCTGAAGTTTTACTTCCTGAGTGTCAGGTTTCACTGAGTGTTCAATCTAATTTCAGTGTGCAAGCAACTGTAAAAAAAAAACTGTAACCGATGCTTTGACATCAGTATTTATATTTACATTCACAATATTTCTATTTATATACACTGTTTATATTTATAGTATTTCTATTTATATTTACAGTAGATGCAGCAGCTGATCAGTGAGCTGTAGATCTCTACCTCATTAATAATTCACACATCTATTAATTAAACGAGTTTTATAAATATAACAGTAAGAAATGAGTCAGAGTACTGCAGTACATGTGTGTGTACTGTGTGTATTGTGTGTGTACTGTATGTGACTGTGATCAATATGGCGGCGTGCAGAGACGCAGCTCTCTCAACCACCATTCTGAGGCGTTTCTACAGAAGCGCATTGCATTCACTGGATAAAAAAAAAAAAATAGACACCTGATCTCGTAATTACGTAATTATTATTAGTCTTTTTTTTAATCCAGTGAATGCAATACATTTCCATACATTTCAGTACCGCTGTGCTGAACTCCTCGAACTTGCCGGTGGTATATACCATCTATCAGTGGATATTTTAATTTCATCATCCCGAGATCATCAGACCACCACCCAGGACTCCAGCTGCACCGAGCCGGAGAAGGAGAGGCGGCGAGTGGAAGCAGAAGAGAGGCAAGTGGGTGGGTGTGCACCCAGCTTAAGGCTAACCCATTCAAGCCATCACTTCCCACCATCTTCCTCTCTAACGCCTGGTCAATCTGCAGCAAACTGGTTGAAATATGACTGGGACTGGCAACATGGAGGACCATATCCAACTGTTGCTGCATGATATTCACTGAATCTTGGCAGGACTCCACCTCTCCAGATGCGGCTATCAAGCTAACAGGCTTCACTGCCTACCGAGCCGACAGGACTGCGAACTTGGGTAAGAAGACCGGCGGAGGTCTGTGCATCTACATTAACAACTCCTGGTGTACACATACCTCTGTGGTGGAGAGACTATGTTGCCATGATGTGGAATTCATGCTGCTTAAATTAAGACCGTTTTATCTCCACAGACAATTTACTGCTGTGTACATCTGGGCTGTGTATGTTCCACCGGATGCTAATGCTAAGTTAAAGGTAGTGCAGCTCCACAACAGCATAAACAACTGCCTGGTTGCACACCCAGATAGTGTCTTTATTGCAGCAGGGAACTTAAATCATGCCGACTTAAAGACTGTTCTTCACAAATTCCACGGAAATGTGAAGCGTGCAACCAGAGGAGATAAAACGCTGGACCGGGTGTATACCAACATAGCAGATGCATACAGAGCCCAGGCTTATTCCCACATAGGCCTGTATCTCACACTTCTGCTACGCCCCAGGTATATACACTATCTGGACCCAAGTCTGTTAGATCATGGCCGGTGGACGCTGTCCCTATGCTTCAGGACTACTTCCACTACACAGACTGGGATGTATTCAGAGGCTGTGGAGCGCTAACACATGAGTCTCTGGATGATTACATCATTGCTGTCTTGCACTATATTAATTTCTGTGTGGACATTGTTACATCCTGGAGGCAGATCCATGTGTTTCCCAACCAAAAACCATGGATGACTTACAAAGTCAGACTACTAATCAAAGCTAGGGATGCAGCATTTAGGTCTGGAGACAGCTCAACATACTGCCAGGGCTGCTTTGAGGAGGAGCATCAAATCTGCCAAACTGGACTATAAAAGGCAGATCAAGACCCGATTTGAGATGCCAACAAACTCTCGGCAGGTCTGGGAGGAAATCAGGGCCATAACAGACTACAAGGGGACAACATGTCCCCCTCTCCACAGCTGTGACACCCTAGCTGAGGAGCTAAACTAGTTTTATGCCCACTTTGACAGGGGCAACAAGGACCCGGTATTGGCCCCCTTCCCTTCCACTGACACCGCACCAGCCCTGAGCACACATGAAGTGAGACTTGGAACATCAACCCCATGAAGGCAGCCAGACCACATGGTGTATTGGGACGGGTGCTTAAGGACTGTGTGACTGAACTGGCAGGGGTCTTCACCAACATCTATAACTTGTCGCTGTCTAACGCATGGGTCCCAACATGCTTCACATCGGCCATAATTGTTCCTGCACCAAAACAGGCGAATGTCACATGCCTTAATGATTATAGGTCTGTGGCACTGACCCCCATACCATCAAAATGTCTAGAGAGATTAGTAATGACACACATTAGGAAAATAATACCACCTACACTCGATCTGTTCCAATTCGCATACAGACAGAATAAATTGACGGAGGATGCCATTGCAATTGTGCTCCACAAACTGTTAGAACAGCTGGAGCATAAAAATACATACGCAAGACTCCTATTTGTCGACTTTAGCTCAGCCTTTAACACAATCTTACCAAACAAAATGGCTCTCAAACGCTATAATCTAGGTCTGAGCACATCAGTATGCAACTGGACTCTGGACTTTCTAACAAACCGCTCACAGTTTGTTAGAGTTAGCAAGTATATTTTATCCACCCTATCCATGACACCGGGGACGACCTGACCTGGGACACTAACACCGTCTCAGTCATAAGAAAGGCCCAGCACCGTCTCTACTACCTGAGGAAACCGAGGAGAGCTAATCTTCCTCAGAAACTCATGATGAACTTCTACCACGGTGCAGTAGAAAGCCTGCTAACCTGTGGTCTTCTAGTGTGGTTCTCCAGCTGCACTAAGGCTGAACAGCAGGTGGAAACGGTGGAGAGAATCAGTGGAACCAGCCTCCCTGAGATCACCTGTCTACATCCTGCAGGACTCAGCACACCCTGCACATCACCTGTTTCACCTGCTGCCCTCAGGCAGAAGATACAGGTCCATCCAGACCAGGACCAGCAGACTGAGCCACAGCCTGTACCCCCAGACAGCGAGGCTACTTAATGAGCACTTTAGCTCCGCCCCCCACTTCCTCCATCATACAACCACAAGAACTGTGAACTGGACCTCCAGAAGTCTAGTTCCTCTCTCTCCCTCCTTCGACTGCCTCTATTTAATCTATTAAACTCATTTGTTTTGTTTTTGTTTGGATGATGCCTGAATATTTAATATTTAATCATTAATTTATTTATTGTTTTTTACAATAAGTAAAGTATTGAAGTGTGTGTGTGTGTGTGTGTGTGTGTGTGTGTGTGTGTGTGTGTGTGTGTGTGTGCATGTACTGTGTGTGTGTGTGTGTGTGTGCGTGTGTGTGTGTGTGTGTGTGTGTGTGTGTGTGTGTGTGAATGAAACATCTGTTCACATCTGCCTGCTGGTACTGACTGATACCAGTGTAACCATGACAACCAGCTGCAACATAACACACACAGGAGGAAGTGATGTCATTGTGCTGATGGCTCCACCTGCTGGCAGAACTGTGAACTATCTGTCTAACAGGAGTGGAACGTTCCTTTATGTTAGAGAATCTAAAGAACCAGAAGAAAGAACCTTTTCTGTGATGAGTCATTATTAATATATTTTTATAATAATTACCTTATCAAGTAATTGATTAATTAATCAGGTCACATTCCTGTTTGGATCTGTTCTTCAGGTCTTCCCTGTTGCAATAATTTTCATTATTGATTAATCTGTCAATCATTTTCTTGATGAATTGATTTGTTCTAGAAAATATTCACATTTAAGAAGCTGGAATCAGAGAATTTAGACTCAAAATGCCTCAAACTGATTAATCAATTATCAAAATAGTTAGTGATTAACTTAATAATTGATTATTGGATTAATCACCGCAGCTCTGCACTACAACATTTATTTCTCCACTAATTAATTGAATCTTTTTTACATTCAAAGTTTGATGATCAATATGGAGTCAATTATAAACAAGCTTTGGTTTCTAACTTAATAATCCAAAGGCCAATAAAACACCTCCTCCAGCCAATCAGAGATCAATATTTTCTGTTGACGTGATGTAATAAACTCACCTTTCTGTGAGTTGCCATCTTACAGAGAAAGAGGAGTCTTCCTCCTGCGTCTCCTCCTGCGTCTCCTCCTGCGTCTCCTCCTGTGAGTGACAGAGGGTGGAATGTATCAGTAATAATCAATAAAATGCAGAGAGCAGCCGCATGAATCAGTTTGTCATCAGACATGTGATAACAGATGATTATCTGTGTTTTGATGAATAATTAATGAGTCTGAACATGTGAATAAATCAATCAGACATCATGATACAGCAGGCCTGCAATTATTGATTATTTTTATTTAACGATTATTTGACCATTTTCTTGATCAATCGATTCGTTGTAGAAAATGTTGAAAAATGTTGATCATTGTTTCCCAAATTCCAAGATGTGTCCTCAGAAGCCAGGAAATATATTCACATTTTAGAAGCTGAAATCAGAGAAATTGTACTGTTTTTCATAACAAATGACTCAAACTAATCAATTGATTCTCAAAATAATTGTCAAGTGATTCGATAAACAATTAATTGGTGCTGATTAATATCACCTGTCACACCAACACCTGTGATGATGAGGAAGGCTACTGAAAACAAAACATGAGTGACTGATGATGGTTAAACTAAACTACATACGAATAAATCTATAAACCTATAAATATATAAATATATATCTGTAAATCTATACGTCTATAAATCTATAAACCTATAAATATATAAATATATGATGAAGCTGACAGGTTATTTTTTTATATGTTGTATTTCCTTATTCAGGAGTCATAAAGTGTTTGCATCTTAATAAATCATTATAAATAATTTATTCTTGTTAATTGGAACATTTTGATCTGTTTCAGCTGTAAGAAACTTTATCGACAAACACAGAAGAAGAAGTCGGCATATAACACGTGTTAATAAACATCCCAGAGATGGAATTGATTCAACAATATGATTATTGATCAGATCAGTTAATGATAAAATATAGATGAGGATAATGTCAGCTGGCATACCGTTCAGAGGGCGGAGCCAAGATCCCATGAAGAAGAAGAAGGAGAAGAAGAAGAAGAAGAAGAAGAAGAAGAAGAAGAAGAAGAAGAGTTAAAACACACACACAGAGAGAGAGAGAGAGAGAGAGAGTGTGTGTGTGTGTGTGTGTGTGTGTGTGTGTGTGTGTGTGTGTCTGGTCCTGGCTGGTACATGAACACACTGCAGCTGAAACACAGAGTCCTCTGTCTCCTCTCACTCCTCCTCCTCTCATATATTCTTTAAAGCTTTTCAAAAATAAGTTTCTACAATATTATTTTTCTGGTTCTCCTTCTACCAGATTTTTTTCCACTGGAAAAATTCAAAGGAGAGAAATAATCTAAAATCCTAAAAGAACTCAGAACATGTTGCCTCAACAGGACGTCATAAACTGGACAGATAACTTGTGGTGCAACATGACTTTTTCCACAGCGCCAGAAATATTTCAGTTCATGTGCAGAACAGAAACACTGATTATCACACACAGATAAGATTTAATGAACATTTAGTAAACATTTATAACAGGAACACACTGGGCCTCATCGACAAACATTTCAGGTAGAAATCTGGGATTCATCAAAATGTTCTTATCTGTGTTTCTTCAGACTCTGCAAACAAATTTAGAAATGCCTCAGATCCTGCGTACACACACACACACACACACACACACACGATGTTGAAACACACCTTTAATTAAATGTAAATCATATCAAAACTGCACTCATTAAAAAAGGCTTTAATAAAAGTCTTGGAAGTTTTTTGTTGTTGATTTATTTCATTTATTTTCCTTGTTTTTAGGATTTTATCATAAATGTCATGATTACCTGTTTTTATGCTCAAGCACTTTGTGTTACATTTTATGAATGTATTGTGATAAATTAATTATTCTTATTGTCCCTACTTGATTTTGTCACTTCCATCTTCTTTTTTTTTTATCCCACTTTCAGATACTTTCAATAATTACAGTCAGTCTCTGATCTTGGGCTCACAGATCAGGTTCTCCTTGTTCTCCATCTGGTTTCTTATTTTTATTCTGGTCTGTTTTTCTTTTAAACTCATCAATTTTAATGTAACTTTTTTCCACCTGAAACAGTCTGTTTCTCCTGGGATATTGCAGCCCATACAGTTTTTATTATGTGTCACAAAAGTGTCTTTTCTGTCCTCGTCCTCAGACGCTGGCACAGACTGAGTGAGGTACAAAATTGGTAAATCAGAGAAATAAATAATTATTTCCTGATTCTTTCACAGCAGTTAAGCTCTAAACACAAACAAACATCCAAACACACTGCAGCAACACCTGATTTCACTGCGTTCTCCATGATACGTTTCTATGCAAACACATTTCCTTATAAAGAGAAAAGAGGGCGTGTCAGACTGCAGACTGCAGGCAGCGAGCGTAAACCCATCAGTTTAAAAAGATTTTAATTCACTAACATCCACATGGTGGTCAGAACAAACTGGGCTGATGAGAACGTTTCATGAATAAACTTATTCTTTGTGCAAAGTCAGAACATTTCTACACGTTAGTGAATGAGGCCCAGTGTCCTTGATAAACTGTCAGCAGTATGAGGTCAGGTCCATGAAGGTCCTCAGGTCTGCAGCATTACAAGGGACAGACCAGGGTCACTGGACACACCTGCTGCGCTGATGACAGGACCTGAGAACATCTGTCTGTCTGTGAGGTCATCGAAGGAGACAACAAAGTGACTCTGGGGACCAGGACCTTCTCATTGAGACTCAAAGGCAGCTGAGGCGTTGGAGGTTGAAAGGCATCACCTTAAACTGCATCCAGTGCCGACACCACCTGCCACTGTGAGGGCGGGGCCAGCTGAACCAACACTCAACCAATCAACATTTAGACAAGATAAGTAAATAAATATAAATATAATCAATGATACTGATTAATGTATAAGATAAATGGAAGATAAATGGTGCATTTTAAAAAAAGATTAATGTGCAGATTATTAACAGATGATTGTGATATTGATTATATACAGACTAACATTATATAATATTTCTATTGTAATCTAGAGCTGCAATGATTAACAGTTGAACTCTGTTCTCCTCCAAAATGAATGTTTAACTGTTAATAAATGCATAATAAAGGATGAATTAGTGGTGGTTGTTTAGCTCATGTATGGAGGCTGTCATTTCAAATAAAGGCAAGAAAAGCCCCAAAATATAACTTAAAAATAAATAAACAAATAAAGGATTAATTAATCTTAATAAACATTGTTCACACTTTAGATCCAGTACTACCAAAACTGTTAATAAGTGAATATTAAACTATGTAGAAATCTTAATAAAGCAACAGCTGAGGCTTAATAAAGGTTTAAAAAGTGTTTAAAAATATTGACACTGAGTAACGCTTATTAAAAACATCTTTATATAAAGTGTAACATTGTATTTATTGATCTTCCTGATATGATTAGTTTTATTCAAACACTTCACATATTAATTTACATTTTACCTTTTATTGATCTGTGGATGTTTGATTACTGACTTTGTTTTTGTGTCTCTTTTATTTCAGAAACTCCTCATTTCATCGCATTCTGACAAAATTTTCTGTCCTCCTCTTCCTCTTCTTCTTCCTCTTCCTCCTCCTCTTCTTCCTCCTCCTCCTCCTCTTCCTCCTCCTCTTCTTCCTCCTCCTCTTCTTCCTCTTCCTCCTCCTCCCCCTCCTCCTCCTCTTCCTCCTCTTCTTCCTCTTCCTCCTCCTCTTCCTCCTCCTCCTCCTCTTCCTCCTCCTCTTCTTCCTCCTCCTCCTCTCTGTCTCCTCTGTTAACCTTTGATGTATATTATGTTGATAATACCTCAGTCATTACATTTTGAATGCAGTATTTGTACTTCACGTTGTGTATTTGATGGTATTTTAATATTTTTGTTCTGGCGGACTCTTTCCCTTTAAGAGGATTTTCCCTTTAACTCACCTGACGTGACCACACCTGAGCTGAATGTCCCACAGTTTCACAACAACAACAACAGAAGAAGAAGAAGAAGAAGAAGAAGAAGAAGAAGAAGCAGAAGAAGCAGAAGAAGCAGAGACGGAGAGACAGGAGGACAGAGACAGGAGGATCAGATCACCAGGTGAGTCTTTAGTTCAGATCACTTTGTTCATCTCTGTTAGCTCCGTGCTAACATATTAGCCTGCTAACAGTAGCATGCTAACAGGCTAGCTCGGAGCTGAGTCTCCTCTCTTAGTGAATATCGATCAGTTCGTCGTTGATCATTAACGTAGTGACGCAGATGATGACGTGTACAGTCGACGAAACTTCGTTTGAAGGTGAAATTTGATTTGATTCTGATGTTTAATGTGAAATACGTCTCAGTCTCATGACGTCACTGTCAGTGGGTGGGGCTAATCGTACCAGCAGGTTCACCTTTGTGTTCACTGAGACAGATTGAACTTTAGTACCACGGTGTAGATGAACAACATGCAGTCAATGTTTGATCAATAACAAGTGATCAATAAACTGATTAAACATCAGGAAGCTGACTCTCTACCAGAGTCCGACCGATACCGGATCTTTGATCAACAATATTAGGCAGAAAAAATCTGATATTGATTTATTGTCAGATATTGCAGTAATTTGTTTATGAAACAAAAGATCTGTGATGGAGGTCGAATATGAATATTTTATAGTTTAACAATAAACTTTATTGATCAAAACCACATCAGGGCTCAGAAACAGAGAAGTGGCACCGATCATATTTATCATCATATTGATCATCGTATTCATCATCATATTGATCATCGTATTTATCATCATATTGATCATCGTATTTATCATCATATTTATCATCACACAAATAAAACAAAATGTTTGTTTAGTTAATCGGCCTGGATTAAGAAAAATCAATCGATCAATAACATCACTGTGATACTAACAGACTGATACTGATACAGTCAGGTTCTTACAGACAGGAGCTCAGTCTGTCAGGAACCGAAGAGTCGGAGGTTCAGGTTCCACACAGAACAAAGTACAGAGTGTCGACCAGAGAACTGCTGGTTCCTCCTGCTGAGGTTCCATCAAGCAAAGGAACCGAATTGTGTGTGTGTCTGTGTGTGTGTCTGTGTGTCTGTGTGTGTGTGTGTCTGTGTGTGTGTGTGTGTGTGTGTCTGTGTGTGTGTGTGTCTGTGTCTGTGTGTGTGTGTGTGTGTCTGTGTGTCTGTGTGTCTGTGTGTGTGTGTGTCTGTGTGTGTGTGTGTGTGTGTGTCTGTGTGTGTGTCTGTGTGTCTGTGTGTGTGTGTGTCTGTGTCTGTGTGTGTGTGTGTGTGTCTGTGTGTGTGTGTGTGTGTCTGTGTGTCTGTGTGTGTGTCTGTGTGTGTGTGTGTCTGTGTGTCTGTGTGTGTGTGTGTTTGTGTCTGTGTGTGTGTGTGTGTGTCTGTGTGTCTGTGTGTGTGTGTGTGTGTGTGTGTGTGTGTCTGTGTGTGTGTCTGTGTGTCTGTGTGTGTGTGTGTGTGTGTGTCTGTGTGTGTGTCTGTGTGTCTGTGTGTCTGTGTGTGTGTGTGTGTGTGTGTGTGTGTGTGTGTGTCTGTCTCTCTATTGGCTGTAACATACAAACGAAATATTCATACAAATATTGTAAATAAACATGTTTTGTTTTCACTGACAGGAGGACAGACTGACGGACGGACCGACAGACGAACATGTCCCTCCTGACAGACGATCAGCCAGGAGACGGCCAGCACCTGACAGGAAATAACAAAGTGGAGAACAATGGAGGGACGAAGACAAGACAAACAGAGGTGGAGGAGGAGGACGTGAGGTTGGCCATGATGGAGCCCAGCACCCTGCGGTGGGACAGACAGACAGGTGGTCAGACAGGGGACAGGGTGAGCGTGATGTCAGTGAGTTGGACAGAGAGTGAGAGAGAGCTGCTGGCAGAGAGGAGGGGAGAGGGGGCGGGGCTTGTGACACACCTTGAGGAGGAGACAGAGCCTGTGGAGAACCACCTGCCAGAGAAAGCAGCTCAGGTGTTCAGTCCAGCAGTGACCGTCCTCCACTCCCCATCCTCACCCAGAGACACTGAGGCATTCTGGGACATGGAGTCAGAGAAGAGTCCCTTCATGAGTCAAAGAGGAGTCCAGGACTATAGCCAACATGGTTGCCAGGACTACAACCATCATGGCTACCTATATGAGTGGGCTGAAGACACGCCACCTGCCACATGCAAGTATATCTCTAAATATACCTGTCCTCACCTTTTCCCACCTGTTTTCACCTGTTCTTAGTTGTCTACACCTGTCCTCACCGTCCCCAGCTGTCCCCATCTGTCCTCACCTTTTCCCACTTGTCATCTAATGTCCCCACCTGTTGTCATCTGTCCCTACATGTCCTCAGCTGTCATCACCTGTCCCCATGTTTCCCTCCTTGTCCTCACCTGTCCCCACCTATTCCTAATTGCTCACAGCTGATCTTCTCTGATCTATCTGTCTCTCAGGTGGGCGGGGCTGTCCCAGCAGGGACGTCCTGAAGATGGGCGTGTCTCTGATAACGTCAGCACTCTTCTTTCCCTTCCTTGTGTGGGGGGGGTTTGTCTTCCTGCCATTTGACGCCCCCCTGCTGGACGGCGCCCCCCTCAGACTCGTCTACACGCTGCGCTGCTCCGTGTTCGCCGCCGCCCCCATCGTCCTCGGTGAGTACGACACCACAGATGAAGAAAAGATGCGGCAGCTCTCTGTCTGTCTCTCATCTCTCTGTGTTTTGCCTGTCTGTCTCACCTGTCTGACTCTTATCTGTCTGTCTCTCACCTGTCTCAGGTTGGCTGGTTCTAGGTGTGAGTCGGCTCAGGTCAGGTGTGATTCGACCTCTGTTTGATGACAAGGTCAAGGAGGTGGAGCTTCAGGAGGTCACTGTCCATAGGCGTTTTGTCTCTGACTCCGCCTCCCTGTTCCTGATCTACTTCCTGCAGCTGGTCGTCATGGCGATGTACCTGCGCCAGGAGCAGCTGAAGCTCGTCCCTCTGCTGACCGTTGTTTTCGCCTTAGGACGGTGAGATTTAAACAAACGCTGTTTAGGTTAACGTGGAATGTTTTAAATGTTCTAAAGGTTCTAGGCTGTTTACACACAACCTTTAAATAAACCACCATGTTCTTGGTTAATGTGGGACTTTCTAAATGTTTACAAGGTTCTATGGGACAGAACTTTTAATAAACCTTCATGCTTAACGTGGAATGTTCTAAAGGTTCTACAGGATAATGTAGAACATTGTTTGTTTTGCGTCTCCAGGCTGGTGTACTGGGTTGCCGCGGCCTTCGGCAGCAGCATTCGTGGATTTGGTTTTGGCCTCTCCTTCCTGCCAAGTCTCGCCATGATGGTCGCCAACATCTACTTCATCTTCGCGGTGGAGGCGTCGGGGTCCATCTTCAGCCTGCCGCCTTCTGCTCAGGAGGTTTTGGCTCCACCTGCTGGCAGACAGAGGTTCTGGGGATGAGACGTCATTGGTTGATTGTCTTTCATGGGGGGCCTTTTTTTGAGTTTTTTTTTTTTTTTTTGGAAAACTTTATTTTTTTATGTACTGAATTTTAAAACAGTAAAAGATGAACAATTATAAAATGTATATGTTTATAAAATGTAATTCTTTTAAGAGAGAAAAACTTCTGTAAAGTTGGGAGGAGACTAAGCCCTGCTCAGTTAATTTGTAACCCCGCCCACTCATCTCATGTTTGATTCATGTGTTTGTTTTTATCTTACTCAAATTTGTTTAAATCTATTTCTTCTGATCAACTTCATTTACTTAAAAAAAGTCAAATCAGTCTTATGATCATTAAATATTAAAAGGTTTCTGTTTGTTTCACAATAAAAACATGGAATTCACTTTATTTTGATTTCTGTATTTTGTATCTTTACAAATTAACCAAAAACACAAAAACACACAATAATTATTACTAATTAATAATAGTAATAATAATAATATCTGATCAGTCTACTCATTATTGATCATTCTGTATTAATTATTAATCAGTCTGTATTGATTATAGGTGTCGGATTGGTCTGTCGCTCAGTCACATGACACTGCTCTCTCTCTCCCTCTCACTCTGTTTCCAGTTGAACCGGTCCGACTGACAGTCGACACCAAACAACAAACTGACACCTGCACACAGGAAGTGCTGACAGTCTGACTTCAAAATAAAATCATCAGGACTATAAGTTCAGGAGTTTTAATATGAAGTGACATCTTTAAAGTCTTTATTGATTAACAATATGAATAATTTATTCAGATCTATGATTAAAATCAGTATATATTGATTATCTGATTCAAATCCTTTGTTGGTTTTGATGTTGATGAATAATTAAATTGATGATCTGGGAGCAGCTGGTCCTGGTCCAGCAGCAACAGCCTCTGATTCACAACAAAACAAATTTCACTGACTCTGTTTCTCTAGTTTTCTTTCATTTTAAGTTTTAAAAGAACAAAAACAGTTTTTATGAGTTGTTAGTCAAAGTTTATGACTTTATTTAAACTTGAGAGTTTAACATGTTGACTGGAACTGTGACCGACAGCCTGAGTGCAGGCAGGGCTTTTATTTTGAAGGCTCAGGTGAGGTGTCTTCAGGTAAACTGAGCCAACAGACACTCGGCGTTTGCCAGAGATGTTTGTGTTGACTGGAGTCTTCTCAGGCTGAACTGAAGAAAACTGTTTGTTTCGACAGAATCGTTGAACTAAGTGAGTTTCAATAAAGTTTTCAGGTTCAAACTGAGCGTCTTCTTCATGGAGTCTCTGCCTGTGAGGAGGAAGTCTTGTCTGCTGAAGCTCAGAGACAACTGTCCATTCAGGAAGCTCCGCAGACACACATACGGTCAGTTTACTCCTGTTTAAATAAAGTTTCATCAAACTTTAATGACACATCTGTTGATGTTCACATTATTAAAGTGAACAACCTGACACCGAATTTGTTTTTAATTTCACATTTCTGCTTTAAGACTTTGATGTTTGAAATACTCCGATTATTGATTATTTACTTTTAGTCAGAACTCTGATGCTTCATCACCCTTCTTTTCTTTCTTTCTTTCTTTTTTTTTCTTTACAAACAAGAAGTTTATTTTGAAATCATCATTTTTAAATCTCAAACTGTAGATGAGCTGCAGTATTTCCCAGCATGCACTAGGGGGAGGCAGGATACAACTGCAGCTCACTGTGTTCACAGTGAAATGATTCAATAAAGTTTATTCAAAACACTCAGAACTCAAAGTAAAAACTGTTGATGGACGTTAATTTCCCACAATGCACTGCATAGACACACACACACACACACACACACACACACACACACACACACCTCTCAGCCAGTCCAGATGTGAACCATGTGACTGTGTCCAGCTGATCATGTGACACTGTTCAGGGAACCTGTGTGGGAGGAGTCAGTTAATCTGTTGATAATTTTCTCCGTTAGTGGATTAATTAATCCTGTCACAGTCTTGTTGAAAAAATGCTCCAAATATTACAGTTACCATGGTAACTGATACCACTTCCTGTTTCCTGTTTGAACAGAGGTGTCAGCAGCAACCTCCTCTCCTATTGGCCTGTACTGGAACAACACCAGCAGCCATCCAATCAGCACAGTCTGCTCAGAGCCCCTCCCACCTGTCTGTTCTCCTGACCAATCAAATGCAGCCGCAGGTCAGTCAGTTTCATCTGATGATGATGATGATGATGATGATGATGATGATGATGATAATCTCTGATGGGGGATCACGTGATCACTTTTGTGCGTGATCAACTATAGGACTGCAAAGATCTGTTATTTTCATTATCAATTAATGTCGAGGATTTTTTTTGATTAATTGATTAGTTGTTTGAGCCATAAAACATCAATAGAAACTTAAAATATGACTCAAACTGATTAATCAATTATCAAAGTAGTTGGCAATAAATTTAATAATCAATTATTCAATTAACTGTTGCAGCTCTAATCAGCTGACCTTCACCTCATCACAGCTCATCTCTCACACTGCTGCTCTGAACCTTTTTAACATCTTTACGGTTTCAGGTTGTCACGTTGTCGTGACGACGATATCTCACACCTTCAGAGAACAAATGTTCACTGAGACTCAAAGATGAACTGATTAGATTTTGGTGCTCAAAGGTCAAAGGTCACTGTGACCAAACTAAACACATTTTAGTTTGGTCACTAACTCGATTATGACAAAATTACACACAATCTAAACTGATGAGCTGGTGACATTTTATATTCAAAAGGTCAAAGGTCAACTTCACTGTGATATCTCGAGCTGAAACAATTAATCGATTAGTTAATCCTGTTACTATCTTGCCAATTTTCACGTTTGGACATATTTTTCAACAAGTGATCAAACTGGAAATCATTTTTTCCATTAACTGATTAGTTGTTTTGGTTGATTATCAAAATAAAAGATTACCTTAGTAATCAATTAATAATTGATTATGGCAGAGACATAAGACTGTGACTTCTCACTCCTCTTATTGGTCACTAGGGGCTGCCAGTGATCAATAACAGCTTCAGTTTCATCTCTGCTGCTTCCATCTGGTGGCTGTGGTCACATTGCAGCAGGTGCTTCACCGTCTCTCTCTAACCCGTCTTTCACCTCTGTCTCCTCTTCAGTTGTTCCCATTGTGGAAGTTCTTCCTGTTGCAGAGAACCAGCAGAACCCAGAGAACAGAGCTGTTGACTCGATGGGTGAGAGACTGATATTCTTCTTCCTGGTTATTGATCATGTTCCGATTAATGTTTTGTGGTTATTGATCATGTTCAGTTCCTCATGCTGAACTTCAAATTAATTCCATATTTCTGTTTAACTCAGAAGTTTTTCTGTTTCAGAGTTTACGGTTTAAAAATGGACTTGATAGCTTGAAACAGCTCTTTGTACTTTTACTCCATTACATTTGTCTAACACCTTTAGTTACTAGTTACTTAAAAGATTACCTCACGATCTCATAATTTTTCTTCTTCCTGTTTCAGATCTGGACGATGACGTTGACCCAGAAACTGGAGAGAGAGCCCAGGGTTGACTCCGCCCACCACCTGTCAGTCACAGCAGATTTTTTCAGAACTTTACTGATGAGTCAGATGAGGATGATTTTAGTTACATCATCAATCAGCTGATGATCAGTTGACATATTATTGATGATGTCTGAACTATTGATGATCAGGTGATTTGTTGTTCATGTTTTTATATTTCATGTGTTTGTTGTGTTTTGTGTCTGATGTTGAAGTTTCTGTGTCTTCGTCTTCAGGGACAATAAGGTTGCAGTTAGTTGATGTAGTTCAACAGATGTGTTGAGCAACAACAAACAGCACCAGAAGGTTGTACAACAAATGAAGCTCAACGCAGACAGACTTTCTTTGCATGAGCTGTTTGACAAAACCTAAACCCAGTCAGAGATAACGGGTATCATGACGGTTATCAACTGTTTGTTAATTCAAGGGGCGTTTGTTGCGTCATTTGACTCTTCTGCACAATGTGAAACGATCATAAGCTGAACACTAATGCTGGCATTTATTTCTAACTTGACATGTGAACATTAAACAGTTAAACTTCATACACATGCTGTCAGTCTGACTCTGTCCCGTGATGACAGACCTGGACATCACTCCAGTTTTTGACCAAATCAAAGTAAAATGAATGAAACTGATTTAAGCTTTAAATAGTAAATATTATTCAAAGTTATTGTAGTTCTTTAATCATTATTTTACTGTGTGGTTGATAGACTGTGTAAATTTAAAGTGTTTATATGATCTGAAGCAAACGGGAAAAAATGACTCTCCATTAACTGAGGTTACCATGGTAACACAATGCATACAGTTTGTGCTGCTGTTACATTGTTTTACATTAAGCGGCTTCAGTCAGAGAAATTACAAACATACAGATCAGCAGCTTTTCATTTGTAACATACTCCCCCAGTTTATAATCTATATCACTCATAAACAACCTCAGGACTATAATTAGTTAAAACTCAGAACATAACTGCTCCCAACCAGGTGATGAGTTCAGCATCAGTTACCATGGTGATCTAACAGGTTAGAAGAGAGAGCCACCTTTGTGACACTTGACAACTCTGACTTTAGACTCAACATACCTCACTAACACATTAATCCCACTTCACAGATCACTCCTCTTTCATCACAGACTGAAAAACTGACTGACAACAGACGAGTTTTATAAAACCAACAGACATCAGAACACAGGCAGGAAATAAACAAACAGACAGACAAGCAGCAATGGGTAACAAATGACAGACACACAAAAGAGAGGCAACAAACAAGCAACAGAAAGAAAACAAACAGGCAACAGAATGACATAAAACAGGAAATGGACAAAACGACAGAGAGGGAATAAACAGGCAACAAACACACAAACAAGAGGCAGGCAATAAACAAAGAATGTTTGAATTTTGAATCAAAGTGAAACTGAACTGGTCTAAACTGGTCTGATCAGACTTTGATGAAAAAACTTTTTTATTGTAAAAAAACAGAAACATTAAATAATATGAGATGTTCATATTTACAGTTTTTTTCATGTTCAGTGAAAACATCTGAGACATTGAATCCTTTCACAATAAAAGTCCTGCTAATATCAAGCAAACTTTTCCTCTGAACCAGCAGCTTTTCTGATTGGTTAACAACCTGCAGCTCTGACTGGTCAATGTCAGTCTGATCAGTCTTCTTCCTCATTGGCTGCTGCCGTCTCTGTAGGCGGAGCCTCGTCCTCAGAGCTGGTCTGACGAGCTGCCGTCCGAAACAAACGCATCAAATCTCGAAACCTGCGAGACACCTGGAGACCAGAGAAAGGGTTACTGACATGTTACTGACTGTTTACAGCCATCCAATCACAGCTCAGACAGAAGTCTGAACAGCCAATCACCTCGGTGGGAGTCTTGTTGCCAAGCAGAGTAGAGACGGACTGGAATGTGTTTTGATTGGCTCCTTCCTGCTGACATGTGGTCAAAATCACTCTATCAGCTTCTCTGAAAAACAATGACAGTCAGAGGAGGAGGTGAAAGTAGCAGGAAGAAGCAGAGGAGGTGTAGAGGAGCAAAGAGGAGGTGTACCTGGTCCACAGGATGACTTTCTCTCCACTCGCTGTCAGAGAAATGTTCTTGGCACAGACAGGGAGGTCAGAAGGAGGACTGGGTCGAGGAGGAGCAGAGGAGGAGGAAATTGTGGAGGAGACAGAGGAGGTAACTGAGGTAGGAGTGACAGAAGAGGAGGGGGTCATAAAAGAGATGATAGAGGAGGTGGTGGGAGGCTGCTGTGCCTCCTCTCTCCTGCTCTTCTTCACCGTCACGTTCTGTTCCTTCTCATTGTTCTTCCTCTCCTCGTCATCATCCTCCTCATCATCCAGCTCTTCCTCCTCTTTCTCATCAGTCAAAGGAAATGAGCCTTCCCATGATGCACCTCTTTGATCTGTTAACAGATACAATAAAGTTATAAAAAAAAAACATATCACACCAGTATTTATTTGTTTAATTATTTTTTAAACACCTGGTTGTGGACTGTCGTCATCCCCCTTCAGGTCCAGATCTTTGTCACCTGGTTCATCGTGGGCGGAGCTTATCTGAGAGTACAGAGGGTCTAGACTCTTCATGGCTCTGGACACACCCCCTGAGGTCTGAAGGGAAATAAACAGGTGTGTCAGGTGACTCAGGTGCTTGTTAACCTCTCTACCTGTAATTCATACTTGATCAATCATGGAGGACAGACCTTGCTGCTGTGACAGCGAGAGCATCCTTTCCTCCTGTGTCTGCGGATCTTTGCATCACGACAGAGGCAGGGCCAGTCTTTCTCTGACCAATCACAGTCCTAGAAACACACCGAACAATCTTTATCTGACCAATTATGGTCCTGGCAAATTCAAATAGATAACAAATGCGAGAAGAAGTCCATGAATGAAAGCTGACTAAATGTACCCTCCCTGTGTAGTTTCTGTGGGCGTCCATCTTCCTCCGCTGGCGCCGGCTTGTCATGGGTTGGATCTTATGCCCCTCCTCTTCCTCGTCGAGCTCTGGGAGAGTCACTTCCTCAAAGCAGCTGATGACTCCGCCTCCGGACACCTGGCCAATGCCTTCTCCACCGTCTGACCCACCCCCTCCATCCTCTGGCCAATGAGCTTCTTCAAACTGTTCTGGGCAGGCTGGAGGTGGGCGGAGCTCTTCAAAAAATACCCAAAATTCAGCTTGTAGATGGGTGTGGCCTTTTAGCAGCGTAGCCATCTGAGCTTTTAGCTGAAACACATGAAACAGCTGATTTCAGCTTCAGTATACTGACAGACCTGCTGTCCACTGTCTCTGCTGTGCTGTGAATAAAGCTCATCCTGAATCAGCCAAAGCTCCAGTTAAACTGGTTGTTGATGCTGGTTAAACTGGTGTACCTCGTGAATGCTGGTTGGACTCAGGTCCGGTCCGGTCTGCAGAGCTTTGATGATCTTCTGATAGTGTGATGGATTGTCTCCAAAACTGATCTCTAACTGTCGCAGGAAGCGGCGGCTGCGTTCAAACGCCTGCTGCTCCTCAAACTGTACACAGTGACATCATAAATAGGTGACATGAGATCATCAGTCTGTGACCTGGACTGTAAACTGATCTGTGATCAGCTTTAACACAAACACTGACATCAGTTTTTACACATTTCAAACATTTTTAGCAGGCTGAACCTGTTGATACACTTATGATGCACCTGTGAGACACTTATGATACACCTGTGATAAACTTATGATGCACTTGTGATACACCTGTGAGACACTTATGATACCCCTGTGAGACACTTATGATACACCTGTGATACAACTGTGAGACCCCTGTCCTGCTCACCAGTCCACACTGCAGCGCCTGTTCAGGGTGCAGGAATGCGGCGAAGTCTCGGAGGAGGTCTGTCCGGTCTCCCAGAATGCAGCGCAGCTTCCTGAACAGCAAGATCACTTCCTGTCCATCTCCTACCTGCTCAAACTGGTTCAGCAGAGACACAAAGTCTTCCACCTGTCCAGGTACGTCCTGCAGAGCCTCACGCACCTGGAGACACACAGTAACAGTCAACCACAGACACCTGCATAACCATGACTTCACCTGGTTTAATCTGTCTTTGAGGCTGCTCTGGTTTCTGTTGCTACGGAAACATCTCTTGGTGCCCAGTGACATAAAGGCACATTTTACTCAGAACATTTTAAGGGACTCACAGCAGTCTGTCCAAGTGACATGATCTAAGTGGGTTGAGGAAAAGATTGTGGTTTATGGTTAAAACTAGGGTTGGGAACGATAAACCGATATGACCAGATATCTGGTTTTACAGGCGAGAGATACGACTGTGTTGGTAACAGACTCCCCAATCGATAGTAATCAGCCACAAATCATTAGACGAATTGATTGTAGAGCTATGGATCGGCTATCGCGAGACTAGGAGTCGGTTGCCTGAGGCTTTACAGTTTTAATTTCTAAAATAACGCGAGAGCTGACGAAATGACTGTCGCGCACGTAACATTATCTTCACAACCCAACTGGACGCCCGCTGCCGCGCTCACAAAACAAGCGCTCCCTCCTCCCTCTCCCGTGTCTCTTCTTCATTTACTTAAAACAGACGGTGCTGAAAACAGCGACAGAAGTGACATCATACCGCGTCGCATCACCAAACTTTAATAACGCTCAAGTGTAGAATAAGTTTGTGTTTTATAATAAAGATGAGAAACTCTGCTGCAGATCATTGATGTAAAACATGTCTGACAGCAGAGGACAGAGACACGAGTCTGAGCACAGAGACGTCATGTGACTGTGAGAGCAGGAAACACTTCACTGTTCCTCCACACTGATCTGAACCACAGAACTCTGAATATGAAACACAGCAGCTCATCATCTTACTGCACAAATACTCACATTTTAAACAGTTTTAAAGTTTCTCATTTATCTCATTTACACGAGACTCATAATAAGATGTTAACATCACTGTAACGTCTCCTTCTCTCTGTCTCTGTTACTATATTTAATAAAACTATCAGGATTTATTTGACACTAACATCACTCTACAGATGGAGCATTACTGAATCAAAAGTAAAGATTCACTGAGCTGAATCGTATTGAACTGAATCGTTGGCCACTTAAAGGTTTATAAAATATATCGTATTGTTGAACGTGTATCGAGATACGTATCGAATCGTCTCAGTCAGTGAAATACACATCCCTAGTTAAAACTGACACCTTCACAATGGTAGAAAGACTTTCTGGCAATTACAAGAATGCATCGTCAAGGCAACGAGTATTAGTACAGGACAGTACAAAACTCGCCATTAGCTGTCCATGCTGCTGAAGCTAGTTTCTCCCTTGGAACAGATTTTATTAAAGAAATGAACTATTATTAAAGCGATAGTTCAGTCAAAAATTAAATGTCCCTCAGTATCTCCTCCCCCCTGTTCTGATGTGTGTGATCAGTTCATAAAACACTTCCAGAGCTTCAGTGGAAAACAGAACTGCAGTCAAATCGAGTACAACTGAAGTGAACCATGACCAGTTTTAAAATGTAAAAACAGAAGAACACAAAAAACCCACAAAATGTCTCCATGCTGCTCGTGTGGTGTTATCCAAGTGTCCGTAAGCTGCAACATTAAAATTTGTCCCAAAAAGACGCCATTTACACCATGTTTTCAGCCTAAATGTCAACTGTAGCCTTTGACCTGATCTGCGTGCACACGCCTTAAGTGGGTACACAGGCTCTCGCCGACACGCAACAACAGCAATGAAATGATGTTCCTCTTCTATGTCCAAGTCCTCAGACATTTTCTTCTTTGTAGAAAGTTTGCAAAGTCAACTGTGTGCGTAACAAGTCGCTATTTCTGAGAAGATTTCTCTCTGTTGTCTGAGTCGCTTCCAGGTAGCATGTAAACATAGATATGAAGGTATCGTGAGATCTCGTATATCTCGTGTTGCGCCACTTGGGCGAGAGCCTGTGTACCTGCTTCAGGCGTGTGAATGAAGATCAGGTCTGAGAGGCTACAGCTGACATTGAGGCTAAAAACATGGTGTAAATGGCGTCTTTTTGGGTAAAATTAATGTTGACGCTTACGGACACTTGGATTACATCATACAAGCAGTATGGAGACACTTTGTGTTAGTTTATTTAGTTAATTTGACTGCAGTTCTGTTTTCCACAGATCTTCACCCATCCTCACTTCAGCACAGGGGTGAGGAGATATTGAATGAAATTTCATTTTTTTGGTGAACTCTTGCTTTAACACTAAAGAAATACATAGATACCTATAAATTACGACCTTTGTCTAAAATACTGCAGATTCTGTGGTACTTTTCACAGATGCATTTCAAATCTGAAGCCTGCAGTGAGTTACAGGAGCACTAGTGTGTTTTGGCCTTCACAGTCGAGTCACAGTCGAGTCACAGTCGATCACAGTCGAGTCAGCATGATGCTGTGTTCTCACCCTGTTGAGGTAACTCTGGGCGAATGCCACGTCTTTGCTCTCTCTGTGCGGGTCGTTGTCCAGGATGTTCTCATCGTACAGCAGTAACAGTTTAGCAGCATCTTTACTGTGGCGCTCCTGACGACTCCTCCTCAGACCACGAGGAGGTCGGCTTCGACCTGCAAAGAAGAGGCTGGGTTAAGACAGAACAGACCGTAAACACACCAACCGTCAGGAGACAGAGCTGACCTCGTCCTCGTCCAGGACACCTCCCTCCTCCTCTGGACGTTCCCTCTCCCGATGGCAGCTCCTCGTCTCTCCCCTCTTTACTGCTCCGCCCCTGTCCTGATTCCTCCCCTTTAGGCCCCTCCTCCTCCTCCTCCTCCTCCTCTTCCTGAGAGCCAGGGGAGGTCGGGGAGTGATCCTCCTCTGAGTCGCCATCTGCACAGAGCCGCCGCTCTGCCGCCAACCACGTCAGCTGCTTCATGGTCTCCTGAGAGGTCAAAGGTCAAACACCAATGACATCACTGACTTGCTCATGTGACTGTTTACCTGTAACTGATCATGTGACTGTGTTCACCTGTAACTCAGGGACAGACAGCACAGACTCCTCTGATGCTGATGACATCACCTCCTCCTCGTCTTCATCTTGTGTGAGGTCATCAAAGTCCTCCTCCTCCTCTTCCTCTTCTTCGCCCTGCCGGTCCTGATCTTCATCCTTGTCCTTTTCTCCATCCTCCTCCCTCTCTCCTCCCCCATCCTCCCTCTGTCCCTCCTCCTCCTCACCCCCGCCTCCCTGCTCCCCCTCTCCACCACCACCTGTTTCCTCTGCTCCTCCTCCTCCTGCACCTCCTGCCTCTCTCCCCTCCTCCTCCTCTCCACCAGTGGTTTCTCCACCTTTCAAACTGACCACACCCACAAGAGTACACTTCTTCTCCTCCTCTTTCTTTTCTCCCTCCTTTTTCTCTCCTGCACAGAATGACACAAGACTCAGTGTTGATGATGAGGAATTCTCCTCCTCTTGCTGTGATGGGTGTGGCCTCTCCTCCTCTTCTGTGATTGGTCTGTGGATCTGTTGCCCTGGAGCATGCTGGGAGATGGTGGTGGGCAGAGCTGTGGGTGGAGCTGGTGGTGTCCACATCATCTGTAGGAGGAAGTACCCCGGCTTCGCAGCAGATAAGCAAGGCATGATGGAATTTGTAGAGTCAGGGAAGGAGAGGAGCAGGGGGGCGGCGCCGCTGTCTTGTTGCCTAGAAACAGTCTGCTGCATACGGCCAGTAGGAAGGCACGACTGGAAGATATCAGCACAGACAGGCTGGGTGGAGTCAGAAAGTAAAGTAACACCTGGAGGGGGGAGAGACAGGAAGCTGATTGGCTGTCTGTCCACCCGTCTGTCTGCCGGGGCTTTGGCGAGTGGTAGCAGAGATGCATTGTGGGCCAAAGTGAAGAGGCGTCTGTGGGGTGGTGGGCGGGGCCGGGACTGCCAGTAGGGGTGAAGCCTAAGTGTGCAGCCTAGAGGGAGGGAGGCGGGGTAACAATTGGAGCTGAGTCGGGTCTTCTGGATGATTGGCTGACTGTTCTGCACAAGAACCATGAGACAACTGTGAGAGAACATCATGTAACAGTTACTACAACAGAGGTTAGCACACCTGTATTTAACAGGTAATTAATTATGAAACATGACATCATCATCTCTCTAGAAGCCTCTTTATGGACATTTCTGATTGGTCTGTTAAGCACAGGCAGCCGATTTGTTGAATTATTTACCAAATCACAACATAATATTAAATCATAAAATATTACATGTTTTAGGAGACAAAAAGCAATGACTGTAAAAAAATCTTAACTTATTGGTGTATTAAACGTGACCCAAGGGACCATAAGTAGGTCAAATAACTACTTGTTTTCTATTTAGTAAATACTTTTGTACTCAAACTCAAGTAGTTGTATTCATGATTACTTTCATTTATGCTTGAGTACTTGTTTTTGCAAAGTAACAGTATGTTTTACTTGAGTACAGTTTTGGACTACTCCACCCACCTCTGTGTGTGTCAGGCCACAGACTAACGATAAAGAAGATAGAGGTGATTTATTGGTGATGTTCAGGATGTTTTGACTCAGTAATACTGATCTGAATATTGATTCTAATAAACATGGAGTTTTGGCGTCAGGTAACAACATGGTTTAGTCGGTCTGACCTTGAGCCAGTTTGGCATGCTGGAAGTGTTTCTGTCCACTGGGGGGCGCTGGTCTCCCAGCTCAATTCTGCTGGCGGCGAGTGGCAGTGGGGGGACGACTCCCTGTGTCAGGAACATCTGAAAACATGACAAGATAGATTGACTATAACTGAATCACTGATAATGTCAAGCAGTATGTGTGGTGATGTCACAGTGATGTCACCTTAATAACGTTGTTGGGTGGCCCTCTCGGCCCGTTCATCTCTCTGATGTGTTTCCTAAAGTTCCAGCGATTCTTACAGAGCAGGTAGGAGCTGATCAGCTGATCCGACTGGAGCGTCCCCTCAAAGTGCTTCAGACCCAGAATGATCAGCCTACACAGAGGCATCATAGGAGATTATTACTATCTACCTTTTCTTTGATTTAGTTTCATTCATATTTGGTCATTTGAATTGTTTTAGTTTTAATTGACTGATTCTACAGAACATCTCTATTCCAGTAAAGTTGGAGTGCTGTGTAAAACGTAAACAAACACAGAATGCAATGATTCAAATTTTTTTCCCTGTGTTCAGCTGAATACCATGCAAAGACAAGATATTTCATGTTCAAACTAATAGACTTTTTTGTTTTTTGTAAATATACAGTCATTCTGTTGTGACAGGAGCAACAAAAGACTGAAAGTTGTGGAGCGCTCCAAAAACACCTATTTGGAACATTCCACAGGTAAACAGGTGAGTTGGTAAGAGGTGACAGCATCATGATTGGGTATTAAGGGGGCATCCTCTAAAGGTGACAGTTTGTCTCTGCATCTACAAATGTAAGTTCAGACTCTACATGCGAAGAGAAAGACATATATCAACAACATCCAGAAACACTGCAGACTTCTCTGGACCAGAGCTCATCTGAGATGGACGGACGCAAAGAGGAAAAGTGTCCTGTGGTCTGACGAGTCCACATTTCAGATTGTTTTCACTAGGGCTGTCAGTTTAACGCGTTAATTAGATTAATTAATTACGCTGCAAATTAACGCGCTTTAAAAATTAACGCAATTAATCATGGGTGGCAAGTCAATGCGCAAGCATTTTAAATTTGGCCCATTGAGTTCGGCACGCGTGTGATCCGCGGACCACATGTGAGCATCATAGTTTTACTGTCACTGTTACTTTTGTATAAGTTATAATACCAGAAATCTCAATGCAGAGTTGCAGTGAAAAGAGGACAGACGCTGCTGTGTGCAGCGCATCTCTGTGAAGAGCGACTGATTTAAAAGCCGTCAAATCGCCTTGAGTGAAATCCAGACCGTAACTTTTTTCACTGATGTAACTCTGCTATCACAAAGAAACAGATCATAAAACTGTGATGTTCATTGAAACTTTGGTGATATCAGCTGTCTTCACTTCTACACAGCTCGTCTCTGCTCACCGGTGCAGCTCTGTCTCACCCCGTCTGTCACACAGTGTGTCTGCTGATTGATCGTGACTTCTAACCAATCAGATGTGCTGCTGTAGGCGGGACATTGAGTCAGACTACAGAGCGTAGTTGTATATTATACTGTACAGTGTATAATGATCTAATATATGTATAGTATGTACATAGTACAGCACTGTATACGTTTGAAGTTTTTAATATATTACCATTATCATTACTATTATCATTATTATTACATCACATAACTATGGTGATAATTACAGACAGACAAAGATCAAAGACAAGTGCATTTTAAAATAATTTAACTCTAATCCCACCACTTTTTTCTTTTTTGCTGATCCAAAAAATGATCCGATCCGTGACTCAAACCTGTGATATGATCCGAACTGTGAGTTTTTTGATCCGTTGCAGCCCTAAGAGCGAGGCAAGCTTACTTGGACCTTTGAACGGCAAGTTTATTTATAAAAAGAACAAAGACGGGACTATTAACAAGAACGCAGTGATTTGTACCTTGTGTATTCAATTGATTAGTCATGCACTACAATTTTGTAATGTCCTAGAATTCAAATTCTTTATTTGGGGACCTTTAGCAGATATGAGATTAAAATGCGATTAATTAGATTAATTAATTACAAATCCTGTAATTAATTAGATTAATTTTTTTAATCGCCTGACAGCACTAGTTTTCACTAATCATGGACGTCGTGTCCTCCGGGCTAAAGAGGAAAAGGACCATCCAGATTGTCCCCAGCACTGACTTCAACAGACAGCAGCTGTGATGATATGGAGGGATTCAGAGAGACACATGCTGCCATCACTGATGTCTTCTTCAGAGACGTCCCTGATTATTTCAGAGAGACGATGCTGAGACACATTGTGGACATGTTCCAACAGCGTGTCTTCATAGTAAAAGAGTTCAGGTAAGAGACTGAGCTGCCTGCAGTCCAGACCTGTCTCCCATTGAAAATGTGTGGTGCATCATGAAGCACAGAATACGACAACAGAGACTGTGGACTGTTGAGCAACATTAAATATCTTGTCTTTGTATTACATTCAATTGAATATAGGTCCAAAGGTTTATGCAAATCATTGCATTCTGGTTTTATTTACATTTTACACAGTGTCACAACTTTTTTGGAATAAAGGTTGTAGATTTAGTTGACTAAAATATAAAATAATGCATTATTTATGTTTGTCTAGAACCTCTGAACTCATAGTCCTGGAGAAAACATTTATTAGCCTGCTATTAATATTAAGTATGTAGTAAATGTAGTGTATACATACCCGTCCTCTCCTGCAGTGTAAAAACTACGTTGATGTTGCTGATGGTCCAGGCTGCAGACAGGAAGTAGTTCCGGGTAAAGGAAGATGGGTCGGGTCGCAAACAGCCAGGCAATGTTGGCAGGGAGCAGAGGGAAGGCCTGACCTAAACAGAACCAGAAATAAAACTAGAATCAGACACAGACCAAGTAGACAGTAGGGTTTCCCCCAGCAGTTAGGCCCAGTGACAAGCATCTGTTGCTGATGACACAGCGTGGGTCAGTGACAGACTGATGTAGGCATTAAGGTTAAGCTCTATAGTTTCAGTCATGATATAATCATTATTTAAAAAAGTCAAAGCAGATCTCACAGGGTCCTACATGAAGTCAGCCCTGAACACTGAAACTATGACTACATAATGTGTTCTCATAAATAACTCATTTATTCAACGCACGATTTAAAAACTAGAGTCAAGTTTTACAGAGAATCTGACAGTGTACAGTCTTGGAATGTCGTGTTATCAACGACAAAAGAAATTAAATTGTGAGTTTCTTGACTTGTAAAATTATCTTTTAAATTGACAAACATCAAATGTGTAATATGTCATTTCCAACCAAGCCACCCACTGTAACAGTTAAAAACATTTTAAAAATACCCCAGAGGAAACCCTGAAAATCTGCCGGAATGACCAAACATGACAAAGACTTGTTTTCCATCCTTACTGTTAGTAGCAGGAGTCATCCTGGGAAGCCAGCGTCTAGAGGGAGCAGGAGGAGCAGGAGGAGCAGGAGGAAGCTCCACTTTCTGCCCCACTTCCTGCAGAAGATCCAGAGCCCCCTGCAGGTTGCACACTCTAAAACTGCTGGAAAGAAAAACGGCCTCTTGGCGGCTGGCAAACTGCTGCAGCTCCTCCTGGAGTGAAAAGAGATTAGTTCATGTTGTTACGTTGGGGTCTGATCTGTGGTTAGGTAACTTCAGGATTAACTCTGGTTTCAAGTCCTGTGAAGGTGCTTTATGTCTTACTAAGGTTTATTATATTTGTTTGCACATAGCACTGGTGCTACAGAGGCTGAACATTTTGTAACACACCTAACCTGCTGAGATCAATGCAGGGAAAAGCAACTACTGACCAATCAATTCTCTCTAAAATATTTTTAAACGGCACCAAGCATCACCATGTTCAGTGCACAAAGAGACGGAGGAGGGGAACGTGTTCAGAGAGCGACAAAGTCATTTCATTGTGTTTTTGGACACAGATATCCTACAAGAGAGACTGATTGAAGCATTAAAGCCTTGTGCTCGTTTTACTTACAGTAAGATATTACAGTATATAATATAAAATGTCACCACTTTAAATTATGTTTTATGTTGTTATATTTAGTTTTATTTCACACTGTGAGGTGTAGCTGAAAGAATAAGGCTAACATTGTTTAACATGCCATAAGCATAATCGAAGCACAAGATTAACTTAATGAAATAAATGAATGTAATTATAGTGAGATGCACAGTTTAAGGGGAGCTCAGATCACCTGAAAAGGACACGAGCTGCCCTGAAAGCCTCCTTTGAACCTTTAGGGGGAGCTCTAACCCCTATTTTATTTTCTGTACATTAAGGTTTCTGAAATATACAATAATAATAAAAATGTGTTGCTTCTTTTATTTCCAAACATTTGTCTCTTTAAAAAGAAACATCTCAGTTCATTTTGATTCAACAACTTTTTGCATTATTTTACATCACAAATATGAGATGATGATATTGAGAGAGAGAGAGAGAGAGAGAGAGAGAGAGAGAGAGAGAGAGAGAGAG
>CM034595.1:44403016-44420615 GCA_020091685.1 Lutjanus erythropterus
TGCCTAACGTGCTGGAATTGGTGAGTATATGAATCTAAGCACTTATCCAATACACACAAATTAATTACCCCAAAAATGAACCCTGCTACTTTTCAGCAGTGTGCGCCTTTTTATTTTTCCAGGACGGCAAAGTTGTGTTTTCTCATTCTGATCCATGTTTTATTAAAGGGTTAACCTGAGCCAGGCCGTACAACAATGACAGCAATCAGATCACAGGGTTGGTAGTATACAAACGTAAAAAAATAATTAATTATATTGTTTTTTTAATCAGTACTGGGATTCAGATGATACGCAAAGTTCAGGTATCCGTTCAGGCGTCAGAACATTTATTAGCATGTCTGAAACTTTATAATGAGACCAATAGTGCGTGAACTGCACACCACTTACGGGGAAATATTACAGTACTCAAGCACTGTGGTGACAACAACAGAAACATAACAGAAGGGATAACACATGTGTTTGTGCATGGCTGACAGACTGCAAGTTGTAGGGATGGGTTTGGGAAAGGGAGAGGGAGGTAGGGAGGGATTTCATTTTGTGTGGTGTGTAAAATGTTCTAAATAAATAACAAAACGTTGTAAATTAATAATAATATTAAAATTGAGATGTGTAGACTTGTTTTCAACAAAGTGAAATTATATTTTGGTCATTACAGAGAAAGTGAAGTACAGAAAAGGGCACTAAATTCCAGGTACTAGTACAGCATCAGAGCAAATGTAAATGGTAGCCACCCCTACAGACAGATGCTGAACACATACATTGATATCACAAATACGAACCAGCAGCCACACGGATAGACAGACACACACAGACAGTTTATCAGCACAAGTCTAGCCTCAGCTAAACCCAAGGCAACACTGACATCCACTTCAATTCAAAGTCAACAGCGTTGCTGTGAGTCAAATGTATCATTTTTAGTGATTGCGGTTTTATCTTCAAGACAGCGACTCTAATGAACCCTGCTCATTTGCTTTGCTTTAGTCTCTCCTGTCATTACTGATGGCCAAGGGTACCACTGAGAGGCCACTCAGTCGCTTTTGTGATCATGACTTTTGGGGGGCAGGCCGCTCTCTCGCTTGCTCTCATTTTAGAAAAAATATGAAGAAAAGAGAAAATATCAGCGAGAAGGGCCATCTTGTCTATGTGCATTGTGCACATTGTGAACCACCATTGAGAACCTTGTGAAAAAAAATGCTTTGTAAATGCCATGTGATGTATGGAGTGGACAGACAGACCTTGGGTACCACAAAGGCTTAGACACTTTCATAATACAGTGTTATTGAGTGCATGCAAAGAGAAATAGAAAAGGTGACATGCATTCTTAATGGGAAACAGAGAAAGAAGGACGTGAAAAGTTTAACCCGAAAGCCCAAAATGCACTCACACACATTCTCTGAACCACTCGCACACACATACATACATACACACCACGGACAGAGCAGCTGGACCCTCTAGCCCTACACTACACACCCAAGACAGTCCTCAGCACAGAGAATGCGTGTGTGCGTGTGTGTGTTCATGAGACTTGTGAGGCGGAACAAGGTGCATCCCTGGGGAGGACATGAGAGCATCGAACACCAGGAAATGTGCAGCATGTGTGATGAAAGTGCACTTGGCTCCAGTTCATCAGTTCAGACGATATAAATGTTTTCATATACAAGGCAGGGGAGGGTTTAGGTGATGAACGAGACCCAAGTGAGCCACAAATGTGTTTTTCATTTCATATCTGAAATGTTCACTGCTTCCCTGATGCATTAACGGTGCACAATTTATCCGTGTTTTAGGACATTTGCGACTTGTGCAAATTACACTTCATTTTGGTTTTAACCTACTTAGAGCAGCAGATGGGTGGATTTGTGATGACAGGAACAATTCTAATGCTAATTCATCACATCACAAAAAAGAACATTTCTGTTACTCATTTCTTGTGGCAAAACACCAAACACGTCGAACTCCAAGCAGGTTAGATCAGGTTAGACAGTTCACCCCCAAAATCAAACACACATATTCTTCCTCTCGCTTGTAGTGCTATGTATCCATCTAGATTGTTTTATTATGAGTTGCCGGGTTTCTGAGACATCAGCAGTAGAGATGTCTGCTTACTCTCAAATATAATGTAACTAGATGGCACTCTTGTGGTGCTCAAAGTGCCAAAAAATACATTTGAAAAAAGTCAACAGCAATGTCTCTTTTCAGAAATCATGACCTGGTTTCTCAAGGTAATCCACAGATTCTTGTGAGAACTATTTTCTTTCTGCCAAACCTGCACCTGCAAACCGCATCACTGTGAAGAATGAAGTAGAGCAGAACAATGAATCGAAATTCTATCAAAACTGCATGGCCTACTGCACTTTTCAAATCGCAGGAGACACAATATTTGTTAAAGGAATACCATTTTTAATTAAATATTGTCGAGCTGCAGAGATGTTCTGGCCTACACATTATAGTCTGCAGACAAACATATTTGTTTAGAACAGTTCCTAGTAAAATCCACACCATAATCATTTTAATGTTTTTCAATGATAATCATGATGTAAAATGATCATTTCCTCTAACATCGCAAATGATGTTGCAATTGCAATATATGTCAAAATAATAGCATTTTTTTTCCCCAAGCAAAAGCTTGCATCTTTTCATGGACAAGAACCTTGTGCTTGTAATGTCAGCCGCACTGAATTAGCCACAGGGTTTCTGCAGGTTTCCATCAGTTGAATTTGGGACTTTTTGATCTTTTAGACCTTTATAAGCATAACTTAGGATCTATTTCCTGTCCATATTGGCAGAGTATGGACGGGTACAAAGGTTTTAGGTTTTAGTGATGCCTGAATTAGAGGGCAGGGTATGAAACAGCTCACCTGTCTTAACTGCTTTTATATAACTGATGTTTAGCTTCCGTGTGTCAAGTCCACTATGTGGGTGAAGTAACGCTGATCAAAATTATATTTAAGACATTTTAAGACATTTTAAGCCCTAAACTCAGATTTTTGTATGTTAGACATTTTAATATCCCGCAGACACCTTGTAACTAGCTCAGTGTAATCAGGTCATGATTTCTGGAAAGAGACATTGCTTTTTCAAATAAATTTTTTGGGCAGTTTGAGCACCACAAGCCACGTGCCATCCAGTTCCATTATATTTAAGAAGAGTTTGATATCTCCAAAAACTCACACCAAAGCTATCTTAATAGATAAATAGTACTACAGGCCAGAGAAAAATGTGTATTTTTGGGGTGAACTGTCCCTTTAAGGTGTGTTTTTAAGCATTATCTGACCTACATCTTGAGGACCGTGTGCTTGTGCACATGCTGTGTACATGTACATGTATTGGGGGAGGGGTGTGTGTGCTTGTTAGTGTCCTTGAACTCACCTCTGACCATGGCTGTGACCTGATCCCTGCCGACGCCGATGCGGTTCTTGACCTCACAGACAAAAGTGGTGTTGACAGCGTCGTCCACCTTCAGGACCTTCAGCTCGTTGCCTGTGATCTGCACCGTGTCGGGCATCTCTCCCGACATACTGCAGGGACGGGACATGAGCATATTGGCACGAGAAGGAAGAAAAAATGAGAACAGAGTTGTGTGCGTGTTTTTTTTTACTTTGGACACAATGAGAGCATTGAGACAGATGTGCATTTACAGAAATGTGTTGTATTGTGCAGTGTCATCAAATTCCACTAATCTTGATGGGCAGTGCAAAACCAATCAGTTTCCCCGTTCCTCAAAATCCATTATTACACATTGGAGGAAAATACGATGGGGACAGGACGAAAATCAAAACTGCTGGATCCACGCCCAAAATCTCATCTCTCCCATTTTAAAGTTCCAGATTTTCTCTTTTTTTTTTCAAATTTTGTCACAGTTATGTTAATAGCTGATAATACAAAAAGAGAGAGAGAGGGAGTCATATTGTATTTCTCATTATGCAAGGGTTAAATCTCAAGTCACAGAGTCCATTATGAGAAATTATACGGCTATCTCCATAATCAGAGCGCAGAGCTGTAGTGGCAATAATAAAAGCGCTGATTACAGCTCTGTGGACCCGGGACTGAAGGGTAAAGGAGAGAAAATGAGAGAAAAAGAGATAAGACAAAGAGAAAGCAAGAGACGCTGGGAAAGAGAGACGGAGCAAGAGATATGAGGAAAAAAAAAAAGAAAAGATGCTGAATATGCGGTTACTCACGTCTTCCACTGGACGGAGACTGGGACGGGGTTTCCAGTAGCCTGGCAGGTGAGCACCACGTTTGTCCGACCCACGTACCAATTATTGTCATAACCTACTATTGTCACCTGAGGGGCGTCTGGCGGAAGGATAGATGAACGGCAGGAAGGAGGAGGAAAAAATAGCAATGAGTTCAATTAATCACCTCAATCATGTTAGAGAGTGAACAGCAGAGGAATCTCAATTACAACTGAGACCTGAGTACAGAGTAAAAATTAGGATAATATAATAAAATATTAATAAATGGAATGACATAGAGATATAACATAAAAAATAACAGATTGGAATATATATTCAACAAATAATGCATTTTAAAATATCCTTGGCAACCATATGAAAAGAATAAAAAAGAAATTAAAATAAATAATCTTATCTAAGAGAGTCACAGCTAAAAATCAATAAAACCTCTGTCCAAATTATTGAACTGCCCTTTCCGTATCGGTGTGATGAATTTCACTCCATTTTGTAAATTGCTTTAGACAAATGGAGCAAAATATCTAAAAGCTGTCTTTCCAAAAATGGCCATTTACTGTGCGTACATACAGTCAGCCAATCCTGAGAATGTGTATTACAAGAAAAATCTCACAGTAGAAATAACAAAAAAAGTTGGAGCAGTAAATATATAAAGGTGCTGATCTCGCCTGACAGGTGGGGCAGGTCGACCTTCTCATACAAAACGCACTGATGGTTGCCATATGACTCATCTGTGATAAATCTAAGAGCTGAGTGATAGTCAGCTTTTAGATATTTAACGGTCAAGAGCAGGAGCATATCTATACACAATACCACTATAGTCCAATACAGAGAAAAAAGTTCAACGTTCTACAACCCTAAGTCCAAAAAAGTTGAGACGTTGTGTAAAATGTACATAAAAACAGAATGCAATTGTCTGTAAAATATTTTCAGGTTGTATTCAACTGAATACAGTACAAAGACAATATTGTTGCAAAGACTGAATTGGGAATTTAGGGATTTCACCTTCTACAGTCAAATCCAGAGAAATCCCTGCACGTAATGCACTGCATTAAAAATCCACACACTTGTATGAAGGACACTACATGGGCTCAGGGACACTTTGGAAAACTGTTGTCAGTGAACACAGTTTATCGCTGCGCCTACAAATCCAAGTTAAGACTCTTTCAACATGCAAAGTGAAAGACACATATCAACAACATCTAGAAACGCTGCCGACTTCTCTGGGGCCGAGCTCGTCTGAGATCGACTGCCGCAAAGTGGAAAAATGTGTTGTGTTCTGATTTTTATCAGCGCTAACTTCAAAAGCCAGCGTCTAGAGATGATATGGGGGTGTGTTAGTGCGAATGGCATCACGGGTAACTTGCACATCTGTGAAGGCCCCAGTTTTGGAGCGACATACGCTGCCATCCGGACGACTTCTTTTTCAGAGACGTCCTGGCTTATTTCAGCAACGGATCAAATTAAGAATGAGTGAATATTCAAAAAAATAATGAAGTTAATTGGTTTGGACATCAAGTGTCTTGTTTTTGTACTGATTTCAGTTGAATATAAGTTTAAGTGTTTTCGCAAATTTTACAGTTTTTTTTAAAGAGGATGGAAAATTAAATGGTTCCTATACAAAAAAAAACAAAAAACAAGTTGCATATGTGTTTTGTCCATATGTGTTTTAAGAGTAAATTTGTTATTAATCTAGATGCACTGTGTTTTCTGTGTGTGTGGTGTCTTACATTGAACTGCCAGCTTCAACGGGAAGCTCTCTGGTTTGACCTGGGTCCTGTGTGACACCACACAGCTGATGTCTTTCCCGTTGTCTGCTGCTGTGGGAACCATTTCGTACTGGCTGGTCATGGTCACGGTGTTGTCGGCGCCTGCCTTAGACGTTGTCGTCGCGTTGCCATTGGCTGTGGTCACCCAGGAGATCTGAGCAGCGGGGCGGCCATCCACAGACTCACAGCGTGCCACAACGACCGGCTTAGTGCCCGCGTCCACCGTCACGACAGAGGCCGAGTTCTGAGGCTTAGCTGATGGATAGATTGATGTGGGGTCGGAGGAAGAAACACAGAGAGGGAGAGAGAGAAGATTAAAGGATGTAGAAACAGATAAAAATGGAAATAAGACAGCTGAGGGAAAAGATAATGTGTACCATTATTGATAAACAATTTGAGTCACCACCAGCATGGCAGCAGCAAATCCAAAATCTCCAAACATCCTCTGTCCCCTCCTCACCCCTTCTCTCCCTCCTCTCCAGAGCCTACATTGATAAACAATTACGAGCAGCAGTGCAAACACACCCAAACCCTAAATCTTCTTCTACTCTCCCTCCATTTCTTTAATCTATCCCCTCTCTATCCCCCATCACCAGCCATTGATAAACAATTTCCCTGACTACTCTGGTGCATTTCCATACACTAATTCTCAATCACTGCATGCTCTCCGTCATCCCCCGCCCTGTTCTTCCCTCCTCTACCTCAGCCCTCCCCGATTGCCCTCTCTGATACTCGTGTGGGATCAGAGGCGAGCAGGCAGGACAGGAGCTGACAGCAGGCATGACAAGCAGCCAGATCAATACAGTGCCCGAGGGGAGGCAGGGAGGCATGATGCGTTGGAGGGGAGAAGAGAGGAACGGAGCAGAGTCACTGGTGCCGGGCCAAGGTTAGACCAATGGTTCCATTGCATTAACAAGAACACAATTGATCTGACAATACCACTTATAATAGCAATTAAGCCGAGCTGGACATGCTTTTAACCTGCGCGCTACCTTTGGGGGAGGGAGAGAGCTGGAGAGACAGACGGAGAGGGAAGTAGGTGGAGGGTAATTTGCATTAACATATATATATGTATTAGTAAGCAAGGTAAATATGCACTCTCTCACTATAGACAGATGGGTGACATACGGAAAAAATAACGAAGAGCAGCTTCACGTGTACCTTGGCATGGATTCAACAAGTCTCTGGAAATTGTACAGGAGAGACAAACACCAGCGAACACAGAACTAGGTTTCTGGCAAGAAAAACTAATTGAAGTGATAAAGCTACTTTAAGACAGTTGGCCTGTTCTCTTGTTAAACATCGATTTCACCGCTCACTCCATTCATGCAATAAATGTATGGGATAAACTCTATTCTACAGATCTTTCAGAAGAGATTAGTCGGAGTTGTGTTGGGTTGGATTTACTCTGGGTCTGACAAAGAGCCGGTTTGGGCTTGAAAAGTGGTACTTTTCTTATAGTGTCTGGCTATGGCTTGTAAATAATATCAATATTTTTAGCCTATACTGCAATACAATACATACATCATGATAAACACATTATCTCTAAAATAACAAACTGTAAATACTCAAACAGTGTAAACATATGATGATCTGAGCAGTAATATTAATACAATACCATCCAATATAATAATAAAACACTGACAGAGACAATTTGACTGCACAGTGACTACTTAAAGTAAATTTTGCTATGATAGCTGCATATGTTTACCTTAGTGAGGTTGCAGTGGAGTATTTTTCATAATTGGGTTGTTCTTAGGACTGGGTGATATGGACAACAGTGTTGTCACAACACTTTGAAAAATTTCCATATTCAATACCATTTTCAATAACACTGGGAAAAAATTTACTCAACATCGAGGGCCTGAAATTGCGGATTTTAATTTAAGAATAGATAAAATGTGGCTATAACATGATAACAGATATAGCAAATGAGACACGTGATGAGGCGAAGACAGCACTCTGAGAGCGGGAGGGACTATGTGGGCACTGCAGCTGTGTGGGTCAACTCACTGTCGAAGAGTAAAATAGAGCACAAAAGTGCACCTGGTACCGGGGTATCGAGACTGTGAATAAAGAGTACTGAATATCGAAACGGAATCAAATAATAGAACGGCTGGAACAGTCTGATAAGTTCTGAAAATTGCATCACTGTACTGTAATGCAGCCTTTGAAATCAGGAAAAGACAACACATATGCATTTAACAATATGCATCACAATTTAACAATATATCTCAAATCTACCTCATTTTACAGGGAGCATTTAACAAGGCAGAATTCTGTGATGGATTTGAACTTAATAGCAAAAGTTGGTAAACAACAAAACTAAAAGCTTTGGTGTTACTCTTGAAAGACACGACCATATAACCACATCCTGATGTAGTGCATGATATTGAAAACCACAGAGGTCTTGCGAAACTCTAGGGCCCACTTTCATAGGTTTGGAGGACTTAATGCGTGCCAGGCTAGACCTAGTATTGTATATTATTAATACCAACATGAGCATTTCTTGTTTAAGTTCTCTGCTGCCAGATATTTGAATAAGTTATCTTGGCACATTAAAAAATAATCGGCTACCAGAGTTTTCAAAAGAAGATTAAATTATGGCTCATGGGAAGCTTGAATGTGTAATTTTAAGTTATCATTTGTATGTCATTTTAGATATTTAACATTTTAGATGTTTGACATTGAGTGATTTTATTGATGAAATGGTACTAGGACCATATTACAGAAATCTTAGGAGGAGTGTAGGACAGGATTTTTCCCAATTAGGAATCCTATGTTATTTTACTCCACTCTATTTTATAATCAGGTTGGGAAGTCCTACATACAAAACCTAACACTGTTTATCAACTTAAATGTCTGTTATTAAGCAAGTAATGCTACTTTTCTCCTCATGGTGAGCTAAACAACTTTGGAACTGTTGTTTTTTCTTACAAAAACATATTTAAATATACAAAATAAAATACTGTTTGCTACCACTACCGTGAATACTACCTGTTACCTCTGTTAGCAAACGCCACTGTTATCTACTACAAGCGAACACAACCCATTAATACTGTTAGCAAACACTAGTGTTAGCTACCGCTAGTGAACAATACCTCTTAGTACTGTTAGCAAACTCTACTGTTAGCTACTGTTACCAAACACTACTTGTTAGCACTGTTAGCATACACTATTTTCAGCAACCACTAGCAAAGACGATTATTAGCTATTGTAAGCAAACACTATCTTCTGCTAGCCACTAGCTAAGACTACCATTAGTTACTGTAAATGAACACTACCATTAGCTAGCATTAGTGAACACTACCATTAGCTACTGTTGGCTAACACTTCCACCTACAGTTGGAAAACACCACCTTTAGCTGACGGCAAATACTTTTGTTAGCTACATTTAGCTGGTTGATAAGTTAGCATCTACTACAGGGGGGAAATTGAAAATTAGGACATCTTAACTGTTATCCTAAAATTAAGAGATTTTATTTAAGATTTTAGGAAGTTAGGATGCTTGTGTAAAATAATTTTACGATTTTAAGGTTGGATAGGAACATTGGCTACTTTTTCCTAGTTACTTGGACATCTGCATCTTTTCCATCTTTAAATCAAAGACATGACTTTGACAAATGCTTTTTGATTTTGTCAAGTCTAAAGTCATCAAATTTCCAAGTCATGTACACCAGTCAAGAATATCCCACAGGTGTTCAGTGAGGTTGAGACTGGGAGCATGCGAAGGCCACAGCATATTCATCCACAAACTATTCACAACGCCTCATGGACTGTAGGGAAACATCTGCATCCACTGTGTTTCTTAGATTTGTTAGTGACCTACCCAGCATGACCAGGTATGTGATGCCTTGCTCGTTGCCGCTGGGGTAGGTTGCATACTCGCAGATGTATTTCCCCTCATCGGTCATCCTGACATTGCTGATCTGGATGGAGGGACTGGCCAGGTTTGGGGGACTGGGCGTGAAGCTGACTCTGCCCTTCACAGGCGAGTCGGGGTAGTTGGGGTCAAAGTTGGGGTGAAACACCGCGATGTTCAGCCTTTCTCCATCCTTGGGCTCGTAGATCCACGTGACCTGTGGGGGAGGCACGGGGTCAGTGGAATCAGGATGCATACAGTGAGTGAGGGAAAAAAAAAAAAGGTCCACGTTCATCATGGCATCGACAAGCGACGCTGGAAAGCATTTTAAGACATCCACATTTCGGTGTAAACTCCACGGGGCAGCGTACACAGCATCACAATCAAATAAGTGGAGCAGGTATGAATATGTATGTGGAGTTTTTCGGGAGCTGTATTCTCCCTCTCTCTCTCTCTCAGTGGCTCTTAGCGGAACCAAGCAGAGTTGTGCACTTCCCACTTCATTGAGATGCGACTAAGAAGTGCTTCCATTACCATATTCAATCCCCTAAAGCAAAATGAAGCTTAGTATTGTTTGTTTGGAGTAATAAAACATTAAGCCTAAATGTGATAAAAACTTATTACTAGCCTTAGGATTATTTCTGCAGGCTATGATTTGTTAGATTAACATTTAATGTGGAAGATAAACAAGGCACATGCAACTGTATTATCATTTTATGTTTATTTCGCTTACAATGAATTGCTCTTGTCCACCTGTGCGACTAACTTTCACACACCTGCAAAATGTGCTTGATACATAATTGACAAATACTTTATTTCACTGGGAAAGAGCCACATGTTTAGTCAAATATTAAATTGTTTATTTGCTAACTGTCCCGACGTCTGTTCGCTTGGGTTGTGAAAGAAAATTATAGTCCCAAGCAATTTGAACAAATTGTAATGTGTCAACTCAGCACAATGAGGTGCAATTTCAGGACGAAAGAGACATTTTTATTAGAATTTCAGACCACAAACCAAGTTAAGGGCTGATGTGACTGTGGTGAGATGCAGAGGTAATCAAGACGGGATATTTCATTTCATTGTCGGGGGTGACAACAAACAGAGACATTTCTCAAGAGCAATTCCTGAAGGGGACAAGTGCTTTCCATAATATCATTGTATTAATCTACATAGAGAAAACCCTTATTTCTACAATATACTGGAGAAGTGATAGGAGTCATACCAGCATGTTCAAATGTTTTAAATTATTATATTAATAGTCATGGTGTGATCCCATCTAACAAAGTCTCCATCAAAGGGATAGTGTCAGTATGAATTTTTCTCTTAATCATATTTTTCTTACAAACATTTATGTAGTCATTAAATACGTGTCACTGGTCTAATCTCAGCAGCTTTATAAGAACATTGAGCTCAAACTAAGCACAGTTCCAGAAATTCAATATTTTAACATAGTGTCAATATTTTAACACAATTAAGTCTTCATTTACTTTCAAAATTACACACAAAATGACATGACATCCATTTTACATGCAGTAAGAAAAATAATATACATGGGTGAGTTAATGTTAAACATCATATTATAGAAATATCACTGTTGCAATCTACAAAGTTAAGTTTTTAGGTATGAAAACCAAGTATCCTGTATCATAAAAGCATGCCTGTAATTTGTAACAAAGTAAAACTGCTTGAAAATTAGTCAAAAATTCAGCGAGTAATGATGATTTTTTTTAAACCCTAACCTCCTGCTTTCATCAGCATGCATGCGTGCGTTAGGAGACTCAGCTGCCCCGTACCAATATGGCAGCCGCATTTGATGCACTAGATTCAACCATAAAGTGATGAAGTGAACAAAATGCGTCCTGTGAATGTGTTTTAGTCTACTGAGCAGTAGGAGTAAATAAGAACATCTGACATGTCCTGTGTCTTAAGTTAGTCTTTAGAAAGTAGTAACTTACTTGAGGTGAGCCACTACACACTCCCACAGACACTTGTCTCATAATGAGGAATAATGTGTGTGGACGGCAGACAGTGGACCAAACCACAGTCTAGTGTTTCCAGAGCATATCGTTACATTATGTAAAGTTATATAGATGTTTACAATGAGACAACTGACTGTTTTTAACCAGAAATGGGAGATCTTCACCTGACTGTCTCTCCTGTAATTTTCACCCGTGGAAGTAATAAAATCAGTAACTAGAAAAAAGAGAACAATTGTATCATGCTAGTGTGTTTCTGACCATTGTGAGCTGAATCCCAGTGGCATCAGTGAAGGCACAGCGCAAGTTGACCGTCTGGCCGGGATACGACAGCACCTCCGGCTCCACCTTCACCCGCTGACCCGAGGCTCCTGGGAGAAACAGAGAACGAGAGAAACATTAACATTAACGTTTCCTTATTTCCTTCCCGAACCAGGAGAGCAGACGAGGAAAGGCAGCAGAGGAAGGGACCGTGTTGGTACAGAGCCTCCTGATGATAAATGAGGACGGTGTGGAAGTGTCTGGTACAACAGAGGACAGCATTAGTGAACCCAGGCAAGTAGGCCAGGAGTCTGGTATCTCTCTATGACTGTGCGTGTGTGGACGGAGGGGCCGTTTAAAAAAAGAAAAAAAAAAAAAATCGGATGTACGCTGGAGAAAGAAGAGGAGGAAAGCCAGTTCTCTTTTGCACATAGGTCATAAATCATCTGGATGGGTTATGCTTTTCTGTAGCCTGCCATTTGCTGTGCCGACACATTCCTCTGTAACAGCAAAGAGTCAAAATAAATATGCTTTTCTTGGTGTTTGTGTCAGTGGGCGTGTGAGAAACAGTAAGAGCGAGGGAGCTTTAGAACGACAATCTGTCCGTGGATACGTGTGTGTATTTGTGTGTGTGTGTGTAATCCAGGTCTCTGTGAAAATGTAATTACTTGTATGAGTAAGCGCGCATTAGTGTATGTCAGCAAGATGGCACCTGTTTTAAGTAAGAGTGGATTACCTGCGGATACACAACTTCAAATGTCTGCAGCCAGGGCTACGTGTGCGAAATGCGTGTGTGCTCTCACAATGTGTTTACCAGAAAGCTACACGCATACAACAGCACCACTGAAACACAATTTCCCCTAAAGACAAACAATTACTTGCAGAACTAGTTCCACCAGTTTGTGCTGAGCCAAAGCTATTGTGTTGAAACTAATACGATCTGCAGGGCTGATGGAAAACACACATACGCACACACGTACACACAAACGCGAAGCCCATAGGCTAGGAGATAAGAGGAAAGGGCAGTGCTGTCTTTCTTTTTTGACGAGCAATAAACACCACACCTTCTCTTCTCCTGGGAGATCTGAGATATCAATACTGAGGAGGAGAAGAGGAGAGAAGGGAGCGACAGACTGAGTGGGAAAGTGGAGGAAAACAAGCCTTTCCTAGAATAACACCAGCTCTCCCAGGACCAGCCCAATTTGCAACCACAAAACAACCCCGTTGTAGCCACAGAGGAACCTCTGGACGACCACTAAGCAACCCATGGGAGCAGCAGAGAGCCTTATTGGGCTGGAAAGAGGAACAGCTCGCTCTGTTTTTTTCCCCTGCCTTGGTCACACACACACACACACACAAGCTTATCTTACACACAAAAGCATGTGCACACACATGCATACGTCTCATGACAGCTTTATTGTCGTGCTCTTGGCCTGTGATCTTTCAAATGTCTACAGCATTTAGTGAAGATCAGGCTACAACCCTTTGTCAAACTACCTGAGCCAGTCTGAGTAACGACAAATTAGCTTTGAGGCTGTACTCTGGTTACCAAATGATGCAGCAGGGCAAGAGAACAGGAGGAGGATGAAGATGAAGGGTTATTGAAACCCTTGATTACAACTCTTGATTGGGTTGTACGGAACAAGTCAGCTTAACATGCCAGAGGCCAGTACACAACATGGCACTGAAAATAAGTTACTCTGCCTCAGGGCTGGGCGATATGACTTCTAAATAATATAGATATTTTTTATTTTAATAATTTATCTCTTAAAGAGGCAAAACCGGAGGCAGTATTGTAGACCGCGGTGGTGGTCTGTGTGGCCATTAAATGCAGTGTGACATGTGGACAGAGAATTGTTTTCAGTAATTTACTAGTCACTAATCTGTTTGTGTATCTGACGGCTTGATTCCACAAGGCATGGCCACGTCCCAATACTGTTGCGCCATGTCCACCAGAGCAGATCCCGACCATTCTACACAATGCTTGTGATTCCACCAGCAGTGCTAGTGTTTCCCGAAAGTGGCCCTCTGTTCTGCTCTGCTTCAAATACACGCCAAGTCCAATTTTGACAAAAAGCAAATTGAGCTGGCAGGAAGTCAGAAACAGAAACGGCACAGAGAATTTCGTCAGTTTTCAAAATAAAACACCCCGTGCAGACTCGCGATCATGAAAACAGACGAGAAATAAACTGCTCAACAATGAAACCCACTTATCCGTTGTAGTAGCACAAAAATCAAGGGAGGAGGACCAAATCAAAAAAATCTGAGCAAGTCAACATAATCAGATGGGAAAAACGCTCCGCTTCTGAAACGCTGCTGGTGGAGGAAGTAGATGCGTGCACGACAGATCAAAACTATTGTGCAGACACGATGTACTCGCTGGAATCAAAGGATAATGTTTAGCATGAAGGAACCTTAAAATAGCAAATGCAAATAAGTTGTAAGTAAACTTAGATCACTTTACTTTAGCCTTCAAAAACAGGAAAAGACAACACTTAAGCCATATCCAAAATCTAAGACAATATCTAGTCTCATGTATTAGCCGGGCGTACTCCACCTCAGGTTTTGCTTGTGTGCACATGTGCAGTTTCTCACACAAACACATGCACAGCTGTTGTGTCCTCACATAATGTGGGGGCAGAGCCGAGTTGGACCTGTTGTCTGTCATTCGGAGGCAATAAGAGGAGAGCCAACACAGGTCAACCCCTGCCAGAGCTCAGATGAGAGACAGCCTGGCCTTATGAGACTCTATCCAGCCCGGGGGAAATGAATATTACACACAAGACATACAAAGTCTCACACGCCCTCATCTACCATGATGGTCCCCAAACCCCAGCTCTGAAGACTCAGAGAGACTGTGTCATTACAACAGCAGACACACAGAAGAAGAAGTCGGCGTGCGCGCGTGTGTGCACGTACACGGACACAACAGAGTTTTAGAAATCCTGAGGCGAGGCAGCATTTGAAATAGTAATTGTCAGTATAAATATTTAGAGAGCATTGGTCATATTAAAAAGAAAAGAGAGAGCGGCAGGAGGCGGGGGGGGAGACAGGAACTAAGGGAATTAGAGAATAAAAGACGGTTCAAGGGTAAGACAGAGGAAAGGAGGAGCGACAGAGACAGAGGGAGAGAAAGAGAGGGTTGGAGGGGAAGAGAGTGAGAACAGAAGCCTTGTGTCACCGCTGCTCCACTTTACAGTAGCTCCGCTGCCTGCAGGTGACATACAAGGAAACGCCACCAAACCAAACAAATGCATGCACACGCGAGCCGCTGCCCCCTTCAACATCCTCCAAGTAGTCAGATGTCAACAATGAGCACTGTCACCTATCATTATGTCTTTAACACCCACACACACACACACATTATGCTGATGGCGCTGCGACAACCCTGCCATATTAACGCCGTACTCTCTGATCCCCCTGTCTGGTCATGCTGACATTTCCATATTTCCCACCATTCTGTGTGTGAAGATGAAAATGTATCAAGAAGGAAAGAAAGGAGAGGAGAGGAAGTACGCGAGGAGGATGGAAGGATGAAAGGAGGAGATGAGGGAGACAGCCTGGGAATGCCAAAGTGATGGAGGATGAGAGCAGAGGAGAGGAGGAGGAGGAGGGGGAGTGTAAAGGAAAGTGGGGATGAAAGTGTGTGAAGAGAAAGCGGTGCCAGGAATAGAGAATGAAAGGAGAAAGTGGTGAGAGAAGAGGAGAGGAGGAGGTTCTCGAAGGGGGAGACAGTGTGAGCTATAAACAAGGTTAATAGGAGACAGCTGAGGGACAAAAGAGAGACATTTAGACGAGAGAAATAAGAGGAAGTAGGTGAATAAGAGACTAAAAATGGAGAGGTGGGGAGGAGGAGGAGGGGGTGATACAGGTAGAAACAGGAGAAACAGAGCGGGGAAGAGGTGTGGAGCAGTGAGAAGCAGGATAGACTCCACACCTGACCTTGTGAGAAACACTGTGGCTGTGAATAGAGAGATAGAGGAGGGAAAAAAAAAAACGCAGAGAAACAGAGTGAGTGAGCCAGAGGAGCCGAGAGCGCGTCAAAAAATACTCAAAATCCTAATTTTCTCTGCAGCCCATTTGAGCCAGCCGTGGCTTATAAAACGAACATACGCTTATCAGCCTGTGTCCGCCTGCCTTCGCTGCCTGGCTGGCTGACTGCGACGCCTAATGGCATTCATGTCCTCTGCCTGATCCCCGGCTATAGTGGAGAAAAGCGCGACGTCAGGGGGACAGGGAGTGCAGGCCATCACCTAAAATATCTAATGGCCTTCAGAGCTCACTGACTCGCTGCCATTTCATCAAGCTAGTGGCTATGCACTGTCAGGTGGGCTTGAATGAAGCTTTCCCATTCTCCATGTTCTTCAAGATTGCTTCCTAGCACATATTGTGTGTGCGTGTGTGGAGATAGAGAAAATGTGGGTGTGTTTTCCTTTGGCCTCTCTGGCACGCTGCTGTCTCAATAAGCATTCTGGGCTTTCATTATTCTTGCAGGTCTGTGTGAATTTCTCCATTTCCATTATTCTCTTGTTGTTGTTATTGTTGTGCCCACCCTCTCCACTCCTGAAGAATAATAGCTTTGATACAAGCAGTATATGGAGCGCCAGGGTGGAGCGTCACTACTCTCCGTCCTGATGGAATCTGTCTCTGTCTTTTCTTTTTCGAGCGTAATCTTTTCTCTTACAGGAGGTGGGGGTAAGAATGATTCCTGGACTGGACATGCTGAGTTTTGGACCCGAGGGTGGCTCTTGATTTAATGAAATGAGTTTTTCTGATACTGCGAGAGCCAATTTGGTCAGACTTCACAATACAAAGAATGTGTGTGTGTGCGTGGGGTAAATAGCCACCTCTCCTCTGCAGTCTTTGTGGCTCAATTTCTGCTTGCTTAGGACCAAAATAATGGAAACACCCGGCCACCAGCGCACCACTTGCATTTACAAACAGCTCCAATCCTCTTTTGAGTTAATGCACAGGGGTGAATTATCTTTGAGCTTAAGGCTGAATAAATAATAAATAACGTCAATTAAAAAAGGCACAGGGATGTTTAGATCTTGTGTTTACAAAGGCCAAGTTTTACATCGCTTATTTATAAGGCTGCTATCTGAACGTTGAAGATTCGAATCAGGGTCCAAGACCCCCCAGTCTACTGGGACTCTTCTAGTTAAGCAGTTTGGTTTTTCCTTTGTTAATCAGTGCGCATTACAATCATAGGATAAAACAGATAGAAGCTCAGAAACCTGCACAAGGATAACATCTTAATGAGGATTTATGAATAAGGGGAATTATGAATATAGCTTTATATTAGCTAGCACAAATCCTTGTGACAACATGAGCTGGTGAAGGTGAATCCAGTGGTTGATAAAAACAAGTTTGAGTGCTTGTTTTTCAGCGGCATCATTCTACACAGAGCAATGCAACATTGAACTTTACAAACCGAGTCTCAAAATCACCATCAAAGTCAGCTACATCAGCCACCTCGATGCACCACAGCATGTGCAGGGCAGGTGACGCACTGCAGCAGCCCAGGAGAGAAGCTCCACC
>CM034596.1:0-22264 GCA_020091685.1 Lutjanus erythropterus
TTCATGCCTCAGACTTGTCCCACCCAGGACAACCAGGCTTGTAGTGGTATACTTTATGTATCAGACTCATTCCATCAGCTGTAGTTCGTGTCTCAGGCTTGTTCCATCCAGGACAACATTCCCTTTTAAGGAAGATCATGATGCCATCCGGAAATGTTAATGAGGCTGGGGATCTTGGAGATGTGCCTGGTGCTGACCACGCAGATAAGATATCAGACCAGCTGCTATGATGTCATTTAAACAGTTCAGTGTTCTTTTCATGTAATGCATTGTGAGCCAAAATGTTCAAAGTGGGAGGAGGCGCCTAGAGCCTCCTAAACAGTATATAACAAGGTGTTTTGCACCTCTTTCTTCAGTCTAAACCTGGGTTTGACTCAAGCTTGTTGATTTTTCCACCTAGAGAGATCAATAAACTTTATGTGGCAGAACTTTGTTGCTCCTCCAGTGATTTTTCCAGACTTTGCCTGATTCTTATTTTTGATGGATTAAACTTTGGAAATATACAAGTGATAACAGTGGATTTTTATTAAGGTTTTTAGGGTGTTGTGGCTTTAAGCCCAGACCTTACTGGCCTATCTTTCTGAGGTTTTTTGTCACAACATTAAATGGCGAGCCCGCTGCCGGAGGAGTGAAAAACAAGATAACCTGACGCCTGATACCGGGAGGATCCCCTGTACCCTATAACCACTTGGGTGGCCACCAAAAATAAGGTAAGCAGAGCCTTTTTATAAATTCTGCAGTAATCTAAGTGTGTTTGGGGTGCAGGATTCCGCCCAGGTCTCAGGTATTTAATCTTTTTTCCTCACAAAGAACCTAGTTAAAGCTATAAACACAAAAATTCACTAATTAAGTACTGAAGCATAAATAATATCACTGGAATGGACAGAGTTCTGTCATAAGTCTGTCTTAAGTGTCTCTATGTTTTATGTGTTCTGTGTAACCTAAGTGTACCATGATGCGAAACGAATGGATGAATGCCTGTTGAATGTGGTAATAACTCTTTGGATAGTGACAGTCCATATAACCTTTGGAGCACTTATCTGGTGTTGGGTTGTATCACATCAGGCAGAACCAGAGGGAGTGTAAAACTTTAAAGGGTAACATTTGTGTTGGGCACTATGGTAGTGTTTGTGTGTTATATGTGTGTTAAAAAATAGAAATAGAGGTTTATAGAGTTAAGAATTAAAGTGCACAAAGGGTTGCAGGGAGAGGGACTCCCTTAAAGTCTCCGTACCTTTAATGTTGAGGAAGTGTATTTAGAGGTTCCTACATTTTTCAGTGTTGAGGAAGTGAATCTGAAGAAACTTTGATCTGTTGACGTTTCCAGATTGAGGGTAGGAAGGAGTTAAAGAGATAAGCAACCGAGCTGCAGTGGCTACCGCTTCTAGTTGCTGAAACATTTCAGCTGGGTGCTGGGGTGCCTCGGCGAATGGGAGGACTGAACGGGCTGTAAGCTAAAGCCTAAGAGAGGCAAAAGCGATAGCGGATACCGCCGACCGTCTCTGAACTATATCAGCTGAGTGCTGGCATATTTCGGCGAAGGGAGGGGCTGAACGGGCTATTGGCTAAAGCGCGCTGAAGTGATCACAGTGTAAATAGTGCTTGTTAATAACGCTCCAGTAAATGAGTTAAAAAAAAAGGTGAATAGGAAACAATTGTATGAACAATTTGTAAAAGTAGTTAGGAGTGGCAGTGCAATATGTGTAAATAAGATAAGGAATGTAAAAGAGCTCTGTATGTAATCTGTGGTGTTAACAAAGTGTAAAATAATCAATGAATAAAATAATAATAATAGCTCATTAACAGCTAAATATTTGTGATAATAATAGTTAATAAAATAATAATAAAAGATAATAGGGAGTAGAATAAAGAGAATGATAAAATAAATAAATGATATAATAACTTGTAAAAGTTTATGGATTTAGGAGATATTAGTGATGATGAAATAATCACACCTGATCATTATATAAAAAGTGGAGATAAAGAAACTCAAGGGATAAGAACACATTTTTGGAAAGAAAGAACATATATTGATAAGAATGGAGTAGAAAGGTGGCAAGATGCACAGTTGATCAAGCTAAAATTGTGGCAAATTACTTCTTTTCATAATCTAGAACAAAAGAAGCAAGAATTTCCACACGTACGTTGGGAAGCATTGTTACAGTTGTTGTGGGGTCCTGTATTGGCATACCAATTAGAACCTCTGTTAAAAAATCCTGAATCTCAAGTAACCCTTCCGCTGCCTCGGGACTTAAGATTAAGGGGAAATAACGGGGAAGAATTATCACCAAGGTTGTGTTTCTCTGTCGTTCCCAGAAAAGTAAAGTGGGAAACAGGTAAATTTGGGTGTTTGTCAAAAATTCCAGAGAGTGACGGGTCTCACCGGTTTGAATATAATCCTTATAAAGAAATAAAATACGAGGACGCTATTACTATCGGTAAGATAATAGTGTTGATACGTACTGCGCCAGACGATAATCAACCTGAAATTCTCAGATCTCTAGCCAGCAGCGCCAGACAAGGATATATGGGGGCTCAACAGAGTAAAAATACAATGCAAGGTCCTACACCTGCAGACGTAATTGTTAAAAGACATCCAGAATGTCGGAAAAGAATTTATCACTGTATGAGTAAATGGCACAAGAAGACCGCGGGTAAAATACCGCTGGCCTGAGGAGGGTACTTTTGATATAGCATGTTGCGAGGAAGTAGAAGCAAGACTGAGAGATGTTGAAACGAAAGATGCCATGACCAGGCTGAAAAAGAAAACTAAAAGAAATAAAGAAAGAGAAGTCTTAGGTTGGTTCAAGAAAGAAGGATTTCACAAACAAATGCTCATGCAACAGGAACAGAAAGGAGAAGAGGAGACACAGATTCCAGCACCGTCAGTGCCCATTCCCCCTCCCCCTTATGAGCATACACACACAGCCAGCGCAGGTCTGTACCCTGTGAGAGAACTGAGAGAAATAGAAGGCCAGATGAAAGGCTCCTTCACACTAACCCTTGCTCACACACATGCAGAGGAGAGCAGTGACTCTGAGGGAGGAGAGACAGAAGAAGAGGAGTTGAGCGAAGAAAAAGGAGGGGCACAGGAGCATATGGAGACACTGACAGACACCTCATCCACTCTAAGCCAAAGAGAAGCTCGATTGCGTATAAAAGCAGCACGCTTAAATGAGTGTAAATCCACAGCAGAAAAAGAAACAGAGAGACAGAGAGCTCTTAAAGAAATAATAAAAAAGCAGGAACAAGAACTTAGACTTTTTAGAGAATCACAACAGAAACTACAAGAAGCTAAAGCTAATACAGCAACACATAGAGATACAACTGACTCACAAAGTGTACGGCCTAAAACAGTCAATCGTAACTTATGGAGAGATAATGAAGCTGACAGAATGTCCTCTAAAACTATTATAGAGGAGGAAGAATATTCTGACATAGAGCCTTATGAGGAAGATAGACAGCAACCGTACCCTAGAGCTATGTCCCGCAAGGTAGCTGCTTATACTAAATATTATTCACCCAGGCCTAAAGTAATGAGATCACAGTCCTGGGAACGAGGCCCAACATTATTAGAGTCAGAAATTGATTTAGAAGCCTCTGAGACATGTTGTAAGACAACCAATGGACCTGTGTACAGATACATTAGTGGCAGAGTGTGTATAGAGGATAAAGCAGATGCCCGAACCAGACAAGAGGAAGCGCAACACAGGCAGGATGAGGAGATGCGAAAACTTGTGGATGAGCAAAAAAGAATTGAAGAATCCCTAAATGAGGCTATTTCTAAATGTGGATTTATTAAGCAGTCTCTTACAGAGCCTCAAACACTGGCAGAACCAGTGCAAAGCCAGGAACAAAGGAGTACAACTCGAAGTGGAGCATATTATCAGCCATTAACTACTTCTACACCTAATGTACAGCCTGACACTCAAGAAAAACTGAATGGGTTAATGTGTCCACTGATAAGCAAAGGTAATCAGACACGTTATGTGCCATGGTCCTTCATGGACATGGTGGGATTGGCTGGCAGACTGCCAGAACTCACTGGTGGAGCAAATAAATGGATTACGGCACTGGAGGAAAGCACAGCAGGTGTGAGACTGGCCATAGGAGACATAAAGGCCCTGCTTATGCACATAGCAGGTAAACACACCACTGAGGAACTCTTTGAGAATGCTGGCATAGGAGTGGCAACAGGAGGAAATGCAGTGGATGATGTGGCATTTGGTCCTTATCGTGGTGAGCTGTGGCAACAACTGAGAAAACATTATCCAGAGAAAATGGATCCCTCCAAGCTAGAAGGAGAGGTGTTGGGAGAAGGAGAATGTCCAACTAAGTTTCTCCACACTTTCCAAAAGAAATGGAAAGATGAAACAGGCAGCGCTTGGAATGCTAATGATACCACACAAAGCCTGTTTAAACTGATGGCGAAAAAGGCCATGCCTAAAGAAGTGCAGACACGCCTAGACAATGTTGTGGGGCTAATGAAAATGGATTGGCCTTTGTTTTCTGAGCATATTGTGCATCATGTAGAGAACTGCAGGAAAGAGAGGAGCAAAGAGGAAGAAGTCAACCGACATTTGGCCAATAAGTTAACCCAGCTCCAACTAAATGAGCTAAGCAAAGGAAAGAAAGAAAAGGCCAAAGCTCAAGCTCCTGTAATAACTGTGGCACCTGTGCACACAGCCCCTTTAACCCCTTCACCTCAGACCCCTACTCAACCGCAGCCACCACCTCCAAGTCCAGTCAGCCCTTCATCGGACTCACCAACCACAGCTTTGCCTCCCATCCATGTGCACGTCAATCAGCCACCTCCATATAACAACCAAGACAACAATTACCGTCCCAGAGGGCGTCCAGGATACAGGGGAAGAGGAGGCCGATTCAGGGGGAGAGGAGGCCTGCCCCAGCAGAATTATGGCCTCTCACAGTCCACACCACACCTTGCAACATCACCACCACAAGCACCGAGAGATGACGTTTGTTGGGGATGTGATCAACCAGGTCATCGTCGCCGTGACTGTCCAACCAATCCTTGGATGGGGACAGCAGCTGAATGGCAATAGGGATGCCTAGAGAAGCCTGAGGGGGAGGTAATGTCACCAGTAATATCATCCCAACCACAGGATGAGCCCACTGTATCAGTAACAATTCAAGACAAAGATTATCCTTTTATGGTGGACACAGGGGCAACATATTCATGCATTGGAAAAGAAGGCTCAGGGCTCCCCCTCTCTAATTCCTCTATAAAAACAATAGGCTTCTCTGGGAAATCACAAGTCATACCCCTGACACAGCCAGTTCCAATGCTAATTGCCGGAAAGGCTGTACTAGCTCCATTACTTTATTCAGCTAACACCCCTGTTAACTTATTAGGAAGAGATATATTATGCCCACTAAAAGCTAAAATAATGTGCACTCAAGATGGACTTTATCTTGATTTCCCTGAGGATTTTACTGGAACAATGATGCCAGCCATGACACAACAGACTGATGAGCATCTCACACAACCTATTGTCTTTTGGCTGAGACTGACACCTGAGGAGTCTCACTTGAAACAGACATGGAGAACATGGCTACCATGGATAAAGACTAAAATGGGACCAATAGCCGAGCCAACTCTACCTTTACATTGCACATTAATGTTTGATGCTGATCAAAGTTACATGGACTATGTACAATGTTGGGATGACATGATCAGTAAAAGACCATTTTTACTTGAGAGTGAAGATATTTATTTAGGTCCACAAGGTGTTGCAGCAGCAGTTAACTTACCTAAAGAAATGCAAGAATGGTTTCAAGTAACAAATTCTGTACCCCACGTAACTTTATTGATAGCAGAAGGTCATGAATCTCATGAACTAGGTCCAATGATTAAAAATGCCTTAAAGGTGTCAAACTGGTCTCCTACAGATAACAAATATATTCACATTTCAGCTGACAAACAGTTTATCAGAATATCAATGAAAGTAGGAGATGAAACAATAGCAGAAAAAGTTGTGCTAGAAGAAAGGTTATGTACACAAATGACAGTAACAATAAACCAAGAACAATTATTAAAACAAGTTCCAGACCAATTATGATCCAAACACAAAACAGATGTGGGACTGGTAAAATCTGCTCAGCCTGTTCATGTAAAAGTAAAACCAGGGGCCAGGTTGCCCTATCAAAGACAATATCCTCTGCAACAACATGCTATAGCGGGAATTAAACCCACAATTGAGGGGTTATTAAAAGCTGGAGTACTAACAAAGACCAGAAGCCCCTGTAATACACCCATTTTTCCTATAAGAAAACCACATTCTAAGGATTACCGTTTAGTGCATGATTTGAGAGCTGTTAATGCTGTTGTGGATGGTGAGACACCAATTGTTCCCGATCCACATACTTTGTTATCAAATATTCCTCCAGATGCTTGTTGGTACACAGTCATTGATCTATGTTCTGCTTTTTTCAGTGTACCTTTGCATCCAGATTCTCAGCATCTGTTTGCATTTACCTATCAAGGTGAGCAATACACATACACCCGTCTACCACAAGGCTTTTCTGAAAGCCCGTCAGTCTTTAACAAAGTACTGACTCAAGATCTGCAGGGCCTTGATGTCCCAAGTACTGTATTACAGTATGCAGATGATTTATTGATTTGTAGTCCTTCAAAATCACAGTGTGAAAAAGACTCCATTATTGTTTTAACTGCATTAGCCAATGGAGGTCATAAAGTAAGTAAAGACAAACTTCAATTTTGTCAACAGCAGGTTGAATATTTGGGTAGACAACTTTGTGGGGGAAAGAGGCTTATAGCACCCTCACAACTTGAAGCAGTATCAAAAGTTCCACGACCTGAAACAGTGGGACAAATGTTATCCTTTTTGGGAATGACTGGGTTCAGTAGACCTTGGATTTGTGACTATGCAATCAAAACTGCTCCATTGAGAGCTTTAATCAAAGCAGCAGGACAAACAAATAATAAAGCTCAATTGTCCTGGACTGAGGCTGCAGAAGGTGCATTTTTAGCTCTCAAAAGTGACATGCAATCAGCACCAGCTCTGGGAAACCCAGACTATACTAAACCTTTCCATCTTTATGTTGCAGAGAAAGCTGGATATGCCTGCGCTGTGTTGATGCAAGATACACCTACAGGTAAACAACCTCTGGCTTATTATAGCACAAAACTGGACAACATTGAAGCAGGACTGCCACCCTGTTACCAGGGATTGGCAGCTGCAGTTTTTGCATTCCAGAAAGCATCATCTTTGACTATGGGACATGCAGTAACTTTGTATACATCCCATCAGTTACATGCACTGCTTACAAGTCCACGTTTTGTTCTAACACAAGCCAGACGCACAGGCTATGAAGTAATTTTGGCTGCCCCTGAATTAACTATTCAGCGGTGTAATGTAATAAATCCAGCTACAAAAATGTTGTTGCCAATTGATGGAACACCTCATGATTGTGTCCAAAACACAGATAAGTTCATGCGCGCACGAGAAGACCTGTTTAATGAACCAATTTCAGCTGACTTGACTTTGTTTGTTGATGGATCTTGCTTCCGTGATGAAACAGGTATGCATGCCGGTTACAGCATTGTTGAACTAAATGCTAAAGATAACACCTTTACTACAATACAGTCACAAAAGGTTGATCAACCGTGCTCTGCCCAATTAGCTGAAATAAAAGCTCTTACTGCTGCGTGTAAACTTGCTGCAGGAAAAAGGGTTAATATATATACAGATTCTGCATATGCCTATGGTGTATGCCATGTACATGCTAATATCTGGAAACAAAGAGGTTTCCTTAGAGCTGATGGAACACCTGTAGCACATGGGGACGCAGTGTTACAACTAATTCAAGCGTTGTGTCTTCCCACAGCTGTAGCAATCATTAAATGTCCAGCTCATCAAAAAACAGATAATATGATCGCTAAAGGAAATAATCTTGCAGATGAAGCTGCAAAACAAGCAGCCATAGGGGATGTAATGGCTCCAATTTTAGTTGAAGAAGACATGGCTCCTATCACTACTTTAGAATCATTAGTAATAGCTCAAAATAGAGTATCAGAGCAAGAAAAACGTCTATGGGTAAAAAGGGGGGCAATTAGAACAACAGACCAAGGACCAGCAAATGGGTTATGGAGGAGTTCTCATGGTCATTTTGTATTACCAATTTCTCTGTTGCGCCATGCAATTATGTCCACACATGGTATTGATCATTGTTCTAGAGGTGAAATCTTAAGAAAACTACAACAAGTATGGTGGTCACCTTACATGGCAGCAACAGTAGATAGAGTTTTAAGTGAATGTGAAATATGTGCACAGTACAATGTCAGGAAAGTTTTTACTGCTCCAATAGCTCATATTCCAGTTCCTGATGGTCCATTTAGACACCTTATCATGGATTTTGCTGATATGGGAGTTGAACAACGTGTTGGTAGATACAGATATCTTCTTGTTGTTGTTTGCAGGTTCAGTAGATGGGTTGAAGCTGCTCCTACAGCAAAACAGGATCACAAGACAGTTGTTAAATTTCTGTGCAGGGAAGTTTTCCCTAGATTTGGCCTTCCAGATACTCTTTCTTCTGACAATGGTCCAAGTTTTGTATCTAAGGTAGTCCAGGAAACTATTAAACAACTAGGTATCAAACAGAAGTTTGGTAGTGTTTATCATCCACAATCCCAAGGATCTGTTGAAAGAGCGAATGGTGTTGTGAAAGCAAAAGTAATTAAGATTGTGCGTGACAGTGGTGACAGACTAACATGGGTTGATGCTTTGCCTTTGGCTTTAATGGCTTTGCGCTCACAAGCTAACAGAACCACGCATCTAACACCACATGAAATGCTGACAGGTAGGCCTATGCCACTGCCTTATTTGAGGGGTCCTACAGAAGGACCCCCACTTGCACAACTTGAAAATGAATTGTCTGATTACCTGAGACATTTAACCCATATCCATAAAATCATATTTCAACAGGTGAAAGGTGCCACTGAGAATCGCACCAGTGACGTTTCTGACGAGGGTCTAAGAGTGCGTCCAGGTGATCTGGTGTATGTTAAAGTTTTCAAGCGTAGGTGGGATCAACCTCGCAGAGAGGGACCATTCAGAGTTACTCTTGCAACCCCTACCGCTGTTAAAGTAGACGGTAAGGACGTTTGGTTCCATCTTAACCACTGCTGTAGGGCGTACGACCCAGCGGGACCAGCACCTCCACGTAGAACGCGGAGAAGCGTGGTTCCCCCTGGGCCGACCGGGGATGGCAGGGCCACCCTACCCCTGTCACCATCACAACAATCACCATCACAACAAGAACCACAAGGAACAAGACACTCAGCACGTTTAGCTGCTAGACGACGCACTGCACAAGATTCCATACCAGAGATTGAACCAGAGACTGAACCAGAGGCAGACATTGAAAGTAGTGGATCATTAGGGGAGAGAATTGAAGAATTTAGCACCCCTAGTTCACTTAGTTCACCACATAGTAATCTTGTGGGAGCCCAAGAAGAACAAGAACTAGAGTCAGTATCAGAAGGAGAACTACCTCTAAGTGGGTTAGAATCAATACTGAGTGCAGGAGAAGGGCCATCACAAGTTTTGCAGGAAAGGGTAGAAACTCAAAGCCAATATGAAACAGAAGAAGGGTCCCCAGAATCTTCAGAAGATTAATACAATGAACCCCATAGCTCCGATAACCTTTACCATTTTTGCCTTTATACTATTAGGAGTTATAATCCTCATTTTAAATAACCCTGAAAAACCAGAAGATGTAGATGTAGCACCGGGGAATCAAAACGGCCAACTGATTGATTGCGCGTTAGCCATGGGAGCTGTAGCCACTAAACAAAGGAAGCTGCCAATAAGAGAAACCCTAAACGTAACATATGTCCAAACCACAGCTAAGAATTGCATGCTCATGATGGAATCAAATGGGACAAAATTGGTGGGAATCATTGCAAGCGTGCGTTGTGAGGGTGAAGGAATGGTAACAATCAGAGTGCAGTGTACATATAGAGAATGCAAAGATGAGGAATCTTTAGAGCTAAATATTAAATGTTTGTGTTTTCTAGGTAAATAGGCTGGCACAAATCATGATGAGGGTACAAGAGCCTACTACACAACGCCGCCATTGGCATAGAGTAATACCAACCCTCAGCCTACGAGCAGACAGGTAGGTTGAGGGTTGGTCAGACAGGCGGTGGCACCCCCATCTGATGGTTCCACCTCCGCCACTTCAACAGATGACAACAGTGGCTCAACCCTCCATGGCACCACCTCTACCCCTGCAACGGATGGCTTCACTGGCTCCACCTGCACCTCCACAGATGACTTCTACTGCTCCAGGGACGACTGCATCACGGTTCCATTCTTCGGCCCCGAGACGCCATTCGGGACTCCCATATGGGACAGGGTTCGAACCACAACCATCCACCTCTGGCATATGGTCACCACGTTGCTCTCCCATTCTTTTGCATCTGCTTCAGGGTGGTTCCCAAAGACCACCTAAACCAGCACAAACCCCTTGCACTGATGACAGTGATTCAGACGCAGACACCTCCCCTTCCTCACACCCTTCTGAGTGCCTTCCTGAGGGCACTGTGGACAAGGCAGAGAGTTCTCACCAACCTGTCCCCACGAACGGTGACCCTGACCTGTTGGCCTATGCCACAGCACAGAAACTTTTGCTGGAGCTTCTCCCAGCTGACCTTAAGAAAGATCTCATTGATAGTTCTCTGGTTACTTTGATAATTACTGTATTTGTTTAATTACTGTGAGTTGCTTGCTTGCCATAAATATAATATGTAGTCATAGGGGTAACTGGTTTATCCACAAAACAACAGCATATTCTGCACTATGGTACGGCCTTAAGCCTATTATGTATTAAGGAACTAGTACAAGCACATTACTTATATTATTTTGAAATGTCACACTACTGATTGCTGATATGCACTTATATTCTACATATTCATATTATTGTGTGCCTTACTACTGCCACCTTTTGACATTCTGGTCTGGTAGTTGTCTGTGTGTTGAACACTTTATGTGTGGGACTTCACAGTCCCAAAGGGGGGACTGTAGTGGTATATTTTGTGCACCAGATATCCCATCCAGGGCGACATTTATCCTTTAGGCACGAGACTCATTCCATCAGCTGTAGTTCATGCCTCAGACTTGTCCCACCCAGGACAACCAGGCTTGTAGTGGTATACTTTATGTATCAGACTCATTCCATCAGCTGTAGTTCGTGTCTCAGGCTTGTTCCATCCAGGACAACATTCCCTTTTAAGGAAGATCATGATGCCATCCGGAAATGTTAATGAGGCTGGGGATCTTGGAGATGTGCCTGGTGCTGACCACGCAGATAAGATATCAGACCAGCTGCTATGATGTCATTTAAACAGTTCAGTGTTCTTTTCATGTAATGCATTGTGAGCCAAAATGTTCAAAGTGGGAGGAGGCGCCTAGAGCCTCCTAAACAGTATATAACAAGGTGTTTTGCACCTCTTTCTTCAGTCTAAACCTGGGTTTGACTCAAGCTTGTTGATTTTTCCACCTAGAGAGATCAATAAACTTTATGTGGCAGAACTTTGTTGCTCCTCCAGTGATTTTTCCAGACTTTGCCTGATTCTTATTTTTGATGGATTAAACTTTGGAAATATACAAGTGATAACAGTGGATTTTTATTAAGGTTTTTAGGGTGTTGTGGCTTTAAGCCCAGACCTTACTGGCCTATCTTTCTGAGGTTTTTTGTCACAACATTAAATGGCGAGCCCGCTGCCGGAGGAGTGAAAAACAAGATAACCTGACGCCTGATACCGGGAGGATCCCCTGTACCCTATAACCACTTGGGTGGCCACCAAAAATAAGGTAAGCAGAGCCTTTTTATAAATTCTGCAGTAATCTAAGTGTGTTTGGGGTGCAGGATTCCGCCCAGGTCTCAGGTATTTAATCTTTTTTCCTCACAAAGAACCTAGTTAAAGCTATAAACACAAAAATTCACTAATTAAGTACTGAAGCATAAATAATATCACTGGAATGGACAGAGTTCTGTCATAAGTCTGTCTTAAGTGTCTCTATGTTTTATGTGTTCTGTGTAACCTAAGTGTACCATGATGCGAAACGAATGGATGAATGCCTGTTGAATGTGGTAATAACTCTTTGGATAGTGACAGTCCATATAACCTTTGGAGCACTTATCTGGTGTTGGGTTGTATCACATCAGGCAGAACCAGAGGGAGTGTAAAACTTTAAAGGGTAACATTTGTGTTGGGCACTATGGTAGTGTTTGTGTGTTATATGTGTGTTAAAAAATAGAAATAGAGGTTTATAGAGTTAAGAATTAAAGTGCACAAAGGGTTGCAGGGAGAGGGACTCCCTTAAAGTCTCCGTACCTTTAATGTTGAGGAAGTGTATTTAGAGGTTCCTACATTTTTCAGTGTTGAGGAAGTGAATCTGAAGAAACTTTGATCTGTTGACGTTTCCAGATTGAGGGTAGGAAGGAGTTAAAGAGATAAGCAACCGAGCTGCAGTGGCTACCGCTTCTAGTTGCTGAAACATTTCAGCTGGGTGCTGGGGTGCCTCGGCGAATGGGAGGACTGAACGGGCTGTAAGCTAAAGCCTAAGAGAGGCAAAAGCGATAGCGGATACCGCCGACCGTCTCTGAACTATATCAGCTGAGTGCTGGCATATTTCGGCGAAGGGAGGGGCTGAACGGGCTATTGGCTAAAGCGCGCTGAAGTGATCACAGTGTAAATAGTGCTTGTTAATAACGCTCCAGTAAATGAGTTAAAAAAAAAGGTGAATAGGAAACAATTGTATGAACAATTTGTAAAAGTAGTTAGGAGTGGCAGTGCAATATGTGTAAATAAGATAAGGAATGTAAAAGAGCTCTGTATGTAATCTGTGGTGTTAACAAAGTGTAAAATAATCAATGAATAAAATAATAATAATAGCTCATTAACAGCTAAATATTTGTGATAATAATAGTTAATAAAATAATAATAAAAGATAATAGGGAGTAGAATAAAGAGAATGATAAAATAAATAAATGATATAATAACTTGTAAAAGTTTATGGATTTAGGAGATATTAGTGATGATGAAATAATCACACCTGATCATTATATAAAAAGTGGAGATAAAGAAACTCAAGGGATAAGAACACATTTTTGGAAAGAAAGAACATATATTGATAAGAATGGAGTAGAAAGGTGGCAAGATGCACAGTTGATCAAGCTAAAATTGTGGCAAATTACTTCTTTTCATAATCTAGAACAAAAGAAGCAAGAATTTCCACACGTACGTTGGGAAGCATTGTTACAGTTGTTGTGGGGTCCTGTATTGGCATACCAATTAGAACCTCTGTTAAAAAATCCTGAATCTCAAGTAACCCTTCCGCTGCCTCGGGACTTAAGATTAAGGGGAAATAACGGGGAAGAATTATCACCAAGGTTGTGTTTCTCTGTCGTTCCCAGAAAAGTAAAGTGGGAAACAGGTAAATTTGGGTGTTTGTCAAAAATTCCAGAGAGTGACGGGTCTCACCGGTTTGAATATAATCCTTATAAAGAAATAAAATACGAGGACGCTATTACTATCGGTAAGATAATAGTGTTGATACGTACTGCGCCAGACGATAATCAACCTGAAATTCTCAGATCTCTAGCCAGCAGCGCCAGACAAGGATATATGGGGGCTCAACAGAGTAAAAATACAATGCAAGGTCCTACACCTGCAGACGTAATTGTTAAAAGACATCCAGAATGTCGGAAAAGAATTTATCACTGTATGAGTAAATGGCACAAGAAGACCGCGGGTAAAATACCGCTGGCCTGAGGAGGGTACTTTTGATATAGCATGTTGCGAGGAAGTAGAAGCAAGACTGAGAGATGTTGAAACGAAAGATGCCATGACCAGGCTGAAAAAGAAAACTAAAAGAAATAAAGAAAGAGAAGTCTTAGGTTGGTTCAAGAAAGAAGGATTTCACAAACAAATGCTCATGCAACAGGAACAGAAAGGAGAAGAGGAGACACAGATTCCAGCACCGTCAGTGCCCATTCCCCCTCCCCCTTATGAGCATACACACACAGCCAGCGCAGGTCTGTACCCTGTGAGAGAACTGAGAGAAATAGAAGGCCAGATGAAAGGCTCCTTCACACTAACCCTTGCTCACACACATGCAGAGGAGAGCAGTGACTCTGAGGGAGGAGAGACAGAAGAAGAGGAGTTGAGCGAAGAAAAAGGAGGGGCACAGGAGCATATGGAGACACTGACAGACACCTCATCCACTCTAAGCCAAAGAGAAGCTCGATTGCGTATAAAAGCAGCACGCTTAAATGAGTGTAAATCCACAGCAGAAAAAGAAACAGAGAGACAGAGAGCTCTTAAAGAAATAATAAAAAAGCAGGAACAAGAACTTAGACTTTTTAGAGAATCACAACAGAAACTACAAGAAGCTAAAGCTAATACAGCAACACATAGAGATACAACTGACTCACAAAGTGTACGGCCTAAAACAGTCAATCGTAACTTATGGAGAGATAATGAAGCTGACAGAATGTCCTCTAAAACTATTATAGAGGAGGAAGAATATTCTGACATAGAGCCTTATGAGGAAGATAGACAGCAACCGTACCCTAGAGCTATGTCCCGCAAGGTAGCTGCTTATACTAAATATTATTCACCCAGGCCTAAAGTAATGAGATCACAGTCCTGGGAACGAGGCCCAACATTATTAGAGTCAGAAATTGATTTAGAAGCCTCTGAGACATGTTGTAAGACAACCAATGGACCTGTGTACAGATACATTAGTGGCAGAGTGTGTATAGAGGATAAAGCAGATGCCCGAACCAGACAAGAGGAAGCGCAACACAGGCAGGATGAGGAGATGCGAAAACTTGTGGATGAGCAAAAAAGAATTGAAGAATCCCTAAATGAGGCTATTTCTAAATGTGGATTTATTAAGCAGTCTCTTACAGAGCCTCAAACACTGGCAGAACCAGTGCAAAGCCAGGAACAAAGGAGTACAACTCGAAGTGGAGCATATTATCAGCCATTAACTACTTCTACACCTAATGTACAGCCTGACACTCAAGAAAAACTGAATGGGTTAATGTGTCCACTGATAAGCAAAGGTAATCAGACACGTTATGTGCCATGGTCCTTCATGGACATGGTGGGATTGGCTGGCAGACTGCCAGAACTCACTGGTGGAGCAAATAAATGGATTACGGCACTGGAGGAAAGCACAGCAGGTGTGAGACTGGCCATAGGAGACATAAAGGCCCTGCTTATGCACATAGCAGGTAAACACACCACTGAGGAACTCTTTGAGAATGCTGGCATAGGAGTGGCAACAGGAGGAAATGCAGTGGATGATGTGGCATTTGGTCCTTATCGTGGTGAGCTGTGGCAACAACTGAGAAAACATTATCCAGAGAAAATGGATCCCTCCAAGCTAGAAGGAGAGGTGTTGGGAGAAGGAGAATGTCCAACTAAGTTTCTCCACACTTTCCAAAAGAAATGGAAAGATGAAACAGGCAGCGCTTGGAATGCTAATGATACCACACAAAGCCTGTTTAAACTGATGGCGAAAAAGGCCATGCCTAAAGAAGTGCAGACACGCCTAGACAATGTTGTGGGGCTAATGAAAATGGATTGGCCTTTGTTTTCTGAGCATATTGTGCATCATGTAGAGAACTGCAGGAAAGAGAGGAGCAAAGAGGAAGAAGTCAACCGACATTTGGCCAATAAGTTAACCCAGCTCCAACTAAATGAGCTAAGCAAAGGAAAGAAAGAAAAGGCCAAAGCTCAAGCTCCTGTAATAACTGTGGCACCTGTGCACACAGCCCCTTTAACCCCTTCACCTCAGACCCCTACTCAACCGCAGCCACCACCTCCAAGTCCAGTCAGCCCTTCATCGGACTCACCAACCACAGCTTTGCCTCCCATCCATGTGCACGTCAATCAGCCACCTCCATATAACAACCAAGACAACAATTACCGTCCCAGAGGGCGTCCAGGATACAGGGGAAGAGGAGGCCGATTCAGGGGGAGAGGAGGCCTGCCCCAGCAGAATTATGGCCTCTCACAGTCCACACCACACCTTGCAACATCACCACCACAAGCACCGAGAGATGACGTTTGTTGGGGATGTGATCAACCAGGTCATCGTCGCCGTGACTGTCCAACCAATCCTTGGATGGGGACAGCAGCTGAATGGCAATAGGGATGCCTAGAGAAGCCTGAGGGGGAGGTAATGTCACCAGTAATATCATCCCAACCACAGGATGAGCCCACTGTATCAGTAACAATTCAAGACAAAGATTATCCTTTTATGGTGGACACAGGGGCAACATATTCATGCATTGGAAAAGAAGGCTCAGGGCTCCCCCTCTCTAATTCCTCTATAAAAACAATAGGCTTCTCTGGGAAATCACAAGTCATACCCCTGACACAGCCAGTTCCAATGCTAATTGCCGGAAAGGCTGTACTAGCTCCATTACTTTATTCAGCTAACACCCCTGTTAACTTATTAGGAAGAGATATATTATGCCCACTAAAAGCTAAAATAATGTGCACTCAAGATGGACTTTATCTTGATTTCCCTGAGGATTTTACTGGAACAATGATGCCAGCCATGACACAACAGACTGATGAGCATCTCACACAACCTATTGTCTTTTGGCTGAGACTGACACCTGAGGAGTCTCACTTGAAACAGACATGGAGAACATGGCTACCATGGATAAAGACTAAAATGGGACCAATAGCCGAGCCAACTCTACCTTTACATTGCACATTAATGTTTGATGCTGATCAAAGTTACATGGACTATGTACAATGTTGGGATGACATGATCAGTAAAAGACCATTTTTACTTGAGAGTGAAGATATTTATTTAGGTCCACAAGGTGTTGCAGCAGCAGTTAACTTACCTAAAGAAATGCAAGAATGGTTTCAAGTAACAAATTCTGTACCCCACGTAACTTTATTGATAGCAGAAGGTCATGAATCTCATGAACTAGGTCCAATGATTAAAAATGCCTTAAAGGTGTCAAACTGGTCTCCTACAGATAACAAATATATTCACATTTCAGCTGACAAACAGTTTATCAGAATATCAATGAAAGTAGGAGATGAAACAATAGCAGAAAAAGTTGTGCTAGAAGAAAGGTTATGTACACAAATGACAGTAACAATAAACCAAGAACAATTATTAAAACAAGTTCCAGACCAATTATGATCCAAACACAAAACAGATGTGGGACTGGTAAAATCTGCTCAGCCTGTTCATGTAAAAGTAAAACCAGGGGCCAGGTTGCCCTATCAAAGACAATATCCTCTGCAACAACATGCTATAGCGGGAATTAAACCCACAATTGAGGGGTTATTAAAAGCTGGAGTACTAACAAAGACCAGAAGCCCCTGTAATACACCCATTTTTCCTATAAGAAAACCACATTCTAAGGATTACCGTTTAGTGCATGATTTGAGAGCTGTTAATGCTGTTGTGGATGGTGAGACACCAATTGTTCCCGATCCACATACTTTGTTATCAAATATTCCTCCAGATGCTTGTTGGTACACAGTCATTGATCTATGTTCTGCTTTTTTCAGTGTACCTTTGCATCCAGATTCTCAGCATCTGTTTGCATTTACCTATCAAGGTGAGCAATACACATACACCCGTCTACCACAAGGCTTTTCTGAAAGCCCGTCAGTCTTTAACAAAGTACTGACTCAAGATCTGCAGGGCCTTGATGTCCCAAGTACTGTATTACAGTATGCAGATGATTTATTGATTTGTAGTCCTTCAAAATCACAGTGTGAAAAAGACTCCATTATTGTTTTAACTGCATTAGCCAATGGAGGTCATAAAGTAAGTAAAGACAAACTTCAATTTTGTCAACAGCAGGTTGAATATTTGGGTAGACAACTTTGTGGGGGAAAGAGGCTTATAGCACCCTCACAACTTGAAGCAGTATCAAAAGTTCCACGACCTGAAACAGTGGGACAAATGTTATCCTTTTTGGGAATGACTGGGTTCAGTAGACCTTGGATTTGTGACTATGCAATCAAAACTGCTCCATTGAGAGCTTTAATCAAAGCAGCAGGACAAACAAATAATAAAGCTCAATTGTCCTGGACTGAGGCTGCAGAAGGTGCATTTTTAGCTCTCAAAAGTGACATGCAATCAGCACCAGCTCTGGGAAACCCAGACTATACTAAACCTTTCCATCTTTATGTTGCAGAGAAAGCTGGATATGCCTGCGCTGTGTTGATGCAAGATACACCTACAGGTAAACAACCTCTGGCTTATTATAGCACAAAACTGGACAACATTGAAGCAGGACTGCCACCCTGTTACCAGGGATTGGCAGCTGCAGTTTTTGCATTCCAGAAAGCATCATCTTTGACTATGGGACATGCAGTAACTTTGTATACATCCCATCAGTTACATGCACTGCTTACAAGTCCACGTTTTGTTCTAACACAAGCCAGACGCACAGGCTATGAAGTAATTTTGGCTGCCCCTGAATTAACTATTCAGCGGTGTAATGTAATAAATCCAGCTACAAAAATGTTGTTGCCAATTGATGGAACACCTCATGATTGTGTCCAAAACACAGATAAGTTCATGCGCGCACGAGAAGACCTGTTTAATGAACCAATTTCAGCTGACTTGACTTTGTTTGTTGATGGATCTTGCTTCCGTGATGAAACAGGTATGCATGCCGGTTACAGCATTGTTGAACTAAATGCTAAAGATAACACCTTTACTACAATACAGTCACAAAAGGTTGATCAACCGTGCTCTGCCCAATTAGCTGAAATAAAAGCTCTTACTGCTGCGTGTAAACTTGCTGCAGGAAAAAGGGTTAATATATATACAGATTCTGCATATGCCTATGGTGTATGCCATGTACATGCTAATATCTGGAAACAAAGAGGTTTCCTTAGAGCTGATGGAACACCTGTAGCACATGGGGACGCAGTGTTACAACTAATTCAAGCGTTGTGTCTTCCCACAGCTGTAGCAATCATTAAATGTCCAGCTCATCAAAAAACAGATAATATGATCGCTAAAGGAAATAATCTTGCAGATGAAGCTGCAAAACAAGCAGCCATAGGGGATGTAATGGCTCCAATTTTAGTTGAAGAAGACATGGCTCCTATCACTACTTTAGAATCATTAGTAATAGCTCAAAATAGAGTATCAGAGCAAGAAAAACGTCTATGGGTAAAAAGGGGGGCAATTAGAACAACAGACCAAGGACCAGCAAATGGGTTATGGAGGAGTTCTCATGGTCATTTTGTATTACCAATTTCTCTGTTGCGCCATGCAATTATGTCCACACATGGTATTGATCATTGTTCTAGAGGTGAAATCTTAAGAAAACTACAACAAGTATGGTGGTCACCTTACATGGCAGCAACAGTAGATAGAGTTTTAAGTGAATGTGAAATATGTGCACAGTACAATGTCAGGAAAGTTTTTACTGCTCCAATAGCTCATATTCCAGTTCCTGATGGTCCATTTAGACACCTTATCATGGATTTTGCTGATATGGGAGTTGAACAACGTGTTGGTAGATACAGATATCTTCTTGTTGTTGTTTGCAGGTTCAGTAGATGGGTTGAAGCTGCTCCTACAGCAAAACAGGATCACAAGACAGTTGTTAAATTTCTGTGCAGGGAAGTTTTCCCTAGATTTGGCCTTCCAGATACTCTTTCTTCTGACAATGGTCCAAGTTTTGTATCTAAGGTAGTCCAGGAAACTATTAAACAACTAGGTATCAAACAGAAGTTTGGTAGTGTTTATCATCCACAATCCCAAGGATCTGTTGAAAGAGCGAATGGTGTTGTGAAAGCAAAAGTAATTAAGATTGTGCGTGACAGTGGTGACAGACTAACATGGGTTGATGCTTTGCCTTTGGCTTTAATGGCTTTGCGCTCACAAGCTAACAGAACCACGCATCTAACACCACATGAAATGCTGACAGGTAGGCCTATGCCACTGCCTTATTTGAGGGGTCCTACAGAAGGACCCCCACTTGCACAACTTGAAAATGAATTGTCTGATTACCTGAGACATTTAACCCATATCCATAAAATCATATTTCAACAGGTGAAAGGTGCCACTGAGAATCGCACCAGTGACGTTTCTGACGAGGGTCTAAGAGTGCGTCCAGGTGATCTGGTGTATGTTAAAGTTTTCAAGCGTAGGTGGGATCAACCTCGCAGAGAGGGACCATTCAGAGTTACTCTTGCAACCCCTACCGCTGTTAAAGTAGACGGTAAGGACGTTTGGTTCCATCTTAACCACTGCTGTAGGGCGTACGACCCAGCGGGACCAGCACCTCCACGTAGAACGCGGAGAAGCGTGGTTCCCCCTGGGCCGACCGGGGATGGCAGGGCCACCCTACCCCTGTCACCATCACAACAATCACCATCACAACAAGAACCACAAGGAACAAGACACTCAGCACGTTTAGCTGCTAGACGACGCACTGCACAAGATTCCATACCAGAGATTGAACCAGAGACTGAACCAGAGGCAGACATTGAAAGTAGTGGATCATTAGGGGAGAGAATTGAAGAATTTAGCACCCCTAGTTCACTTAGTTCACCACATAGTAATCTTGTGGGAGCCCAAGAAGAACAAGAACTAGAGTCAGTATCAGAAGGAGAACTACCTCTAAGTGGGTTAGAATCAATACTGAGTGCAGGAGAAGGGCCATCACAAGTTTTGCAGGAAAGGGTAGAAACTCAAAGCCAATATGAAACAGAAGAAGGGTCCCCAGAATCTTCAGAAGATTAATACAATGAACCCCATAGCTCCGATAACCTTTACCATTTTTGCCTTTATACTATTAGGAGTTATAATCCTCATTTTAAATAACCCTGAAAAACCAGAAGATGTAGATGTAGCACCGGGGAATCAAAACGGCCAACTGATTGATTGCGCGTTAGCCATGGGAGCTGTAGCCACTAAACAAAGGAAGCTGCCAATAAGAGAAACCCTAAACGTAACATATGTCCAAACCACAGCTAAGAATTGCATGCTCATGATGGAATCAAATGGGACAAAATTGGTGGGAATCATTGCAAGCGTGCGTTGTGAGGGTGAAGGAATGGTAACAATCAGAGTGCAGTGTACATATAGAGAATGCAAAGATGAGGAATCTTTAGAGCTAAATATTAAATGTTTGTGTTTTCTAGGTAAATAGGCTGGCACAAATCATGATGAGGGTACAAGAGCCTACTACACAACGCCGCCATTGGCATAGAGTAATACCAACCCTCAGCCTACGAGCAGACAGGTAGGTTGAGGGTTGGTCAGACAGGCGGTGGCACCCCCATCTGATGGTTCCACCTCCGCCACTTCAACAGATGACAACAGTGGCTCAACCCTCCATGGCACCACCTCTACCCCTGCAACGGATGGCTTCACTGGCTCCACCTGCACCTCCACAGATGACTTCTACTGCTCCAGGGACGACTGCATCACGGTTCCATTCTTCGGCCCCGAGACGCCATTCGGGACTCCCATATGGGACAGGGTTCGAACCACAACCATCCACCTCTGGCATATGGTCACCACGTTGCTCTCCCATTCTTTTGCATCTGCTTCAGGGTGGTTCCCAAAGACCACCTAAACCAGCACAAACCCCTTGCACTGATGACAGTGATTCAGACGCAGACACCTCCCCTTCCTCACACCCTTCTGAGTGCCTTCCTGAGGGCACTGTGGACAAGGCAGAGAGTTCTCACCAACCTGTCCCCACGAACGGTGACCCTGACCTGTTGGCCTATGCCACAGCACAGAAACTTTTGCTGGAGCTTCTCCCAGCTGACCTTAAGAAAGATCTCATTGATAGTTCTCTGGTTACTTTGATAATTACTGTATTTGTTTAATTACTGTGAGTTGCTTGCTTGCCATAAATATAATATGTAGTCATAGGGGTAACTGGTTTATCCACAAAACAACAGCATATTCTGCACTATGGTACGGCCTTAAGCCTATTATGTATTAAGGAACTAGTACAAGCACATTACTTATATTATTTTGAAATGTCACACTACTGATTGCTGATATGCACTTATATTCTACATATTCATATTATTGTGTGCCTTACTACTGCCACCTTTTGACATTCTGGTCTGGTAGTTGTCTGTGTGTTGAACACTTTATGTGTGGGACTTCACAGTCCCAAAGGGGGGACTGTAGTGGTATATTTTGTGCACCAGATATCCCATCCAGGGCGACAT
>CM034596.1:22764-63837 GCA_020091685.1 Lutjanus erythropterus
TTACCACAATAAAGCTACTCCAGCTTAGCTAGCCTTGGCTATGATGATGAGATATTTTAAAATGTACTTTCTCGTATCCTCTTCGTTAACAGATTCAAAACATGACAGCAGATAAATACTTCAGGCGGAACACTGTACGTCTCTATTTTCTTTTTTTTTTTTTTACCAAGTGTGCACAGCAGAGCAAGCCATGTCTATAGTGAATAATAATAATAATTTCACTGCTTGTTCACCAGGTATATCTGCTCTGTGGCATCATGCAGGCCTCCCTGTCATCAACACACAGACCTGCGGTCACAGACTATGGCTGCGGTGGCCTGGTCGCTTCTTCTTGTGGTTCTTTTTAGTGGCACGTGGCAAAATTTGTTCAATGTGTATTAGCGCCCCTCCCGGCAATGTACTGTTGCTTTTAATATATGCACATTGATAGAGCACATGATAAAAAAAAAATATCGCGGAAAACTTTATCAACAACGTTTTCAATTAGTTGCAGGAGAAAATGCATAAGAAAACACTTCTAACCATGTTGTAGCACCAAACCTGCAAAGTCATCTAGCTAACATTAGCTAAGTTAGCTAGCTGGATTTTAGACTGAAGAGGCCAATTTATTCATTGATACGGCCGCAGTTTTCGCGATGAGTGGAGTAAATGCGAAGAGTAAAACTGTAATGTAAGTGTAAAATTTGTAACTTTATAATTTTAATATAACGTTGTTTTCTCCTTACCTTGACAGAATCCAGTGCAGACAGCCTGTCATTCTCCCAACCATCACGGGGCAGACGTGACCACATGAGGGTAGTGAGGGGGGGTTGGTGCAGACCATGTCAGTCTGTAAAATGTGTAAAAACTGATAATAATGACATACAAACATACATAATTGGCGAATACTATAACTATAAATGTTTACTATAAACTATAAACTATAAAATTTTAATTTCTAAGCCGGTTGTTGATCCTTGTATAATCACATCACTGTGCAAATTAAATAATCTTGCTATGATCCATCCCCCCTCCCGTCCAGATTTGCTATTGACCTCCTCGCTAGTTAGTATGTGCCCACCAAAATAAAGTTCTGTACTACAAAGATCAAATACCTGGACTACTCCCTTTTGCTATTTGTGTTTTTCTAGTGTAGACAAATTATTGTGTGCGTCACTGTTCTAGCAAGACTCGATTTTCAGATTAGTGGAGATTTTTCTGTCAGCATTCATCTGCCCAGCGGATTTCTTTTTCGATGGAACATGGCCTGTTGGAGGTGTGTAATTTGCTTCATTTTTGTTGCCTTAACATTGAAGTGCCTCTTGAGCCATATTCACACAGCACATAGTCGCAGTCCCGATTTCCGTGTTATATGCGGGATTGATGGCTGTACTGCTGAAAAAAAGTCTTCAGCTCCTTTTACTACCATATTAGACGCACACATGCTCTATACTTTGCCACTGGACACCCACCCACGGGATGGATGACATCAGCTACATCTGACCTATCTCGGGTTGGAAGTGAACATTTTTGACATCCCAGTTTTTCTGACTGTGCCACTGAAACACAGGGAATGCAAAGGACCAACTGTGAAGTCAACATGCCTGTCATCTCAAATGAAATGTTGAGCCCAGAGGCTACAGATCTTCAGATTCCACACCTTGATAATCAGGTAAGGTCCAATATTGTCAATTTTGTATGATAATATCATCTAACATTTGATGTGAACTAGGGCTGGGACGACGACGAAAAATACGTTGACGCAAAAACTGCACGTTGATGCGTCGTCACTCAGAATCAAAAAATGGCGGTGGCTGCGGCATCGAGTAGCAGCGAGTCGGGGGAGAAGAAAAGATCTCGTAATAGGATGTCAAAAGTATGGGAGTACTTTACACCTAAAGGTAATGATTCGGTGGTCTGTTACCTGTGCAAAATAGAGATGGCATACCATAAAAGCACTACCGCGATGCACCAGCACCTTAAGAGGAGGCACCCAGGAGCTGCTTGTGTGGAGGAGAAGACGCCGTAAGTTTTCAACTTTTTTTTCTTTCCTTGTTTGCAATGATTAACCCCGTCATTCATCCAAACCGCACCACGTAACTTGTGCATTCATCCAAACCGCACCACATAACTTGTGCTTCAGCCTCACACACACAGAACATGTGCCCACTTAAACACACACACACACCCCTCACACACTGTTTTTAAATACAACATTCATTGTTGTTTTCTAACTTTCAACTTTTAGGTTAATGTATTATTATTATTATTATTATTATTATTATACGTTATTGATATGGGCAGATAATTTAGAAATATATTTTTATTAACCTGTGCACTGTTTGTGATTTATATTTTCAGGGACAGGGATAAGCAGAAAAGTTCGGAGGACTACTATCAGACGAAAAAAAACCCACACCCCCTGCACCCCCTAGGAGGCTGCTGCGCTTACTGAGAGCATCCTTTCGATGATTGTAAAGGACATGAGGCCTCTTGCTATCACTGAGGGTGAGGTATTTAAAGAAATGCTGTTTTATTTTATTATTTTTTATTATAGGATTCCATTGCACTACAACTGTGTGCACTTTATTGTTGTATTGTTCAATACAATTCATTTTTGAACTTGATAATAAAAATATATTGGAAAGAAGAAATTTGTGTTTTATTCATGGAGATAAATTAGCATTAATTGCTATATAGGTCAAATTATGGGGAGATAATCAATAATCGAATCGAAATCGTATCGAATCGGATTTAAAAATGAATCGTTAGATTAATCCATGCATCGAAAAACTATTTTCTAGATTAATCGATTACAAAAATAATCATTTAACCAAGCCCTATTGTGAACCAGTCTTATATGTGCATAGTATATTAATGTATATTAACACAACATATCTACAGGAAGGAGCTGGTGCATCAAGTGCAAATGTTAGACGTGCAGCTGCATTTGCCATCAGTGTGAGGGAGAGATGTCACCTTTCTCAGGTATTGCACAGAACCCAGTGTTAATATTATCATCATTATTATAATGTTAACATTGGTAACATGTTTATGGTTTAATAATATTAAAAGTGCTGTAGGAAAATTGTTTTTATAAAGTGTCAAAAAATGATCTATATTCCAAAAATATTCGCTATGGAGTGTTTGGTCAGTAAACTGCTAAGTAGGAGACCATTTTTATAAATGTATACACATAATTGCATCAGTGGCAGTATTGTGAAGAGGTGCAATGTGAAAAATATTCTGATAAACATGGTTTATAGTTTGGGTAAGTGAAACTGGTGTCCATAGGTACCCAATGTTTGTACACATTTGTAAATCCCGCAGATCATGTAATGCACATATGTAACCATTCTGAGTCTATGATTATGCAGTTCTGCTTTTGTAGCTACAGTTAAGGCACATACCTTACTGTACGTCATGTTGGTACCACAAATGAGATCAATCTTTCAAACTGACAACACAGCACAGCTGATTGACTGATGTAATTTTCAGGATCTTACTGACAGTTACATTGAGAATATAGACTTTGTTTTTATGATACATTTTATATAATATGTTGAAGCCAAATAATAATTTTGAGTATATATGTATGTTTATTAAATATGTAATTTCCCACAGTGGAAAGGTGCATGAAAGGCTTGAAATGCACCTTGAAACTTTTTGAACAGTGTTTTTTGAACAGACTCCGGAAGAAGTGTGAGAACCCTTAGAGGGTGTAACCTGACATTTCTATATCTGGATAATTTCATAGTCCTACTGTCAGAGCAACAACAGCCTCATATCCTCAATTTCAATATTTTTCTAAACTTAATGTTAGCTTTAATTGTTGTAATGCTGGTGCTATTAGGACGCAATTAGTATCAGTGTTAGCATCTTTCAGTAACTTCAAGCAGCAAGGGGGGACATATTTTGATGTAATTTTGAATATGCAAATGCTCCACATTGTTCAAGGACAGTGACCATTTTGGTATGAAATCTCCAATTGAGTCTTAAGAATGGTTATGTCTTTGTCTTTGTCTTTATTAGGATCCCCCTTAGCACCAGCACAAGCATTGGCTATTCTTCCTGGGGTCCACACACATGGTATGGTAAATTTTATCTTGTTTTCCCTTCCTTTCAATTTGAGAGGCAAAAACAACACCACATTTAACCCATTCCACACACACAGTCACATACACAACCACATGGTCAAACACCCACAATCTACCATCCATAACGTCCTACTCAAACTATACTTAATAAGAGTTTTCCTTTGTCACCAGTAGATGGACGTGATAAACCCTGCCCTATAAGTGTCAGTACCTTGGCATCAAATGATAACAAACTTAAGCAGTCCTCAGGGCAAATGCTGATATTGCTGAAGATCATGCCTTTTCTGCTGAATACTATAGAGAAAAATTAGTATGTTCAGTTTGTTTTGGACTTAATTGAGATAGTTCAGATACTTTTTGCTCCTGTTTTATCTGTGCAGACTGTATTAAGACTGAGAAGTATGATTGAACAGCATCTGAAACAGTTTAAGCAGCTTTTTCCTGAGAATAATATAATTCCTAAGCAACATTACCTGCTGTATCTCCCTGCCCAAATTCTTTCTCTGGGCCCTATGATAAGGCACATGTGCATGAGATTTGAGTCAAAGCACTGTTTTTTCAAACAGTGGTCATCTAAATTGAACTTCAAAAATATCTGTAAGTCACTTGTGAAACATATTGTGAAACAGCTTTTTGAATGCTGTCAAAATGAAATGGGTACAGAGCATCCAATTTTTTTGCATGAGAAAGAATTGGGTCCTGTTTCAGAAGTAGAAAATATGGAGTATGTTAATACAAAGATGAGAGATTTTTTGGGGATTTATGGCATACAACACACAGTCAAAGTAAAGTGGCTTATTCTCAATGGGAGCAAGTACATAAGTGACAGGTCTCTAATAATCACCAATACAAATGAGACAGTGCCTGTCTTCGGATTTATAAAGAACATTTATGTGGTAGACAGTTCATTGCATTGTTTTGAGTACCAGCTTTATGAGACAGTGGGCTGGAATAGAGATCTTTTAGCCTATGAAGTTGTAGTGCCTAATCTTGCTCAAGCAACAGAGTTGATCAATGCTGAAAAGCTAGTGGATCATACGTCATATTACCCTGTCAGTTTCAAAAATACCACGTATGTTCTGACAAAATATTATCTTGGTGATGTTGCTGCACTTAAACATTGAAATGAATGTGAATAAACATGCTGTTGGTACAACTGTGGCCAGAGTGTGTGTGAATGCTTACTGGGAGGTCTTGAAACAAGTTTTCTAAGCTAAGAAGTGGTCATGAAAGATACCCTGAACAGTATCTGACATAATTTGGCTTACCTTCTGTGAAAAATATATAGTTTTAGGATCTACTTACTAACTACAGGGTCTCTGCAGATTTCAACAAGCCAAATTTAAGACTTTTTAAGACTTTTTTAAGACCATAATGAATACAATTTAAGACCCATTTCACATCGATACAGGCAAAAAAGTACAAAAGACTTGAAGGAAAATTGGAGGCCCGGAATTACTTGCAAAGTATATGAATTTATTCACAGCTCTTTCACATTGGAATACAAAACGCTTAACCTAACTAAAAACACCAGAAACCTCTCTGTTGTGAACCAAGATTTGTTTGGAAGTCAGAATAAAAAAATTGCCAAACTATATTGGTAAACTCTACAGCCAACGGCCATTGTGTGTGTGTGTGTGCCTGCGTGTGCATGCACACAATAACTATCTGAGCTCTTGTCCCATGGCTGCAATCTCCTCCACAATATTCTTGAGCTCTGCTAATTTTTCCTTGTAGCTCCTCCTCAGAGCATTTGACTTTGTGATGAGCTGGGCCATCTGAGTGCCCGCCTTGCCCTCCACCTCTTCTGCAAGCCTGTCTGCATCTCTGGCCAGACTTTCAGAAACCTCTTGGACAGTTTTCCTTTTCTTTTTTAGTTCTCCCAGGTGATCCTCTAAAGCCTTTCTCTTCTTTCCCTGTTTATCAGACTCCTTCTTCCTTCTCTCTTGACCTGGCTGATGCCGCAGTAGTCAAGAGCTCTTTCGTGATGGGAATCTTGGTCACGCCGCCATGTTGAGTGACATAATCACACACAAGCCTGTGCGCAACAACAGTGTCCTCCTGCATGTTACACGTTTCAACTTCCTTGTTTACAGAAAAACCTCTCTCCACAGTGGCCTGTCCATGGGACAAAATGAGCAGCTTCTGGCAAAATGTCCAAAGTTCCAGATAGGGCCTTCGAAGGAAACCGCACAAGAAGGTGTCTAGCCTCTCTTGCATGGGTTGGAAGGAGGGGAACTCTTCGCTTCTGCTCTCAAGGGACAGGAAGGCTTCAAATTGTTGGAGAATGATATCACCTATATAACAAATCAGATACCAGAAAACGGGACAAGAAAAAGGGAGTAGATAAATCATTACATTATATCAACATCCTGTAATGGTTATAATGGTGAAGAAAGTCACTGTTCTAAATTTGGTTATAATGGTGTACAATGTCAAAGCCTATTCCAATACAACACATGAGCAAATGCACACAGAACAGGTGCAAGACCATGTGGAGAAAAAATAACAAAAGTAAGAGATCCAGTAGAGAAAAAAAAGCGCACAGAAAATTATAGGTCAACTGAAAATAGAGAAACTTGTAGAAATAGTACTACAATTGATTATGTGAATTTATGTCTATGATTGGCCTGTTACTAATAAATTACTTGTCAATTTAAAAGTGTAGCAAAAAAGTCTGGCTGTAACACAGACTATTTACTGTTCACTATGCTAGTGCCAACCTCTTACTTTTGTTCAAAACCAGAACTAAAATTCCACAACTATTCCTACCAGCAGAAACACCTCCTGTCAGCTGTTTGTCTTGCAGAAATGTCTGAACAAGACATTTCAACTGCCTCTTGCACCTGTCTGGGTGTCTGAAAATGGCAGAGGGGTCCAGACACGCCATGTGCCTAACTGTTGGATATTTCAGAGGGCTCTTCTCCTGCACTTTACTGACAATGTTTGACAGTGCCTGTATGCAGTCCATTCTAAATTGAAGGACTCTGAGCTCTGAACTGTTGCTGCTCTGAAAAGGGGAATAAACCGTAAATAGTATTTTTAATAAAATGATATGTGCTGCTTGCATCCTGACTACAATTTATAAAATTATCTTTCTAAATGATCATACTACCTTGAGGGCTGACTCAGCACCCAAGCCGATGTCGATGTGCTTTGGCTGGTGCCAGTTTTTTTTATCAGCTACATCTAGTTTGGTTAGCTGCAGTGTGCTGATGTCTTGCAGGACCTCTCGCTTGACAAAGCGCCTGAGTAGACTCTGTCAAAAGAGAATCTCAAAAGTAGTCCCCCATATCCACAATGCATCATTATCAAAATTCTAATGCATGAACAAAAACTGACAAATTTATCTGTATCTATTCTTCAATAACACAGTGAACACATCAATTAGCTAGGTCTTATCTATAGTGACAAGAATGCTGTGATGATCATGTGGTGTGCTTTCCATATAAATAATTACCTTGATCAGTTCAGCCAAGTCTTTGCTGAAGAAAGGCATCACTGGCTCGTCTGTTTGATACCTCTTCAAAAAGGGATTGAATGTCCTGGCAACAGTCATGTAGAACTCTAACTTGGCAAAGATGAGTGGATCTTTCAGGGCTGCTTCGATTGTGTCAAAGGATGCTGTCCCCAGGTTTGCGAGTTTCTTTCTTCTCACTGCATCCATATACTGCTGAAGTGATGGCCAGACTTCAATAGCCCTCTCTACCACAGGCAAGTTCTCTATCCACCGATGACCACAAAACGGTAAGGGGAAGATGGTGGATTTTGTGACAGCGCTGTAATCTTCTCTCCTTGCTGGTACATTGTGAAATAGGTTGTGCATGGCTCTAAAAAGTTTGTCCAGCTGCCACATGGTGAATCCACTTTTAAAAGCATTATGCAATGTGTGCAGTCCACAGCTGCCCACGGAAACAAGCTGAGCACCTCCATTCAGTTCTGCATACTCTTGTTGGAAAAGTTCCAAAAATTTGAAATTCACATTGGGCCCATCCATGGAGATGGACACTAGGTTCCTGAGGTTAAGTTGGTCCACACACTCCTGAGATGAAAATAAATAAATAAATACATTAAATCTGACCATTGCAATTTTATAGTTCAAGTTATTGTCTGAGTCTTTTTCTCTTACTTCTGGTCATCAATCAATCAATCAATCTTTATTTATATGGCACTTTTCATACACTGGGTAGCACAAAGTGCCTCACAGAGGATAAAAAACAACAAAGAGAAACAGGAAAAGAAAATCAAGAAAACCTGACCCTCCCACCCCCACATATATGCATACATGAGATACATAAATACATACATTCACATACACACTCACACACAGATACACACACACACACACACACAGACCCACACATAGACCCCCACACATACACACAAGCTGTCACTAAAGAGTGGTATTTTTATCTAGTATGTGCTGATGATAAGAAAAAAAAATCATGAAAAATTAAAATAAAAATTATGCAATGCTATGTTTAGTACTTCTGGTATTATAATATAGTATGTCCTGATGATAAGAAAAAAAAAAAAGAAAATTTTTTTTTAAAAAATTATGCAATGCTATGTTACTTACCTTGACATGTTTCAGTAAGTCCTGAGCCGTCGCATGCCCCATAAACTGGAACCCCAGGTACCTTGACTGGACCCACTCGCCTTCCCAAAAACGCACATGCAGGTCCAACTGCTTGGTCTTGTTCGTTTGATTCAGGCTTTCGTCGAACATCAGCACGAACGGGCCCTTAACTTTGGAGATGAGGTCTCTCTTGATGAAATCGGCTAATCCAAATCGCGCTATGTACGCCGTCTTGTCTTTTCCACACTTAAACGTTTTTGCTATCTCTGAATCCGGGAACATAATCTGGAACAGCTCATCAATGTTCTCATTACCAGTATATGACTGGTGCTTAGTTACCGTATGAAAAGTCCATAGCACCTCCGCTTTTAGTGTCGGCGTAGACCCAAACGCTGTCCGGAGGTCGACTGGAGTTGCAGCAGACTGGGTCGCGCTGGACCTCGATGCTCCGGCTCCTGATGTGGAGCAATAGTGGCTGATTGATGGCGTTTGCTGCTGGCATTTTATGACCACCTTGTGCTTTTCCGATTTGCAATGGGATTCCAATGCCTTGATGCCCAATGTTCCAAGTTTTAAAGTTTTCTTGCACAACGTGCAGTGTGCTTCATATGCGTTTCCCTCCACCGGCTTCAACCATGCACTGAACTGTTCGTCCTGAAGCCACAAATCATTAAACCTGCACTTACCCATGCATGGAAGTACTGTAATTCGGTTCTGTTTAAAGTTTTCTCCGCTGCTATGCTAACTAAGCTATCAACACACAGCTGCGCGCGCACAGCAATAGCTGGTGTTGTTCGATAAATTCTGACCGGGCAGCACAGGTAGCCTACATTTAGTTCCGCTTTGTAGTTAACGTTACGTTATAGCGTCCTCAAAAATCGAAACATTTCAAAGCGAGACTGAAGTTTATGCATGTTTTAAATAAAAGTAACGTCAATAGATTTTTAAGACCTTTCAAAATCGTATTTAAGACCTTTTATGAGATTTTAGACATTTTAAGGCCTTAAATTAAAATTATTGGATTTAAGACTTTTTTAGACTTTTTAAGACTCCGCGGATACCCTGAACTAAGAAATAAAAAGACAAATATTCTCAAAACAAGAATAATAATCGGTGTCACGTACGGCTTCCGGTGTCACATACTGAAGGCATGTGGTGAAAAGGTCTCACCCGCACCCACCTATTCCTCGAAAATTGCATACTATAAAGTATTTTTTTCTTTGTTTCCCAGACGGTCCCTGCAGCTTTAAATAAGCTGCTGAAAGACTATCACTAAAGACAATTCTGGCGTGTAATTAGCTTGAATTACACGTTTGGGCTGAACATGCTGAGCCACACCATTGCGTTGTCTAAACTGCGGATGCCTACCACACGCAGCACACTAATGGATCCTGAAGCACTCGGAAAACTCATCAGAGAGATTTTGCGCAAGGAGATTTCCTTGGCTTTAGAAAATCAGCTGAAACCAATACAGGAGTCTTTAGTCAAGCTTCAAGCAGCAGTCTCTGACAGCAAACAAAATAAAGGACCTGGAGGAGTCAGCCAACGAAATAGAGACCCGCGTGGCCCAGCTGGAGAAAGACTGCAAACTCCTTAAAATCCAAAACGAGATGCTAACTCAGAAAATGGAGGAGTTAGAGAATCACAGCCGCAAGTTTAATATCAGAATTTTTGGCTTAAAAGAAGGAGTGGAACAAGGCAGGCCGACTGCATATACAACAAAGCTCCTCTATGATTTGTTTGGCCAAGAAACACTGTGGCCTCCGCCACTGCTGAACATCACACACCGCACGGGACCGACAAAAGGCACCTGCTGTATCATTGCAAGGCTGAATAGCTTTGAAACGAAGAGAACCATACAACGTCTCGTGAGTGAGATGGGGGGTAAACTCCAGTACCACGACCAGAGGATCAACATATATCCCGATCTGAGTGCCAAACTACGGGAGCAACGAGCCAAATTCAACACATTAGAAGCCTTCTACGCTCAGCGAACCTGAAACATGGGCTGATCCACCCGGCCAAACTACTGATTGCTTTTGACAAGGTAACCCATAGCTTCATTAAAGCAGAAGATGCGATGGACTTCTACCAAACACACATCAAACCAACACTGGACCACAGTCAAATTACCCGTAGCCAGGCTGCCAGTTAACAGGTATGACAATGACTATATCCCGCTTCTGTCCTTGAAGTATTTCTCAGTCACTATTATTTGAGTTAAAGAAATGAGTGATTAATTATTAAGTTACAATAATTAAAGCTGTATATCAGCGGAGAACAGACTATAACTATGGACTGCTTATGGACTAATGAGAACACAGAAAAAAAAGAGAGAGAGAAAATAGATGGAAATGGTATTGACTGTTTTTCAATTATTAGGAAGGCACTTTATGTTCAGTTAAAAGATGTGGGATCTGTCAGTTCGAGGGAATGGGGCGTACGCCAGCCCTTCTACATGACACGGGCTCTACTAGATGGAGTGGAGTTGTTGGAGTCGAAAGAGGGGAATTGTTTATTTTGATCCTTATCTAAATTTGCTGTTCATCTTCTCTTTCTTGTCTGAATGGGTGTGGGGTGGAAACAGGGGTAGAAATGTGGGAAGGAGGGGATGGGGAGTGATATTGCCGTGCTGTAGTCAGGGAATCTGTTCGAAAGTGCAAACCACATTAAGGGGGAAGAAGAGGAAAGGGAAGGGGGAAAAGGGAGAAGGGAAAACGAGGGGAAAAGGAAAAAAAACAAAACAAAACAAAAAACTCTGAAGTACACTAATATGATGGATGGCTGGACTATCACGGAAAATGGGTAAATTAGTGGTATTTTCACTGAATGTATGTGGCCTTAACACTAATTTAAAGATCGCAGAGTGTCTTGATGTTATAGGTAGAAAAAAAGCTGATATTGCACTACTTCAGGAAACCCATGTTGTAGATGGTGATATCCATAGAATTGGGAATAACATTTACAGAGTTACTGCCTACTCATCTTCCAAGACTAAAAATAAAGGAGTAATTATTTTAATTCATAATACTTTGAAGTTAGATATTGTTAATATAGGTAATGATGAAGAAGGCAGAATTGCCTATCTACAGGGAGTTTTCTGTGGCAGGAAAATTGCTTTGATAACATGTTATGCATCTAACTCATATGAACCTGCATTCTTTGAATCACTTTCAAAAATAATTTCTGAAATATCTGACTATGATGTTATTATTGGTGGTGACATGAACGCTGTGATGGATCCACTATTAGACAGATCTAAAACCACACAAAGTAATGCCCCAGCTAATTCAGCATTAATTAATTTAACAAATAATTATGCACTGGTAGACATATGGAGATTCAGGAACCCTGCAGTAAAAGAGTTCACTTTTTTTTCTGCAAGGCATCGTACATTCTCAAGGATAGACTATATCTTTATGTCATCTAGAATTGTACATTTAGTTCAAAATGCTGAAATCGTGCATATGTCCATATCAGACCATCATGCCAATGTATGTACCTTCCTCATTACCAGTGAATCTAATCGAGCCCCAAGGTGGAAGCTTAACTTAACATTATTACAGAACCCAGACTTTTGCAAGCAATTCAGGGCCGGTTTAAGTGAGTTTCTCCTTTTTAATTATGATTCAGTTAAGGACATCAGACATTTGTGGAATGCAGTAAAAGGGTATATTCGTGATAACGCCATAGCCTTTTCCTCAGCCCAGAACAAGGCAGAGCTTAAGGCTATTATGGATCTAGAATTAACCCTGTCCTGTCTAATCAGACAACACCAAAGCAACCCTACTCTTGAAAGAGAAAGGGCAGTATCCAAGGCCAAAGCTGAACTTAATGCTTTAATCACCAAGAAAGCCAAATTTGTAATCCACAGGGTGAGACAGACAGAATATTTAGATAGTAGTAGACCGAGCCCCCTTTTAGCAAGTAAACTTTGAAACAATGAACAGTTGGCTCAAATCTCCTCAGTCTTGAACAGCGACGGAATTGTTCTATATGATCCAGTACTCATTAACCAAGAATTTAAACAATTCTATAAGAATCTATATACATCGCAATTACAAATGTCAAGTAAAGAGTTAGATGATTTCTTCGTTGGGCTGAGTTTACCTCAGCTATCTGCTGATGAGGCTGATTGTCTAAATGCTCCAATAACGCTTAAAGAATTATTCGGAGCACTGCAAGATATGAATCGGGGTATAGATGGCATTCCACCTGAATTTTATCTTCAGTTTTGGTCTGATTTAGGACCATTACTGTTAGAAATGTTCCATATAGCTATCAAAGAGGGAAGCTTTCACAAAGATATTAATACTGCTATTATTTCTTTTATATTTAAGAAGGGGAAAGACCCTAAATTATGTACAAGCTTTAGGCCCATATCACTTATAAATTCTGAAATTAAACTGTTTGCTAAAGTTATAAATATATTTGGAAAGAACAATACCCATGAATCAAACATACCGTATTACAGTATGATAAAAAAAAAAGTGGTGGGCTTAATGTGCCCAACTTTGAGCTATACTATTATTCATTTGCTCTTAGAGCGTTAAAAAACTGGTTGGAAGAAAGGCCAAATGTATCCTGGGTTAAAATAGAAAAAAATATGGTCTCACCACTTAAACTTGTAGATCTGTTCTATGATATACCTTTTAAAGATTGCGTCCACAAATTTGGACCAATTATTGGCCATGCGATTAAGGTGTGGAAACAAGTAGAGAAACTGTGTAAATGGGAGGTTGACTGGCATAACAACACACCAATTTTTCGAAATAGATTATTATGTATTGGAAACCAACCAATCCTATTTCCACAGTGGCAAACCCGAGGGATACATTACCTTTCCGATATAATAAACGACAATGGTCTAATGTCTTTCCAAGATTTGAAGTGTACTTACAATTTACCAGGCTCCTCTTTCTTCTTTTGTTTGCAGCTACGTACGGCCATGCGCACATATGGTGTACCAGGGAATCATCCGCTGCCCACGCATCCAATGATTCAGATCTTACAGAGTTCAAAGGGCGGTAGTGGCTTTACATCACTTATATATAAAAAGATGCAACAGAGATTGCTTGGCTATATTGGCATTACTGCAGTATGGAATGCAGATCTGAAAAGTTATAGACAGGATATTGACTGGAAAAGAATCTGGTGCAATATTCCTTTAACATCGCGTAACTATAATCACCAGTTGATACACTTTAAAATGATACATCGGTATTATCTGTCAACTAGGAAGCGATGTCAGCTGCGGATGATTCCAAGCCCATTATGCTCTCTGTGCAACCAAAAGGCTGTTAGAACTTATGTGCACATTTTCTTTGAGTGTATTGCTGTCAACCAGTTCTGGAGCCAGGTGACTGGCATAATATCTGATATTGTTGGGGTGCAAATACCGTGTCTTCCAAATGTTGTATTGTTAAATGATGATTCCACCATTAATTTGTTAAACTGTCAGAGACGGGTTCTATTTGATGGCTTGACAGCTGCCAAGAAAATCCTCATTGCAAGGTGGATACCCCCACATATTCTATGTATTAATCAGTGGGTATCTTCCTTTCATAATGTATTAGTTTTAGAACTGTCAATTGCATCTATAAATAATGCAAAAGCAGAAACATTAGAGGCCCTCAAAAGAGCTGTGGAACAAGTAATATCACTGATGTGATCCATGATTGTAGATATGTATGATTTAATATGTTCATGGGTGAATATGCGGGGGAAACACTGAGCAACCAATGACTGCAAACAAACATCCCTTTTCTCTTACTTTTTTTTCCTTCTTACCTTTTTTCCTTTTTCCTTACCTTTTTTTTTCTTCCTTTTCTTTTTCCCTTTTTAAATTTCTACAAAACGGCAAGGGGGTGGGAGGGAGGTGTATAGGGGATGCCTACTGGCCCCCTGATTGTCTGTCTGTTTGTTTTTTCTGTTGTCTTCTGTAATTAAAGGACCAGTGTGTAATAATTACAGGAATTTATGTACATAAATTAGATATATTATATATAAGTATGTTATTTATTATTATCAATCAATGTAAACTCATAATCTATATGTTCCCGTTACTTTAGAAATAGCCATTTATAGTTACATACTGTCGGGTCGACTTAAGGAGATCTTCATCCTGCGCCGTCTACGGCAGCGCAGAGCGGACAAACTGCACTAACAGTGAGTCTTGGGAAGCCCATGGCGACCTTACGTAGACGCCGCAGCGTAAATACGGAAGTAGACGGGGAGGATAGACGCGGGTGATTGCTGGCAGACCATTTAGCGTTGTGAACCTTGACTGGCACAGTTTTGACAAATGGAGGACATACATACACTGTACCAGAACAAAAAGCAGCGGACAGTGAATCCCCGTCATCCAAGAAGCGGAGACGCGAAGAAAGTAAACGCAAGCATGACAGGAAACGGCAAAAACACAAATCAACATCGGCATAGCGTTTACACGATGGAAATAGCTGATGGAGGACAAACATTTTCACAGTGACGCCGAGGTTGCCTGTTTTCTGCTGGACAGGTAATTCATCCTACACACATAATTGTAGTTTGTTGTGAGATAGCTTTCGCTCGCCATTTTGTCCACTGACGGCCACCGTACTCTTGGTGAGAGAGGGGTGGTGTCGGGGTAAATCCTCTTAGTTGCAATCTAAGGTTTGAACGCTAGATGCCACTGGAAATCACACACTTCTTCTTTAATTGTGTATAATGTGTGTAACTGTGAATAAAACCAATAAAAAATTGGTCACAAAAAAAACAAACAAGAATGATAATCTTACACATTCTGTGCTTGCATAGTATGTTGCTCTCAAAACAATATCAAAAAGACTTTTTAGCTAGATACAAGATTGGAAGACTTGGTTAGATTGTTAATTTTTGCAGTGTACTTGTGATGCCCATGACAGAAGCCTCAAATTCCGAGAATCAAACTGTCAGGGTTTGGCTTGTTTCCAATCTGCCATCCACAAGATCAGCAATGAAGATGTTCCTGAATATGAAAATTATTTGGAAATTCATTTACATTCTTGTAATACAGATAAAACATATCAAATTCACAGCAATTATGACTGATAGTTTGTTAGATAGATAGATAGATAGATAGATAGATAGACTCTCATATTAGCCTAATGCTCCTATCTGATGTGTTAAGTATTTGGTCACCTTTGGAATGTCTTAACCATGGGTGCTCTTGGAGAGGGCCTTGCAGTTGAAGCTGAGCCATGAGCTGAGTCCACAGCACCACTGGCTGGTCGGCAGAAGGAGAAGTGGGTAGGGAATTGTCCAGGCACACTGGCTGGCTCCCCCATATCATCACTCTCTCCATGCACTTCATAATGTCCCCTTAGTGTAAGGTCAACAATTCTGAACTGACCCTCATTTCCAGGGAATATGACCACATTGTTATCATCGGTGATGTAGGGACTGGAGTTATGAACCTTTGAAGAAGTGGAGCAATCAGGTTTATGAAAAATGTGGGACCTGAAGTCTGAGTTGTGTATAATTTACGTATGTTTATTCTGGGCTTCTTCTCATTCCACAAAAACTCTCTAATTAAAACCTTAATCCACCCGATCAAAAGCCTTCTCTGGATCTAGGGAGAAAGCAGCTATCAGAGTGTCATCCTCCTTGCTTAAAGAGCAGATTGCAGGTTAGAGCCCACTTTTAACCAAAGTTTAGAAAAATAATGTAGGAGTTCGTTTTTTATTAAAAATATACTTATACATACATTTTTTAGGGTTTGGGGGTCATTTATTGACAAATTTTTACTTCCGCATCTGAAAATGCTTGACCGGAAGTGACGTAACGGGAGGGAGACCGGTCTACTTGAACAATAGAAAAACGATGGATCGTGATCAAAATTCCGACACGGAGGAGACTTTTAACGTTCATAACTACTCATATGACGGGCCACGTTAGCTGAGGACAATAATACTGTGCTCACGTCACAATATCATTCAGAATACTATCATGAATCCAGCAATAAAATAGTATTGATCATTTAATATCAGCAGCAGTATTGATACTTACCATAAACTACTAAGCTTGTGTCTCATTATCGTCATCTGTCCACACTACGTGCTATATCACTTTACCATTACAGGGAGAGAGTGAGAGAGAGAGAGCATTTCCCTGATAAACCTTTTGTTTGATAGGTGCTTGCGCGGGAAATGCGAGGCCATGACCACAGCTGAGGAGGGTATGTGCTGCAGGGAGGTAGATGCCTACTGGGCGTTAGTGGACAGCGTCACCCCCAGGCTTGAAGTGCAGTGTGTCACACAGCACCCAGGGTTCGAGGCATGCTGTCTCAACCCATACGTGCTGCAGATAGCCTACATGCATTTCAGGCAGGAGCATGGACCTCTCCAGGCCAACACACATGAGTATGTTTAGGGTACAAATAATTTATTATTCTTAGTTTTTTCACGTATTCCTGCTGTATGTTTATTACTGAGATTGTAGTGGATGATGGTGGTGTATAATGGTGAAGTATGTTGAAAGGTGTTCTTAATATTTGGTTCACTCTATTATCATATGATGAGGGCAAAATAATAGGAACACACTGTCAATATAAGGCAGTCAAATACACCACCATCATTTAGTACAGCCTCAGTAATAAACATAAAGTAGAATTATCACCTTCTCTGCAAAGTTAACATACACTGAACATATATAAACTTAATAAATGTAGAATGTATAGCCGAGCTGCTGTATAGCATTGAATTGGATTGTACAGGTTATCATAATTAAATAGCCAGTGACTGTAGACAGCTAATAGATTAAAGTGGCCAATATTTAGGTAATAGACTTTTATTGTCACTGAGTAGACAAATGTAGAACAAAATTCCATTACATATGGCTCAGCACAGTAGTACAAATATATAAAATATAAACATATACAATATAAAGTGCAAACATATGATATGTAGTATGTAATATGTTTGCACTTTATATTGTATATGTTTATATTTTATATATTTGTACTACTGTGTCACACTTTTTCATACCATTAGTATAAGACTAACAATACTGATATTTTGTCCCTATTCCCAGGCAATACCGCTACACTGCATACAGGCAGATTGTCCGCTGGGCCTATGGCATTCTGGGCAGGCACATCAGAAAGCCCATACCAGCTTGTGTTGTGTCTGCAATTAGACAGCAATTTCCAGAGGAAGGAGGGGTTTATAAAGGTTTTGAATGGCCTCATTTGGGTGACAATTAATAAAAACAAATCACAATCACAAAGTGTCTCTGTAAGAAAATATGTTAGAGTAGAACATTTATATAACAAGCAGAGCTGAATTTATGGTTAAACAAACAAAGTGCTGTACATAGCCTAAGACTGACAATAAACATGTTCTTCATAAATAATTTCTTATGTATGTTCATGAATTAAAGTGAAGAGAATTAGGCACATTCGGTACAGCATATATAAATCAAGTGTGAAAACCAAACTAACCCAATATCGCAACTGTTAAAATATATATGTAGACGTGCCAAATGTAAATATATTAAAAGAAAAATATGCCATCTGACCCTTTTAAAAATATAGAGCACTCAAGTGTGCAAACTTTTAACTAGTGTTGTCTCAATCCTCAATTATAAATTTTATTTATCAAACATGTGCAACTGGATCGATATCAAAATTTTGAGAATATCACAAGGTGTGTGATAGGCCTCTGTGCAGGTATCATATTAATGTGCAAGGTATGCCCCAACAGCCTCATCCTTGCTCGTCTTCTGGAGGGATCTGGTCTGGTCTGGTGCTCATTTTTCCACGCCTGCACAATTGTTGGGATTGTGTACAGGCACTGATGGCGGAAGAAGGTGCTGGCACTGATGCTCTGAAGCCCGAACAGCTTCAGCATCCTGATGGTCTGAGTGGCCATGCAACCTGAAAAGTGGATGGCTCCACTCAGTAACAAGTTGCAGGCTGGCATATTTCGGTGCAATATTGGCTGGTTCTGCCAAACACGCTGATACCCACATGCAGCACAGACCTGAGAGATGTACGTGAAAGGCAGAAAATTACCGATCTAAATAACTATATAAACAAAACAAAACATAACAAACATACAAATACACAAGTTGTGATACAACTTAATTTTCCCATTAGAAAACACAAAACCCTCCTGCTTCTCAATGTTTCCTTGGGTTTCTCCACAACAGGCTGGGCACTTAGTGAAGAGAGACATCAGCTGGCTTTGGCACACAATGAACTTGTCAGCAGCCCTGGAAAAAAGAAAATCACTTATTATTTTTGCACTATGATATAATTTGGTCACACACTAAATCCTAAATAAAAAGACGTCTTACTTGAAGTCAGGGTGAGATTCCTGCAGAGGTGGACTTGAAAGTTCCTCATCAGACGAGTCACTTCTCATTTCCTCCTCTGGGATCCACGATACGTCTCCAGCTTCATCCATGAAAACAGACGATTCATCATCGCTCTGCACAGGACTGGGCAGTGGAGTTGATGCTGGTATCTCAAACCTTTCTGTCTGAGTTCGCACACTGACCATCCTGGGCTGTGCCTGGACAGCTAGAGTAAAAAGAGTTCCACCTTTATATAACTGTGTAACACCGTACACTCCATGGCTGCTTTAAAATCAACTCCATCCAATATGCAATCCCATACAAAAGCCCTTTCATAGAATGTGTTCTGACCTGCATCATACAGAAAGATTTATCTAATTATTTTCTCTCTAACATTCTATAAACATATCTGTGGCATATACAATTAATTCTGTATATGAGTGATGTTACACTACCTGATGAACGATGAGAAGGTCTGAGGTTGCATTGTGAGCCACAGTGAAGCACAGATGACTGAGGAGCCAGTGGAGGAAAATCCTCTTGCTCTGTGTCAACTTGTGCTGCTGCCCTGGCTGTAGCTCCCTCTTCACTACTGCTAATGTCTCCCAAGTCCTTGTAAACATACACACATTACATTATCAATATATTTACTGTGCAAACAACATCTCTGAGCTCTAACTAAACTTGACAATTATGCTATTAGCAACCCGAGAGCCTTTTCAGAAGATAGGTTTTTACAAAAAAAAAGTTGCCAGCGCTAGCTAACGTTGCTAGCGCTTTCCACTTCTACCTTATTAGCTTGGGGGGTTACAAGCTAACTGCGCCACTCTACTACAGCAACCTAAACATATCCCGTTGCTTCTCATAACTGAAATCATTATGTTAACTAAGTTGGTAATTATGAATTGTTAGAAAATAATACTTACAGTGCACAGCTCACGTTTTCTTCGAGCTGAGTCTCTGTCCGATCCATGTCCGTGTCTCCCGCCGGCAGCAAGACCCGAAGATGCTGCTGACAGTGGTCCTGATGAAACCGGGTGCACCGAAGGAACCGCACCTGGTCTAAGTCGCACCTGGTTCTTGCTTCAGCATCCCATGTTGAACTCTATCAAATCGCTGGAATGATAATCCTCCAGTCTGAAGTGAGCGCCACACACGACCGCGTTTTTCGTAGCTGATAACTGATGAAGTCTCGTCTCTTCAGCTGCACAAAACGCACCCAGGCACGGAAGACAGCTCCGCTCTTTTTCCTGTTCGGAAACCGGTGGACCCGATGTCCTGACAGGCTGGAGTTTGTGCAACCTCCACACACGCAGTAATTCACCATGATAAACCAAGATAAACTACTGAAAACACACTGACTGCCTATAACACGACCACTCTGACTGATAACTACCTACTGGCCACACTAAACTATTGCAGCGGCTAGCTTATAACTCCCTCACGTGACGTAATATGACGCAATCTTGAAAAAAAGAGCAGTTATATTGGCTTTGCTCCAAACAGTCACTTTTTCTGTTAAATTTGCACCCTTGTGGGCTGAAAATCATTGTAAATTATTGCTTAACTTTTCAAATGGCAATTTTTGGACAAGATTACATATACATGTGTAAAAAAGTATAAGCTGCAATATGCTCTTTAAGTACATCAAATGCAGCAAATGTTTGACGTTATCAGAGGATGACCTTCCTCGAACAAATCCAACCTGATCTGGGCGGTGGTGGACAAAGTATTCAAACCCAGTGCTTGAGTCAAAGTATCGATACTCCTGGTACTCAACTACAAATGAAAGTTGCTCAGTCAAAATTTTACTTGAGTTAAAGTACTAGAGTTCTTGCTTTTAAAAATACTTAAGTATTCAAAAGTACGTTTTTGAAAATACTTAAGTATTTGTACTTAAAAAGTACAAATTACAAAGTATATTTTCTAATATCAATACATGCTGTATTGTTTTCACGATGCATTTACAGAAGAAGAATTAAAATCACATCATAAAATTAGATTGAAGCCAACTGTAAGAAGTTCTCCAAGTCTGTTAAATAACTGAGATTTCTTTCTGTCTTCAGAGGCAGTATATACATGAATTATGTGGTATTTTTCACCCCAATAAAAACAATCCAACTTCAAAAGCTACCTGGAATAATGAATAATTACAGTAACATCTTGAGATTTAATTTTGTCTTTCTCCTGTCGTCACCATAATTGCTTTTTGTTTAAATGAGAGGGAGAGTTTGCTTGTGCTTGTTACAGAGAGCGCCTGGATGACGAATTTCCACTTTTACATCAGTCCCATGGAGCTACTGTGATTGGTTTCCTTTTGTGAGGAACACAGCATGTGACCAACTGCATTTTAGAAAAGAAAAAAACACCAACAGCTGACTTCAAAGCTTAATCGCAAAGTAACAACAACTTTCCTAGAAATGTAGTGGAGTCAAAAGTACAATATTTTCTTTGAAATATAGTGGAGTGATAGTAGTAAGTTTAAAAAAAAACAAATACTCAAGTAAAGTACACTACACTACAAAAATGTAGTTAAGTAAATATACTTCACTACTGTCCACCACTGGATCTGGGTGTACAATATTGGGCATAATATCCTCTAGGTACATAGCCAATATTTTAGTCAGTATTTTGTAGTCCACACCTGCCAAGCTAATAGGTTTATAGCTGGTTGGGTCAAGTGGATCCTTTCCTTTTTTTAGGATCACTGAGATTACTGCTTGATTGAATGTTTTAGGTAGCTGAATTATTTTCGTTGGAAAGTTACCTCTGTCCTGCTGTGTAACAGCACACAAAGAGATGGAACTGAAAGCAGCCTATCTGATCATTAAACCAACATTTAAATGATGTTGGGTAGCACCAGCTTTCAAGGTGATTTCTTTATTTGTGGTGTATTGTCTAATAATTTACTTTAACGATAAGAGAGACTGCTTACTGCACTGCAGTAAAGTTTCCATGTGAGCTGTTAGAGTAGTCATCCTCCCGTACCTCAGATTGTATAAAAAGCAAACACAAAGTTTGGATCTGCTGTTAATCAGAATGTTATTTTTTCTGGCTTGGCCTGCCTGACACATGGGTTAACTGTAGTGCCTCAATCACAGTGGCTCATTTCAGCATCTCTGTTTGCTTCTCCAACCTGCCGAATCCGTGATTAAATAGCAGTGTGCCAGATCAAATTCCTGTAATGAAGTGTAACTGACAATTTCACATTCACACAGGAAATTTCTGTGCCACTGACGTTGTACTGTCATGTTATATGTCAAGTGTTTTCCTCACATCCTCACAAGTGGTACGTTCCACTGATTAATGAAGACCTATGGCTTTGTTTTCAGGCGTATGTTTCCATTCAATTAACAAAGCTGCCCAAGTTAATATTATGCTTGAACAGACAAGATGCATTGTTTTCCCTTACCTTTGCAATGAGCACACTGATCTGGAGTCTGCTCTACTCACCCAGCAACCATAGTCAGGCAGTGCTGAAAATCTTTTAAAGTAAGAAATAGCCAATCCATGCAGACAACCATGGTTAAGCTATCGGCCCTAAAAAATGCTAGCAGCTAGCTAGGAAATGAAGCTCCAGGCTCCAGAGGTATGTGTCAAAACATTAAAAAAAGTATTTAAAGCTGTAGATAATATCCACATGGTGTCAGTATGTCCTTTAAATTGATGTTACCTGGTAGCCATCACTGCTGTGAAGAAATGATAAATATACACCTATCATGTAGTCTTTACTTATGCAAGTTTTACTTTGTTGAGGCAGTGCCTACCCTGACCACACATCACTGAGAGATAGTACACTGTAAATTATTTGGCACTTGCCAGATTTAAAATCTTATTTGGCTTGTTTTAAAAGTTATTTACTTATTTATTGTCCTTGGTTTTACAATATAATCTTAAATTGAGCATGAATATGTCTTTATTGTCTCCGTTAGTCTGGGAATCTTAAAACTGAGTGAATAACTGTTAAACTAAATTACTTCTTTCACCAGAACTATCTTTCACCAAATTTGTTTCAAGATTCAGTAACATGTCAAGTTGCTTGAATTAAGAATTACACATAAGGTATCTGTCAAATACAATTAATTAGAATGGCTCTGACTTCAAACATGTCCAAACAACATAAAAGAGAAACCATACAACCTTACCCACAACTCATGATACAATTACACATTTTTAGTAGTTGCAACAAGCCTTATCTGATGTTTACAATCAGATCCCACTGGGATGCTTAAAGTATTTAATTAACTGTATGTATTCCATGTCCTCTTTGTAATTTTTGGTATCTGTTTTTCACATGAACTATGATATTTTATTTACTGTACTATGTTGGCAACTGACAAGCAGGTAGAAATTTATTTTCAGAATCAGTTGTTAGCTGCATGCCAGCATTAAATTGATGTGGCACAACAGATGCAAATCAGCTACTGACAGAAACTTTTTTTTTGCTGATGACCAATGTTCATCAACAGGGCTGATATCAGCAGATACCTATGTTCAACCATTACACATGTTGTAACGTGAGGCTGGAGAGAAGCTTAGCCACGGATGCTATTAGCATAACTCCAGAAATAAGGTTTTGAGGCAGGAGACGAAGTGGAGGGACTTTCACACACTACCTATATTCACAGATGCGGACCATACAAGCCAGGCCTCACGGCATAAACTATAACCCTCAACAAAATAATAAACGAAGGACAGAATAGTTCGTGGCCTGCAACGCTCACCAGCGTCCACATTACTGAAGTTAAGGAAGTCAACTAGGGGAAAAAAAGGTCAGGGTGCTACCAAGTGACAAAACAAAAAGGAGGCGCCACTGTGTGGCATCAACTGGTAATGCTCTGTTATACTCTGGCTGTTACATATTCCCCCCTGGTAATAACAAGGCTGTCCTCAGCCGTACACAGCTGACGAAGCAACCAAGCAACACTTAACACCTTGTTATACATGAACTTGATGAAAAGTTAGCCGTGACACATAGAGATAGACAATGACCAGCCTACTGATATACATATCAATGAACAGAGTACACAATAAAGCAGAGAAACACCCAGGAAACACATCAGGTGGATGAGGACAGTGAAATATCCCTTTTTTTTTATAATTAGTAACTGTGTTTGTTATTTATGGTGGCCTACGAAAACCTGAACCACACAGCAAAAACGAGGAGATAAAGATCCCAACAATACCCTGCAAGGAAATCTGAACTTTGGCAAAACCTGTACCACCAAGGCAGGATACGCAATGTAAACATGAGGTATGCAAGAATATCACTATAACTCCTAACTGTAAAACTTGCATTGCATTTCACTTTTCAACACATACTCGACATAACAAACCAAATGCCTATTTCAGGTCAAGTCTGTAGGTATGGTAAGAGTTTGTCCATCTGCTGGCCAACCAATCAGATGTGACTCTGGGGTGAAGTCTCGGTCTGAGGTCGTATCGGTCAGTGTTATCAGGATTTGGGTCAGACACACTCATAGCTGAGCGGTCCTCAGGGTCACAGTCCATGACTGGCACTGGGCCAGAGTCAGTGTCACCATGCACGTCAAAACACATGTCTGCAGCAGGGAGGTCAGTCTGGCTGCCAATCCGGGTGATGGGCTCATTGTCGTCCAGAGCCCAGGTGACAGTTTGCTCCTCAGCCACAGACACAGTGCGTCTGCTGGGGGAAACAGTCCTAGGTGTGGAAAGGTTGCAAGTTAACCACATGAAAGACTCCAGCCTCCACGCCGGTGTCCAGCCTAGTCAGTCTGTAGTTGACATCTCCCAGTTTCTGACTGACACGGAGCGGGCCTGCAAACAGGGGTGCCAGTTTAGCTGCAAAGTTGGACTGTGCGTCAGACCTAGGGTGTGTCTTAACCCTAACAAGGTCACCAACAGCGTAGGAGGCCTGACGGCGTCTTAAGTCATAATAGTGTTTTTGTCTGTTGTGACTGTGGTCAAGAGCTGCTCTGGTGTGGTCGTGAGCTTCCTGCAGGGAGGCCCTGAGCGTCTCTGGGTACGGCACCCCAGGTTCATCCACGCCGTCACTGGTAGGGTTTGTTATGAGGTCAAGTGGGGTGTCCAGCTCTCGACCATACAGCATCATGGAGGGGCTGAGGCCTGTGCTTTCATGTGAGGCTGTACACAGGGCAAAGCAGATTTGTGACAGATATTTATCCCACACCGTGTGCTTGTCCCCAACATAGGCAAGTATGGCAGTTTTGAGTGTCTGGTTCACATGTTCTGTTGCATTCGTTTGAGGGTGGTAAGCAGTGATGAGCCTGTGCACGGATCCCAGAGTAGAGACAACATGTTCAAACAACTCACTGACAAACGGTGAGCCTCTGTCAGAGATCAGGTAGGTTGGGGCACCATGTCTTGCAAACACCTCACTGACAAACTTTCCTGCTCCCACCTGCACTGTCGCTTCCCTAACTGCACACGCTTCAATCCACTTAGAGAAATAGTCAACAAAGACCAGCAAGTGGGCGTTACCAGATGCCGTTTGGGGCAATGGGCCGACGAAATCCACTCCCGTGTACTCCCAGGGCTTTTGGGGAGAGATGGGAACCATGAGACCAGCCGGTCTCCTCTGGCTTGGTTTAGTGAGCTGACAGACTGAGCAGGACATGACATACCGCTTCACATCTGCTGCCATCTTGGGCCAAAAAAATCTGAACCGCAGCCTTGCTAATGTCTTTGAAAAACCGAGATGACCTGCAGTGGGGTGGTCATGATAATAGGAGAGCAAGGTGCCATGGATTGATGTGGGAGCGTAAAGCTTCAGTTCTTTCAGAGGATGCAACCCACATTTGACTTTTGGGTCAGAGTAGTAAAGCAGACTGTCGGGAACAACAAACTGTGAGGGGCTGTTTTTGTCTGAGTCAGCAGGCAGATTTGCCTCCATATCCCTGAGAAGCTGGCCAGTGTCTGGGTCATCATTCTGTAGCTGTTTCAAATGCGAGCGATCTGCCAAAAGCACAGGGGGCAAAGTGCGGAGGTCCAAACTGCCGATAACAGCGTAGTCGGGCAACAGGTCCATGGGAGCGTCATCGGTCAGGGGCAGAAGGTTGCGAGATAGAGCATCTGGCACAGTGTTACGAGTGCCAGGTTTGTGCACGATTGAGAAGTCAAAGTCTTGGAGTCGTAGTGACCAGCGGGCTAGCCGGCCAGAGGGGTTTGGGCGGGACATGAGCCATCTGAGGCTGTTGTGGTCAGTGAAAATGGTTACGTGGAGGCCCTCTACGTAAGGTCTGAAATGCTCAAGAGCCCAAAACACAGCCAAACATTCTTTTTCAGGGGTGGAGTATGGCTTTTCGCCTTTGTGAAGAGAGCGACTTGCGTAAGCCACAACAGTCTCTCGTCCATCCGAGTCTTTCTGCATCAGTGCAGCCCCGAGCCCAAGGTCACAGGCGTCAGCGTGAATGAAAAAGGGCCTTGTGAAGTCAGGGAATCTTAAGACAGGTGCAGATGTGATGTACTCTTTCAAAGTTTCCATGGATTCTTGACATTTGTCATCCCAGCGGAAGACAGCCTCCTTTCTCGTGAGAGCATGGAGGGGCTCTGCATGGCGAGCGTAGTTCGGGACAAACCGCCGGTAGTATCCGGTCAGTCCGAGGAACTGTCTGACATGTTTTACGGTGGATGGGGCCTTGAACTCTGTCACAGCTTTTATTTTGTCCTCATCAGGTTTTATGCCAGAGGGTGTGATGTGGTAGCCCAGGAATGTGAGCTCACTCAGACAGAACTGACATTTCTTAAGATTCAATGAGAGGCCAGCAGTTTTGAGTCTTTTGAGCACCTCTTCCAGGTCTTTTAGGTGCTGCTCAAAGGTGGGGGAAGCAACAACAGTATCATCCAGATACACAGCACACGTTTTGTAGATGAGACCAGCCAGTGCAGTGTTCATTAGTCTCTGAAACGTGGCCGGGGCGTTGCAAAGACCAAAGGGGAGGACACGAAACTGAAAGAGACCACTGTGTGAAATGAAGGCTGTCTTTGGTCGTGACTCCTCAGCAACTGCCACCTGCCAGTATCCTCGAGCTAAGTCCAGTGTTGTGATGAACTGCCCCCTTGCCAGAAAGTCAAGAGAGTCGTCAATACGTGGTAAGGGGTACGAGTCTTTTTGTGTGACTTGGTTGACGCCCCTATAGTCCACACAGAACCTTGGGTCATAGCCAGCCCTGTTGACGATGATAGGCGCCGCCCACGGGCCCGTGGAAGGCTCAATGATGCCATCCTGCAACATCTGCTCTATCTGTTCCTCAGTGATTCTTTTTTTTGTTGGAGAGGTGTGATACGGAGGGAGGTTTATAGGCTTTGCGTCTCCTGTATCAATTTTGTGTTCAGTCAAGGAAGTGTGCCCCAGATGACCATCAAACATGCTGTCGAACTGGGTTAGAAGATTGAGCATTGCTGCTTTTTGTCCATCCTCAAAGTTTGCCTCAGCGACTTTGGACATGAGACTGGTTTGCAAGGTGTCCAGTGACATGATGGCTCCCCCTGCAGTGAATGATTCATCTGTACAGTCCTCATCCTTGTCCCCCATAGGACAAGACGGTTCTGGATGGGATGTGGATAGTTAGGGAGGGAATCATGAAATCCATACCTAGGATGAAAGGGGATGACAGGTTGGGGATTATGACAAAACGTTGGTAGAAGTGTTTCCCCATGAAGCCAATAGGGAGCCAGGTCACACCGTCAGGGGAACATGGGGCATTATAAGCGAGGCTCAGTGTTGGACCTGTCCACTGACGTGTTCTGCTTGGATAAGAGTCATTAACACAGATGAGATCTGCACGCACCGCAGAGAGTGAAGCGCCTGTGTCTAAGGTTGCTTCCACAGGCACAGCATTAAAGTTCACTTTGGTTATCAGAGGTGTGTTCCAGGGAGCCTGGGAGTCAGTGTCCTCAACGTGACACAGGATGTGTTGTTCTTGCGGGGTTGAGGCAAGTGGATGAGGCTCAGTCAGCGTCTGGAGGGAGGATTGCCTCGGTGAAATGTCCTCCCTCTGAAGTTTCCCGACTGCCTGGAGTGAGGTGGGGTGTCAAAAGGCATGCTGTCTGTCTCGACCCGTGGCACACCTATATCTGGAGATGCAGTTGCTGGGGATGAGGGGGTTGTCATAGGCTGTGGCTTAGGAGGAGGTGGCACCTGAGATGTAGTGTTGCAGGTTGGGCAAATGCGGGACGTGAACCCAGGGCGAGAGCATTTATAGCAATGGGGCTCAGTGTTCTGTGTCTTCCTCACATGTACGGGAGGAGACTGGTGTCCACTCGGCCCCAGGACTGCATGGAGTTCATGTGCACTCAGTAACAAGTCCATCACCGAGGAGATAGGGGCTCCATACAGTGCAACTCTGTATTTTTCCAAAGAATGTTTACATATCAGTTCAACCTGTTCCTGTGCAGGTGGTGGGTTCTTTAGGTTATTAAACTCACCCAGCATGTGAGCCACGAATGTTGGGAGGGGCTCATGTGGTGCCTGGACACGGTCGAGAATGTCTCTCAGGACGCGCTCTTGAAGGTCAGATGGCAGAAAAACTGTTTTGAACAGCTGGCAGAATTGGGCCCATGTGATGACATGTGAGCTGAGAGCTTTAAACCATTTACCTGGCTCCTTTGCAAGGAAACGTGGCAGCTCGTGTAGTATCTGTATGTCTGCCAGGTTTAGTGAAGATCTGTAGGTGTTGACAGCCTGCAACCAGTCTTCAGGGGGCACTTTACCATCACCAGCAAACACCGGGGGCTCGAGCTTTGAATGATGTAATGCAGCAGCGATCACTCTGGATGTGTTGCTCTCCTTGAGCGAAGGGGAATGCAGAAAAGAGCTTGAGTGATTTCCATGAGCACCAGAATCTGATGTGAGGTCTGATTTGGTTACAGCAGGCATAAATGGGGTCGAAATGGCCATAGGGGTTGGGTTGGGTTGCTGGGTGCCAGGACTGTCAGAGTGTTTTTCATCCCACCGTTTAAGCAGACTGCGCTGTAGATCCAGGGTGTCACTCAGACACTCCCGTAGTCTTTCAACCTCTGTCTGCAGATCCTGAACCTGTTCTTCGAGTAGTACGGTGGGGGACAGTGTACTCAGTCAGACAGGTAAGGTTCATGTCAGAGTCGGAGTCAGGGTCGTCAGCTTGTGCCTTTGGGTGAGTTGCCATTATTTACGCTTTTAAGTCAAATACACAGTACGAAATCAGCTCTAATGCTGTCCAGGAGCAAGATTAAAATAACTGTTCTCCCTTAAGTCAACTTACAAAAGCTCTAGTAGAATGCATTTAGCACTGCATAAGAATAACACGTGCAGCAAACACATTAAATACCAAAAAGGTATGGCAATATGAGAAAAAATCACTGAAAATGTCCTACTACTGGAGGGCACAATACAGGCAACTCAAAGCTTCAAATACATTTATCCCAATTTCGCTTTCAATGTCTTTTTCAGTTTTCCTGTAAATTTTATTATTTTTTTTCAATAGAGTCACACAGTTCTCCGAGATACTCACAAAGTCCAAATCCAAGAAAGAAAAGTCAGTTCACTTGACAGTGAAATAGTCCATAATCCATGGGGGAAAGGTGGTGAGAGGTGGTGAGAGGTGGTGAGGGGGGCGGGGGGGGGCTTGAACATGCTTGATCCAACAGAAGAATACTTGCTTTAATGGTCCTCTTTAATCTGCAGACAGACAGTCAGCAGAAACAGGTTCAATGCACTCGGCAGGCAGGGGCAGTCCATACACGTCCCACGCCGTGGACACGAAGTGAGATCCGATTCTCCCGACTGCAGTGACGATAGCTTTAGCAGAAGTTAGCTTCCAACGGGGCCCACTTGCATCGGCGTAACACACACTCACAGCGACTCCCACGGTGGAGAAAAGCACAAAGCAGTCCGGTCCGATGTCCTTCTTAGCGTGCCCAGGCGAGGTCCAGAGAATGATGTTCGGGCGCCAGTTGTAACGTGAGGCTGGAGAGAAGCTTAGCCACGGATGCTATTAGCATAGCTCCAGAAATAAGGTTGCGAGGCAGGAGACGAAGTGGAGGGACTTTCACACACTACCTTTATTCACAGATGCGGACCATACAAGCCAGGTCTCACGGCATAAACTATAACCCTCAACGAAATAATAAACGAAGGACAGAATAGTTTGTGGCCTGCAACGCTCACCAGCATCCACATTACTTAAGGAAGTCAACTAGGGGAAAAAAAGGTCAGGGTGCTACCAAGTGACAAAACAAAAAGGAGGCGCCACCGTGTGGCGTCAACTGGTAATGCTCTGTTATACTCTGGCTGTTACAATGTACATCCCTAATCCTCAGGCTGATTTCTGTGAGCAATGATATATACATTATATACAAAGGCTATATTTTATTAGCACAAACACACTTTCTCTAAACTTAACAGAAAAATATGAAGTGTAATCAATGAGCTTGTGTACTAATTCTGTAGCCTGTGCAAGATTGGGCACTGAAACTTCCTAAGCCAGCAAGTCTTGATTCAAATTCAAAGTTTCATAGCACTGGTACTCAAAAGCAACAGAAGAGGAATCAATCAAAATTAAAGCTGCAAGCGTTGAACGGGCCCTCGTACCCCTGTGTCACTCGGGGGGCCGGCAGCCATGGCCAAGTGAACCAGATCATTGGTAACCAAGTATTTTTTTTTGCCCAAACTTATCCAAATTGTGATATACAAAAATGGAGGTAATACCAACACTGCAGTCTGAAAATAAGTCATCAGTGATCTTTAATGGGAGTTCCAACCTGTCTGATCTTATCTTTAAACCATACTTCTGGAATTACATATAGCCTGTCTCTTCTGTGTATAAGAAAACATTTCATTCAGTATTATATGTCCTATATGTCTTTGGAAAAAATTAATATACAGCACAGAATAAAAAGTCACAAATTAAATGTTCCATTTTATATGTTAGACTGGGTAACAGTAGTCAGTAATATTGTATTATTTGTTAAGATGCTAATATTATAAAATAATGTTATTTGACACTAATTTTTTGGTTTTAATTTTTTTGTCTTTAATTACTAACTTGCTGCTACTTTTTAATATATTAAATAACTTCAAGTGTTGTCAGGCACAATTCATCAGTAAATGTAGGCAAGACGCGATGTCAATGCCGGTTCAGGTGAGACACATTTATATTATTTCTAAATTAACACTTAATGTCATTAAATTAACACTTAATGTCATTTTAACCGTACATTCGCCAACCAACTGCAGTTGCCAGCAGCGTGTAGGTCGTTTACATTTTGGGAAGATATTGACGTTTAATTTAACGTTAACGTTTTAGACATCTTTTGCTTGGCAGAAAGAGCATTAATTACTTTTTTTCAAATAAAAAACTATTTCTTCAAACTCAATACACTGAAAATGTCAGCGAGTAAACCCATTTTGTGTCGTCTTTTACATGTGTTAGGCTATATGAAAATCAGAGTAATGAGTGAGCAAGGGATGATAACAGAACAGTGGGGGAACACGGCACGTAGACTCAGAATATTTTTATTTTCATTTAACTCAACATATCAAACTTTTTTCTTTAGCAAAAATATATTCAAAGAATAGTTTCGGTGATATGTATGTTGATGAAATTTGATTGAAGTGTGGTTTACAGTTCCTTTTATTTCTTTTCAAAATAAAATGTATAAAGTAAGGAAGTAGGCCTATGAGTTTTTTTAATAGTATTTTATTCTCCTATAGACCAACATCACAACATTTCGGGATTTTTGGACATTTGGGAACTTTTCAGTGCCCAATGTGCCACAAGGTAGGGCCATACCATGCCCTTATTCCCCATTTACAAGGCTACCAGAAGTCTGTTGTTAAATATGGAGGTAAGTTCAACCACAGATATTGATAAAATGTTGTTAATACCAATGCCATTATCGATTCCCCTTGTTGATCTGATTCTTTGTCAATTATGTTATCGATTTATGGTCAGTAGGCTATTTTATGTGGGGAAACTTAACTGTTCTATTATTGTCACTGTTAATCTTTTGGCTTGCTATATACAGTCTGGAGGCTGCACTGCCCTGCACTTGAGTTCTGCCTTTGTTGATCAGCATCAGATGATATTGGTTACAAATTCAATTTGTTGTTGATTTTCAACTGGAAGTGAAAATCATCCCTAATTGTTACACTGTATGATAAGTAGAGATTACTATGCAGCATGATAATACTTATAATTGGTATCATATGTCCCCAGGCTCATCAAGTGCTCTCATCACTGCCCAGAAATGTACCTATTTGCATGGTCCAGTTCTTGGACATTTACCCTGTTCTGTGGATTACAGATTTTGATACTGTTCATATTTTATCAGTTTGCGTTTTTTCTCCCCAACAGAATCATAACAGTGCATACTTTTTATGTTTTACATTGCTGTGTTTTTTGTTACTCAGAGGTGTTGCACAACAGATTGTTGCGGGAGCCTGGACAGAGAAGACTGCTCTGGATTTGGAGGTATTGCCTGCAATATCACTATCAAATAGATTTGTAATTATCTACTATTCGTTAACTGTAACTGTCTGTTACACAGGATGTTCCTAAGCAGACACATGGCAATGACTGTGGTGTCTTCATGATAATGATGAGTGAGTAATGCCATATAAAGTAGTAGTCAGCTGTCAGATATTCCTTGTGTCTTACATGTATTGATTTATATAATTTATCATCACTACAGTATGCCTGGTACTTTGCCATGGATGCTTGCTTTGACTTCAGTGTTGTAAGTATCCTATAAAATTGAAAAAATTATATTACCACATTTTTTAAAATGGGCTCAGCAAGTCACCAGTGAGCTTCTTTTAACGTTCCTCACTCAGGATAAAGGCCTGCTACAACATCTTGAAGTGAGTTTGAAAATGAAATTTGACTCACATACTCTAGATAATTTCGGTCAAAACATGATAAATGAATGATTTAAGTGAACCATTTTCTGTTAGCCTAGTGTTTGTATATTTATTTTGAGCAACCTCCCAAAAATATATATTTATATTTACAGGCAGTCATCGCAGGAAAAGTTGCATCCTCCTGGGCATCATCAAAGGGCAGAGTCAGAATTTTCTTTGAGGAGGATGAGCAGCTGGACAGAGTGCTGGGCTTCTTGACAAGCCTGGTTGAAGCACAGGCAACCACATGTCACGATCAAGTGGTATTTGTTATGGATGTGCTTCTGCCAGAGGTAATTTTTTTTTAAATTTATCATGTTAACATAGTTTGTGTTATTACTATTGTCAGTCTTTAACTTATGGTTAATATCTTGTTAACTGCTACATGACAGACTACTTTAATGTCTAAATGAAAGATGTCCTTTTGTTCACCTCCTGACACAGGCAACAGTCCACGCCCTTGCAGCTGTCCATGCAGTTTCCCTCCACAGAGCCACAGAAATCTATAAATGTGGACTGCAGTATGACTTGAAGTATGTTACAAACCTAATGTAACCGGTCTGGTTGAACACTTCTATTTGCTCTGTGTTGTGTGTGGGGAGGGAGGAGACGAGGACAACTTCTGCCGTGAACCAGGGGGGATTTAATCTGTGTAAAACACATTAAAATCAGTACAGCAATTTCTCATGACCAGCTTTCCACAGCCACACCTCTCCTCACAGCGTCCAGAAAACGAGTGAGGAGAACAGCACGAATATACAAGAAGTGACATCACTGAAGGGCTGGAGGTCACACAACAAAAACACAATTTACTAAAATAAAAGCTCCCTAAAATAAATACAAAAACAAGTATAAACGTGTGAAATAACAACAATAAAACATGTACAAACAGGAACAATGGATTTGGTGAAATGTGAAGCTCTTACAATTATACATCGGTTACAATAAGGAGTGTGCTAATACCTATATGTATTGTTTGTACATTGTTTATGACAACCTCTCAGTGTGAATTTCCTGTTACTAATTGCTATTTAATTCCATTTTGTCTCATCAGTGAGAAACAGCTGTTGGCTCATTACATGGCAAAAAACATGAGCAAGGAGGCACAAAAGAAAATAAAAAACTATGCTGAAAAACTACAAAGAGCTCTGGAGTCTGAGGACATTAAATGCTCCTGTGTAACCCTGTGTGGTACTTTATTGGCAATAAAACAATAAAATCTGTTGCTGGCTGTTTCATTTGTCTGATTTTTTTCTAAAATAAAACTTTTAAACTTTTGCGTTTTAAGGTACATATTTTAAAGATTTGTGTATGGTCATTTATCTTACTAGTCTTGTGAATTATATACTTAATTCAAAAATATTGTAGCCTACTTAGTTCTAAATAAATAAATTTTATTTGTGTCAAAGGGCCAGCAATCTTTTCTGTTAACCCATAAGAAATCATCACCTTTGAGTGATATTTATGGCATGTGATGTAATAGGCCAAGCTGTGACACTGTGGCTCTTAGAAAAACAGCTGGTGTAAACAACAATTTTAATTGAAATAACTGCTACTAATTATTATCATTATTATTATTATTATTGTAAATATTAATTTTAGTTCAAAATAACCTTGGTACATTAGTCAAAAAAAGAAAAGATGCATTTAGCAGAAAGATAATTTTCATTTGCAGTCCTATTTAATTAAATTACTTTCTGTTTTGTTTTTTGTTTTTTTTGTTTTTTTTAATCAATTTATTGTTTCAAGCGCATTGTTTGCATTGGAAGGCATTTAATGTTGTGAATCAACCGTTAAAGTTGTTAAAATTGCTCCCGTTATTGCATTATTGCTTTATTTCCCTTCTGTTTACTTTTGACATGCTGTGGAACTCCACGGCCACTGTAGCATCGTGTGGGCGTGGTTTTTAGGGGCGTGGTTTGTCGGAGGCGTGGTTTGTAGCGGCTGTGGCTTGGCTCTGGGCTGCAGTCAGACCCTTCTCGACTTGCATGCAACTGTTGCCCCACCCCCTCCGTTACAGCGTTCCTGATTGGTTGAATTGAATTTTGATTGGCGTGCAGATGAAGCTATGAATACAGGCCTCCAATTTCAAGGACTTGTCTTTTGTTTCGATTTCGATGTACGAAGGCTTATTTGAGGTGATTGAGAGGAGATTTTGCAAGAGATTGAGAGATTCAGCGCGATTTGGAGAGCTTTTTACAGTTTTTTTTTTTTTTTTTTTACAGGTTTTGAGAGTTTTTCTTCCAGCGATTTTTCCAGGGCCTTTCTATGGATTATTCTGCGGATGCACCGTAAGTAATTTTCACACAATTGAGGTACAAAGTGTTAAAGAGGACCTATTATACTCATTTTCGGGCCTTTGTATTTGATTTCTGGACTCCTATAGAGCAGCTACACACGATCGCCCGCACAGAAAGCTTTGCAGATCTTCGGGACGCTGTGCCTCTCGCTGCATCTCTTCCTTGTATTTTCTGCATCCCGCGAAAACGGTCTGTGTAATTTACTCCACTCCCCCGGCCCTGCTACATGTACGCCTCCCGCCGAGCCCACTCCACTGTGATTGGTCACACTCCCGAGGACTTCCGAAGGGCTGGCGAGCGCTGCTGAGCCCGGCTACCGGCTAATCCAGCTTCATGCTGACCCATGCTGACAAAACAATCCCATGTGAAGTGCCATAGACAGACAAACACGGAGGTATTTTTCTTTTGCTGGCCGGGAAAAAGCAACTCTATCCACTTCTGCCTGGCGCTTGCCTCTTTAGGAAAGCTAAACAAAGTTAACTTTCCCTCACACCCGAACAAACATTTTCTGGGAGCCACTGCTCAGCGTGCTAACACTGAAATCGTTGTAGACAGCAGAGCAGTGCAGAGCGGGTAGCGGGCAGGCCTAGAGCATATGCCTGGGTATGACCATAAAAAATTGTACAGGCCCGACGGTGGTCATTCGTTAGCTTTCTTTGTTCATGTTTTCATGTTTTCACCCCATAAATATGTGCAGAATAGCGGATAGACTGTCCCGCAGTAAAGCGGTCTGAAACAGCATTATTTGAAAATCGCGCGGCGGGAGATGTCCGCTGCATGCGTTTTGTGGTGTTGACTGTTAGGTTCACGTAACTGTATTTTATCAAAGTAAAAGAAATGGAAGGTAACTCAAATGTTTGTGGTCGTTTTTATTTGGTTGCTGTGCCGTTTGAAGGAAGTGTATTCTAAGATGTTTGATGAAGGAAAATTGCTGGTTTTGTGAATGGACTTGGATATGGACATTCAACTCGTCAATCATAGGCATATTTTGACCAAAACAGATCTGGTGATTGTTGGAAACGAGGAAAAGCAAAGAAATACTGTTGTAGTGTTCTTATCTTGTGGCAGCAACAGGATTCTTGCACTTAAGAAATTACTTAAGAAATTTGCTCTTCGCTCACTGCCAGATAGAGCGCCGAGCGGACGCGGAGGAGCTCAGGTATACGTCATCAACAAGTGCGAGCTATTCACCGTTGCTAGCCAACACCAAACGCTACTTGTCACTCCAGAAAGAAAAAGGACGAGGAGGAAAAAGCACACTCCTCTTCTGCAAAAACTAACCACAGCTCTATGTAACAACATGATAGGATTTACTGTTGCTGAGCTAAACGACAGTTTATATAGCTACGAAGCACTGATGGGTGTACTACGAAGGAAGCTCAACACAGCCAGGCTTTCTTTGCATGATCTGGATCGACAAAGCCTAAAACTGCAATCAGAGATAACGGGTATCACGATGGTGGTTATCAATTTGCTTTGTTAATCCAGCCATTCGACTCTTCTTCCGCATGAAATTAAGCGATCGCGAGCCACTTACTTAGCTCTAAGTCAAAATGATCAAGTTGTTATAATTAGGAGCTGTGGAAAATATATAAAATACATTAAAAAAAGCAACATTGTTGCTGCAAATAAAGCAGGAGAAAAAGAATGCTGTTAGAAAACTACTGATCGACTAAACGTGGTCTTAATGCTGCTGTTTATTCTAACATGAAAACTGCACATTAAACAATAAAACTCCATACAGCAGATTTAAACATGAGGAAGTCTGTCTGACACTGTCCTATGATGACAGAGACATGGAGATCACTTACGTTTTTGACCAAACCAACGTAAAATGAGTAACTGATTTAAGACTGTCTGTGATAAATGATGATGAATTTTCTAATCAGTGATCTGAGCTGCAATATCACAGAGACAAAACAGATAACAGTAAAAAGTATTCAAATTGTCTGTAGTTGCTTCATCATTATTTTACTGTGTGGATTATATACCATGTCAATTTAAAGTGTTAATATGATCTGGAGCAAACGGGAAAAATGTCTCTGCATCACTAAACGGAGGTTACCATCATGACAGCGCGATGTATACAGTTTGTGCCGCTGTTACATTTTTACATTATATGGATTCGTTCTGTGATATTACGAACATAGAGCTCAGCGATTTTTCATTGTTAACATTCCTCAGTTTAAAAGCTATATCGCTCATAAACAACCTTGTTAGGACAATAATTAGTTAAAGAACGGCGCTTTTTACAGATTTAATCTGAAACTCTGAACATAATCTGCTCCCAACCAGGTTATGAGTTTAGTATAAATTACCATGGTGATCTAGCCAGGTAAAAAGAGAGCCACCTTTGTGACACTGAAAATCCTGGCTTTAGACTCAACATAGCTCGCTAACCCATTAATCTCGCTTCGTAGTACACCCCTCTGATCCTGTCACTGTGTCTACCTGGAATAGCGAACGTAAACAAACAGCTAAACTAACGTTAGCATTGTATTTAGCTTAACGGTAGTTCATAAACTCTGCCTAATCACAAGCCTGGTAGACCGATCTGACTACTGACATTTCACCAAGCAATACTCTTCCTGCCGAGATCGTGGTATGATTTTAATGTGTTATACAGTTCGGGGAACTTGGAAACACAGAGAAGTTTTTCTTCCATTTCCTCTCCCTCCTCTGTTTTTATGTGTCGCTTCTGGCTACGTCACATTCAGCTGTTATCTCATTGGTTGCCTTGAAAGGTCAGCGGCACACGAGGTCAAAGTTAAAAAAATTTTAACTTTGGGCGCAGCGGTGAGCGGCAGATCTGAGCGCAAAGCGTTTTTACCGCTGATCATGTGTAGGGGCCTTTAGCTATATGAAAGTGCACAGTTGTATCTATCAGTTTCATAAGGAAATATTTGTGTAACAGTGTCGTTTGTTCACTGTGTGAGATTAAATTGTTTAGTTACGTAGTAAAAAGCATTTCAAATTCTACTTTTAAAACAGACATTCCCTTGTCTGTGAATATTCTCATTCACCCAGGTCATGGTATTTGTTTCAAGGTTTGTAGTAGGCAACTGGACTTGATAGAGTTCTTGAAGACGTTTCACCTCTCATCCAAGAGGCTTCTTCAGTTCTGCCTGACTGGTTTGAGAGTTCAGGTATTAAACCTAATGGGGTCGTTAGCACCTAGGGGGGCATGTGACTCGTGCCCACCCCTCCATTGTGTGACTTGTGAGTTTCACCTGGGGGGAGGTGTGAATGAGAGTCGTTAAGGACTCTGCTATCATGTGACTTGTTAGGGTCACATGATTTCAGGTGGGTATCCAACTGCCTGGGGAGTGATCTTAAGACTGCATTGTAAGTGGCAGATAAATTGTGCCTTAGACCTCCTCCTCTGTTGAGAGATGGCCGTTCCAGGTTAACAAAAATGGATCATATTTAGTGCTTTAAGCAAGTTGGTTATATTAGGTGTGCTAGAATAATATATATTTTTGATTATGACATTTTGAGAAGAAAATGCAGTTTTGTAATAACGGCTATCATTTTGGGTAGGTCTTTGTCCAGGATTTCACGCCTCGTCTGAACATCGACTTGGTACTGCAAGATCGTATGTGCCAAGAGTTTCGGCACGTTGCAGCCAGCATGGGTAAGTTTAAAAAGTTTGTAGCCCCAGTGCAATTACTTGTATGACAGGTAACATATTAGTCGAACCGAATGAATAAATACTGTAATTGTTATAGTCACAATGTTTCTTTTAGCTGCATCAATCTTTTTGAAAAAAAGTATCCTTAAGCAGTTTAATATACTAATGATCAAAGGGTACTCACGTGTTAAATACAAACTATGCTATTTGTCATTACAGAGAAACCAACCTGAGGACATCCTGCAGTCCTCTGATGCACACAAACGCAGGATGGTTCACCAGCAGGTTTGTCATGTTTGTGTCTTGTGTCTGTGTCTGGTCTGCTTTTACTAAGACAAATTTTCAGCAATAGTCTTCAGGCCTGAAAATCACTCACCTTTCGGCGAAAGTGAATCGTGTAGATCCGATGAAAAAATATTTTTTTTGGGGGGGGGTATGGATGGGACATGGAGTGGATTAGGACTTTGGTTTTATACATGAGAGCAGCGCGGAGCCATAATGAGCTGCGAACGTGTGCGCGCCTGAAGGGAGCCTTGAATTCAACAAGACATTCCCCTACTAGCGTTACAGCATTGAAATATTAGCGCGAATGCGGGGGAGAATACTGCTACCTGATTGGTTTGTGCTGACCAGAGCGCTCGCGAGCTGACCCGAGGGCAGACGACAGTTATGACTCATTCGCCGATTTGGGCGTTTGGATTTGGGCGGATGCTGAGGGGACCAGCTTGAGAGGCTAAAGGTAACGTTGACTGACGCAGGGCAAGGCTGAAACATGTGGCAAAACAGTGAAAGCAGGCCATGGAGACACTGGTCCAGGCAAAGAAGAAGAAATGACAGACTATTGAGTACTATCTTAGAATTGATTCTCTTGTTTCGCCACTGAACCCTGTATGAAAGCTGTGCTGTTGCACATTTCATCGGAGAATTTGCTAGTCTCGTTTCTGATACAGTATAGTTGTCGGCCTTATTTCTTTTAACGCATAATGTGAATATTAGGGGTGTAACGATTCACTCATGCGTCCGATGCGTCGGACTTTAATGTGTTAGATACGAGTGCATCGGTTCAGACGGCCCTGGATCGGTAAAAAGCTGAACATGAATGTTTAATTTTGGCATCAGGCAGCTGCCACTGTTAACTTTCCTCCATCTTCTCTCTCCTGTCTCTGCCTGCACCGCTCTCGCTGGACGCGTGCTGCCGCGCTCACAAAACAAGCGCTCCCTCCTCCCTCTCCTGTGTCTCCTCTTCATTTACTTAAAACAGACGGCGCTGAAAACAGCGACAGAAGTGACATTGTACCACGTCGCACCACCAAACTTTGATAACGCGCAAGTGTAGAATAAGTTTGGGTTTTATAAGAAAGATGAGAAACGTTTATGTAAAATTCATTTATGTAAAACATGTCTGACAGCAGAGTACAGAGACATGAGTCTGACCCACAGAGACGTCATGTCACTGTGAGAACAGGATACACTTCACTGTTCCTCCACACTGATCAAAACCACAGCACTCTTCATATGAAACAGAGCAGCAGATCATCTTACTGCAGAAATACTGATATTTTAAACACTTTTAAATTTTCTCATTTATCTCATCTCATTTACACATGAGACTCATAATAAGATATAAACATCACTGTAATGTCTCCTTCTCTCTGTCTCTATTGTTACTATATTTAGTAAAACTATCAGGATTTTTTGACAACTAACAGCACTCTACAAATGTAGCATTAGTTGAATCAAAATGTAAAGACTGACACACTGCATTGTCTTGCATTGCATCGTATCGTTACAGAACTGAATCTTATCGAACCGAATCGTTGGCCACTTAAAGATTTATAAAATATATCGTATCGTTGAACATGTATCGAGATATGTATCGAATCGTCTCAGTCAGTGAGATACACACCCCTAATGAATATGTATAGATACTTTATTATACATTCATACTGTCCTGTAAGTCTGCTTGATTTTTCTCTCAAAGTGCACCAGATTGATGCTTTTAAATATAAAATGTCCAAAATTTTCTTTGGGGGAGCATGCCCCCAGACCCCCCCTACAGGGGTTGTATCCTTCTCACCTTTTGCACCCCTGACCCATTTTCATGCCTGAGTCTTTCTGCATTTTTTTTTTTTTTTTAATAGATGGTGTTGAATTCGTGCTTCATCCCACTGAATCCTGTCCGGTTCAGCAGTGCTATTTTGGATGTGATGGATCAAGTTGTTCCATTGCATCTGTCTACCCATGTGTGCGTGTCAAAGTCCATTCCACATGGCGAGCAGGTAATTTGCATG
>CM034596.1:64337-79569 GCA_020091685.1 Lutjanus erythropterus
AGAGAGGCAGTAAGACGCCGCCGACGGCCACGTAGCCTCCGTATCCTCACAACTAAAGGTGTGACACTTAATAAAACACATAATCACAGCCGATTCGGCCCTGTACGCACATTACGCAAATTGCGTAGGGCCGTATGAGCTCCGCGAGGGCTTCGACTGCCCCTCGTGTCAATGTTTACAATTACATCCAGAGTGAACAGTATCAGGTGAACTCCTCTCCAAGTTTGATTCACAGTAACGTTAAATTGATGCTCCTCTGTCTGTGTGTCTGATGTTAGCTGAGCTGCAGTCTGTCTGTGTCCTGTTTACAGACTCATCCAGGGCTGCTCTGTGCGCCGACGTGCAGCAGCGTTTATAATCTGTACCTCTGGGTTCATATGCGCGTGCACACTTTCACGTAGCAGTCCCTGTGGAGACCTGTCTGTCTGTCCAGAATATATGACATGATGTTACTCCTGCGATGTGGCCAGGAGTGTAAAAAATATTCAGATCCTTTAATAATGCAAAAGTACTAATACCACACTGTGAAAGTACTTCACTACATGTAAAAGTCCTGCATTCACAAAACCTTACTGAAGTAAAAGTATGGAAATATTATTAGATAAACGTACTTAAAGAAAAAGTATTCATGTTGCAGTAAAATGTTCCCTGTCAGAGTTACTTGTAACTTGTAGAAAGGCCCCTTAAAGATCAGACGTATCAGTAGAGAACACTGTTTTGGTTTAACAATAAAGAAGACTAATGGGCTGGATGGCCAATAAATACCAATGCTTTGCCATTTCCCTATGTGAATATTCTTAAAGCCAGTCATACTCTCTGATTTGTACTTCTGCTAGACTCCCCAGATGTTATCAGCAAAGTGGGACAGATGATATCTTGGAAGCAGCACAGTTTGTTGGTAGGTAATAGTGTCACCATAGATGTTGAAACTACTGCTGCAAAGACCTTTTTGAATATTAACAGTTGACAAAGACACCATCCTTCGTCCACAGATGTTTGGCTTTTAGAGGCATCTGACATGAGAAACAGAGTGGGAAGCAGCGTTTTACAGGCCCTCGCACCCCTGCACTTGTCGGACCATGCTGCAACCATGACCACATTGCCAGAGGCTGACTGGTAGATGCAGTGCTGAATTTTCACCCTCTTTAGACACTGTAGGAAGGCATACATGTCACTTCCTGTCTCCACTAGGTGGCACTATGGCTCCCCATTTTCACATAGATCTGTTCAGGGTGGGACTTTTATTATACAGGTAAAGTTTGGAGCAGATTTGGCCATTAAATCCAAAGTCCAAAGGAATTTTGTGTTTCATGGCGTGACATTAAAAGTCTACACCACACCACACCAACACTGTTTAATGCTGACCAAATCTTGATCTTGATTTTGAACTTTTGATCAAAAATTTGTGTAGACGGTACACACCTGTTTTGAAGTCAATCGGATTATTTCTGTAGGAGGAATTTGTTAAAATACGAGTCCTATAAAAAGCCAGAATTGACTAAGAAATTCAAAATGGCCGACTTCCTGTTGGGTATAGACTATGATTCCCAGAGACTTTTTTGCGCATCTGGGCGTTATACATGTGTGTACCGATCAAGGGCACCGCCAGAAATCTTGGGCCCCCTGAAAGATTACAACTTAGGGCCCCGCCCCCTCACCCCCACATATCGGTTTTCTTTTGTGAGCAAATATTGTTAGATATTGTTAGGCCACTTACAATGGAGTTCATTCAAGCCAAATGCTCATGTGTTGAGAGAACTTGCATGCATCACTGTATCAGTATGGTTTTATAACATTCTGTATGCACATTATGGATACTTCAGAGCCCTCCAACAAACATCATCAGGATTTTAATCATGTATTCCTTTCTTTCCTTTATTGACTTATTGTATGTGATCAAATGTATGCCTTGATGAATAACTAGGCTAGTAGTGTTTTTGGTTTCTTTTAGGCAACACATTTATTTAAAAAAAATGTTCAAATAAGTTAAAAAAAATGTTTAAATAAGTTAAATACTTAACAGTATTAACAAATTCACACATGAACAATGGCAATGGCACCTATGAACAGCAAATGAAATGTTCAAATATTCAACTTAAATACTTTGCAACAACATCAACATATCTACACATGAACAATGGCATCTCTCTTGATTTAAATCCCAAAGTCTAGACGCCGAGGCTTCTTTGTAGCAAAGTCATGAATCAAATCTTTGAAGTTCAGAGAGTGAGCCAAATCACTTTCAATTGAAAGGGTTTGCCAGATTGTTCAACCTCTCCTGTGCCATTGTTGACCTGAGGTAGCTCTTGATAAGTGTAAGTTTGCTAAATGCCCTTTCCCCACCAGCAACAGTGACTGGGAGAGTGCAAAATATCCTAATGGCAATACAAACTTCTCCAAAAATGCTCTGGAGTTGCATTCTGTAAATTGAATTGAGGAGCTCAAGGCTGGTGCAATCAGAGGGGAAAGTGGCAGAAAATACTGTATTGAGATGCCTGATTTTATTCTCAAACTGAGGTGTGAGGCCCTTTGTGTACTTGCTTATGAGTGGTTGACACACAGCAGCAATATCACTGTCCCTTAACTGACCAATCTTAATAATGGCTGCAAATTCCTCAACAATGTTTGCTATTGTTTGGAACCGAGTGTCCAAGTCACTAATGATATGGTCCAATTAAGAACCTGTTTGTTGTTTTCCCTCCTGTCTGCCTTTTCTCTCCCCCTCCCCTCTTTTGTCTCCAGGTGATAATAGGTCCGTTTGAGATGAACTCCACCTCGCCTGGAGACTAGATGAGATCAGGCAGCCACAGCAAAAGGTGGGGACTAAAAGCTGCAGTCAAGTCTAACAGTTTCTAGCAGACTTCAGAGAAAATGCAGGAAGAGACCTGTTAGATCACCCGTAGGTTATCTGAGGTTTGCAGACCACATTGAAGCAATAAAGTGTGTTCTTGATCACTGATTGAAGTTGAAACAGAGATCCTCTTTCTGTTACGTGGAACATTTGTTCTTTTATCTGCCTTGTAAAGCACTTTGAAACTGTTCTTCTGATGAGTCACATATAAAAAAACGTAATTATTATGAGCCACAAGATATCTGTTTGTTGACAGATTAAAACTTCATTGCACAAAATCAGACTAATATGTCCAGCCTTAAATATTACAGTTACACAAAAAATTTATATTATATACAACATGTGGTGTTTGTTGTCAAAATTAAGAGCCAATCAGAGCCTGTCAACTCATCAATCAGGCGACAGCCAGGCCCTTGTAGTCAGTGGGGAACAACTGTGGTGCCTGGCTCTACAAACTGTGGCCGCCTCAATCTCGTGAGCTTACCGTCGCCACACGTGTGCATGATGTCAAAGCAAGTCAGGATCAAGTCGGACACAAATCTAACCAGTATGCATTGTGCGGCGATCACAGCTGATTGATTCTGCGCAGGCCTGGCTCCTCTCAAACTCACCTAATGGCTTCATGGAGATTGACCTGTGAAGACATGGGAAGGCTCCTCATTGGTCCTCTACGTTTGGAGCTGTCCAACCAGGAGTCAGAGCAGTCAATAAAAAGGAAGTTCAAGTCTCTTCCTGCTGCTCTGAGTCTGGCTGCTGCTGCCTGTGGCCTTGTTGGCTTTTGTGTTTGTAAGAAGGTTTGTGGTGGGAGATTGAGGACATTAGGTGAGTTTGGGGTACCCTGTACATTTTCTTTCACACACATAGTTGTCTTTTGTTTAGAAACACTAGGTTTATTGATTGGTGCCACCCTTGTTCTTCTAGTTTCCAGGTGGTGTCTTCATTTGGATTTTACATCTGACTTCATCCCAGATCTCAGAGGTGACGTCTTCATCTTCTGTGAAAACTGTAATTCAGCTGAATAACATGATGTTTGGAAGAAAACATCTGACAGCTGCAACAATGCTGGTAAAATACTTTATTATTATTGAAGATATAACTGAACACATGCATCTACGGGCTCAGTCACCAGGGGGAGCAGCCGCGGAGTCCGTAGAGTGGAGTTTGTGAACAGAACAGCTGCAGTTGCAGCCTTTATAACAGTGTTCATTATCTGTTTAAGTTTAGGTGCAGTGCAGTTTAGGTCACAGTTGATCCACTGTTTGTATTCCTGTGTGTGTGTCCTGAGACAAAACCACATACACTGCTGCATTAAAGAGAAGTAAAATATCAACTGTTTAAAGATTCATTAGTACATCAAGTCTCAGGGGAACACATGCATTCTAACAGATGCCCACTCTGTGATTATAACTGAGAGTAACCAGCTAATAATTATTGAGCCTCCAAAACAATTACACAAGATTTGATTTGCTTGACAGCAATTCACTCAGGGTACTTTTTACCCGTTTGATTTTTGAAAGTGTCAGTGTTTTGTTTTTTTTTTTTTTCTTGGTTTTGTGGACAGAAACAAAAAACAGTTTGAATAGTTTCTTACAGTTTGAATTCTCATTTTATCATTTTGGCTGCAACAAAAATAAACAACTTAATATTTTATCTTCCTATGTGTAGGTGGGCTTGCACCTGATTGGTTACTGCACTCTGTCAATGATTTTTCCACTGTGCCACCTTCAATATAAGAGTTCCTTACTTGTCTCTCAGGTTGACAGCCTCATTTAAATATGAAAAAATTATGAGTCTTCAAAGGCACTGGAGAAGATTGTAGTTTAAGGTTAAGGTTTGTAATGTTTTAAATTTATAAGATTACTTATAAGAGGAAAATTAATCTAGGAATTATTGTTGGCAAATGAGGTTTCATTTAGATTAATGAAAGATAAAGAATAATGATGTAGAAAAAATTACAAATAAATGTGTGAGAGTGTGTGACTGACAGAGCTAAAATTTGTCCACAGCTAATCTCAATCTCACAAAATGCTACCAGTTAACAGTGGTTGGTCCTGTTTTACTGGTGGGCATTATAATTTATAGCCGAGTTTTTGACTATAAAGCAAGTGTCTGTCTTCAAATTTCAATGCAGAAACTTTGTATTTATGTACATGTCATTCTTTTATGATTAATGAATCTAAATTAAACCTAATTAGATAGCCCTAGTTCCTAGATTTATTTTCATCTGGTAATTAAGCTGATGAACCTTAAAACCTAAACGTTAAATTAAACGAAATTACTCTCAATGATCATACAATTTTCTACAGTGTTTTGGAGATTTTTTTTTTTTCGTATTTAGATGAGGCTGTTAAGCTGACAGGAGTAGGGAACTCTTAATTTGAAGGCGGTTAATTAGTGGAGTGCAGTAACTCAGGTTACTAATACTAGTAATCAGGTGCAAGCCCACCCATATGTAAAGAAGCAAAATATTGAGTTCTATAATTGTTTTGCAGCCAAAATAGAAAAAAGAGAATTTGGAACAGAATTCATGTTTTTGTTTCTGCACACTAAAATAAAAAGTAAAAAATGAGCGTTTATTACTGCCACTTTTCAATTTTAGTTAAAACAAAAGTTAACTAACATTTGTTTCTTTGTAAATCTTTTTTCTTATGAGTCTCTCTGTCTTCACAGATTCTTGTGATGAATGTCCTCAGAGGACAAACTCAAATGTGTCATCCATCAGAGTATTGGTCAGGGACAAAATGCTGTCCTATGTGTCCTGCTGGTAAGATCCATTTAAATATTGATGGAATATTTAATTTGAGTCTTTTGTTTTACTGCCAGCTGTCAGTCTTCAGTCTAGCTGAAGAGTAGACAGGAAAGGGGGGGGAAGAGAGAGAGGATGACATGCAGCAAAGGGCCACAGGCAGGAACTGACAGCCTCCATCCATGGGGTTTAACAGCCGCACCTTTATTTATTATTTTTAAACTTTGGCTCCACCTAGTGGTAGTAATAAGAATGACACTGTATTAGACAGCAGTGCATGTCTTTGTCTGCTCACAACATTCACTTAATTCTTACCAAAATTACATATTTTATTCAGTGTAAACATTATATTGCATGAAATTAAATTGTTGGTTTTCTGTTCAACAGGAAGCAAAATCAAAACATTTTGCACACAGTTCCAATCAACTCCCTGTGTGCCCTGCACTGAGGGAACCTTCATGAATCGACCAAATGGACTTAGATGGTGTTTGACCTGCAACAAGTGTGATGCAGGTACAGTCCTGTTCATATTTCCTAATTATTAGTGTGAAGACAGTAAGTAGTTTTATTACCATAAGTCTCACTGTTGATGCTGTGTAAGAACTGAAAAATCTGTTGCTGATCCAGAGACTCAGTTTGATGAGTTTAGGGCAACTAGGGAGAGGGAGAAGGAGAGAAAGAGAAAAGAGAGTGCTGAGAGGGAGCACGTTAAAAGAAGAAAAGACCAGGAGGAAAATGCTGTAAAATTACAGATATATTGACCTAACATATTGGTATTTCAAATATTATATTTAAATATATTATAGTTTATGTATTTCATGTAATTATTTGGGTTTTTTTCTTAGAATTCTAATTTCAACCTCATTTTCTATCATCTTTGCCTCAGAAATGGTACAATAGAGTTATTCAATCAGATTTTTTTTATGTTGTCTCCAGGCAGAGAAAGGTTAGAGCAGGATCACTCATTGGTTAGGACTTCATGAATAGGACAAAAGGCAATAGCCTGTGTGTTATTTTAGAAAGTGGCAGGTGAGGTAACCAATCACATTTTGATTTACAGACCAAAAATCATCCATTAAGTGTTTAAAAATGGACAGAGGTATCTTGCTCGAGACGAAGCAGTCAAGAACACTCCTGTTGCTGTGTGGCTAACTTGATAGTCCTTCATTTTCAAGGTGGGCTTTGGCAGCATAGTGGAGCATGTCAGAAGTTACCTGGCTGCTTGCTGTTTATTTCAACAAATCCAAAATCCAAAATTCCATTTTGCTGAATTTATGGTGCTTCTGGCTGAGTTTTGGTTGAACTGAAGTCCTAGCCAACAGTCAGGGTTCACAACTGACTGTAACTGATTACATCTACTCAGATTACTTAGTTATGAAATCATTTTTGGAGATACTTAGACCTTTATTAGTAGTTTTTTGAGTATGTAATGTACTCTTACTGAAGTATGCATTACACTATGTAATCTACTCAGTTACTTTTAAAATCATTATTTAGTACAATTTGAATAAACATCCAAACCTTTCATCTGCATTTTAGTAGCCAGTAAGTCTGTGTGACTGCAAACAATCCAATGAAAACCAGGACATATGAACGTCCAGGTTTGGAGAGGTGACTGTGACCACTGTGTGAACGGCACACAACTTTGAAACTCTGAAACTTCACTGTTAGATGATCTTACAAAATAGAAGGTTTTTTTTGGTTTTTTTAAAGTCGTCACAATGCAATAAATATTTCCTCATCAGTGTTTTTAAATCTGATGTTTTTGGATGAATATTACTGCTGCATTAATGTTTATGTTTATGTGGAAGCAGGTGTAAACAAACCAGAGACTGACATGGTGCAACAGTAAAACTTTGTCGGGAGAAAAACAGCTCATCCAAGATTGCTTTAAAGAGTTTATTTCACTAAACAAAGACCATAATCCATAAATTTACTCTTCATCCTTCACTTTATCACAAACATTCAAAATCAACACATTTGAGTTGAGTTGAGAGTTTTCACTGAACAGGTTAAAAGGTTCAAAAGGGTTGTGTAGTTTCGTGTCTTCATTATTTTCCCTCTACATGTGTTGACAGGCTCTGGTTTGAAGATAGAGACGTCATGTACAACAACATCAGATACAGTTTGTGAACCTCTGGATGGATTCTTCTGTTTGGATCCTGCTGAGGACGGTTGTGTGGCAGCACAAAAACACAAACGCTGTCAACCAGGACAATACATCAGTCAGACAGGTTGGTTTAGGTGCAGATTTTAAGATTATAGATATAGTTTAAGATTTAAATGAGAACACCAAGGTTCAGGGAAAATGACTGAATGGTCATTAAAGCTGCAAGCAGTGCTGGTCGGTTCCACACTCACACACAGAGTAAAACTTGATGTCCACATCCACAAATGATGTTATGAGGGTCATAACATCATGTATCTCTAAAAAGTCAGAAAACAAACTGTTTTAAAGGAGGGAGGACAGTATGGGAGCACAGGGTTGTCAGGTGTGACTGTGGAATGGTTTACATGGCGCTCTGGTCAGTTACGAGGGCTCCTTAGCAGAATTTGGTTTAGGGCCCCATGGAGGTCAGGGTCAGCTCTGCACACTACAATAGCTTTGCTATTTATGCCATGCACAAGAAAGCAAATGTGTCTGGCTTCAAGTTAATTCGCTATCTTGCAAACTTGGCAAAAATGGCAACTACACCACAGCACCAGCTTTGCCCCGGGTGTAAGATCGGGCCCTACAAGTCATTATCCTGACAGCTGAGCACATGATGTGCTGGTGGTCACCCAGTGAATGAAGCGAGCAGGCGTTCATTTTGAGCTGCTTGTGTGTACATGAACAACTGTAGTATGTAAACGACATCATCAGAAAATAAAAGTTACTGCTCAGTATAAAGGCACCAATGGCTGCTCTTGTTTCCAAAGTCCTCAGTGTTTGGGATCAGATTTTGAGCAGAAGAGCTCACCTGTGAGTTACAGCTCACAGTTTTACTGATGAGTGTTTCCATTCCTCTGGTTTTAAACCAACTTCTGCTGCCTCATGACTGGTAAAGTTAGCAAACTTTAGCAGCCGCTGGCAGTGAGACATCAGCATTAACACAATGGAGAAAAACATACAGTGAGTTTATCACTGAAATTATGATAGAAAATCATATTTAATCATGTTTAACGTCATGTTGTTTGAACAGATATAATGTGTGTTTGTACAGGAACATCATCAAGAGACACTGAGTGTTCTGACTGCAGTGATGGAACATATTCAGATGGAACATTTACATCCTGTCAGACACACACACAGTAAGTGAAGCTTCACATCAGACACTTGAATTCTTACAGCAGCAGTGAATTCATGGTGTCCTACAGATGTTCCTGTAAAAAATGTCCCTCTGTCATTCCAGATGTGAAACAATGAACCTTCAGTTGATCAAACCAGGAACTGTTTCAGCCGATGCTGAATGTTTAGGACAGTACAGTTTGGACGTTACATTACTTGTGGTCAGCACTGTTGTATCTCTTGTAATAATTGGAGCAGTTGTATTGGTGCAGTATTATCTCATAAAGAAGAAAAGATGTCTATGCAGAGGTATGATTTACATTCATAAAAAGAGTTTCATATTTTTGATGGATAATATTGTCTGTCACATCATGAAGTTGTTGATTACAGTGTTTTTCATTGCTGTTTTATTACAGAAAGAGAAGGAAATGCAAACAATCATGAACAGGTTTGTTTTATAATCTCTTAACTGTTATTATAAGTCTGTTTCTCTGCATGTACAGTAGTAAATAGGAATGATTTTTCTTCTGCTTCATGAAATTATGTCACTTATTTATCAATATTTCACAAAAAGGTCCTGAGTGGAGAAAGAGAAGGAACAATACAGACTATCACAAAATGATCAGAGCAGCAGGTAAGACAGCAGTGTGTCTCTGTAGAAAAGACCTGAAGTTTCAGAGTTAATGATAATTGAGTAATGTCGCCACTATTTAATGTGCTGTTCAGGGATCAGTTTATTCACTGCTGGTTATGTTATATGGTTAGCCACTCCCACCTGCCTTCAAGCGGTAGCTGATGTCACACATCAGCATCTGTATGCTTTAGAGCAGGGATATTCAACTAAAATTCAAAGAGGTCCAGTTAGAGAAAATTTCCTAAAGCAAAGATCCAAAACATCATAATGTCTAACTTGTGTTATGACAGTGATATATATACTGAAGTAGTGTAGTAGTTGTATCAACGTCTACATCAGGGGTGTCAAACTCATTTTGGTTCAGGGGCCACATACAGACCAATTTGATCTCAAGTGGGCCGAACCAGTAAAATTAAAGTATAATCTATTGATTATTCTGGCGATGAATTGAGTAATCGGACAAGAAATATTGCATGTTCTGCATTTTTTTCTGTTACATTACTTTTGTTTTATTTAAGAACAATGGTAATATACAAAAAAGAAAATAAGACAGGTCTGTTAAATGAACAACTATAAATTGCTAAAGTAAAAATACTCAGTAAAGTAACTTTACTTTTAATGTGGATTTACTTTTACTGTATTTACTTTACTTTAGCACAAAGGTAAAAGTAAAGGTAGTAATGTCTGCAGAAACCACAAACAGAAGAGTGAACTAACTCTTTTAACTGAAACAGTCACCAGAATGTTTTGTTCACATGTTAAAATCACAACATTTTTCTTCTGGAGCAGGACAGACACTCCCAGACCCCCAGAGGACAGAGGACAGAGGACAGGGGACTGGTTTACCAACATGACACCCTTTTCTCCTCTTATGAGTTTGCACGTCTGTATTTAGTCATCAAAAAATACCAATAAGAATATCATTAAAGTACAATAACAGCAATAAAAATGTTGAATTTTCAAAAAAGGAAACAATAACATACAAGATTTTTAAATTGTAATTAAGTAAAAACACTAATACCACAATGTAGAAATATCTAAGTAAAGAATGTGAGTATTTTTTCCATCACAGCAGGTCAGTGATCTATGGAAGCCCATTTCCGCCACTGAAAGAAAAAATTATCCTCAAGGTAAGTCATAATTATGAGATAAAAAAGTAATAGATAGAAAGTCGAAATTATGAGATAAAAAAAAGTCATAATTATTAGATTAAAAAAAGTTGAAACTGTGAGATAAAAAGTCGAAATTGTGAGATAAAAAGCCATAATTATGAGATAAAAAGTCAAAATTCTGAGATAAAATGTCATAATTATGAGATATGGATATTTTAAGTACATTTGTAGACAGTGTTCCATCTGTACAAATGATTTATCATCATCGTTATTGTTGTTGTTACTAACACTAATAGTCTTGTCACCATTACAGTATGATAAAACAAAATAATGTATTTAAGAATGAAATGGTCTTGTTCCATCATTTAGCATTTGTATTAATTACCAGGCTCAGTTTTAATCACAACAAAGTATAGCTTGTGTGCATGAAGAGGGAAAAGCCTAATGGAAGTGTAAGTCAAATATGTGACGTAGAATTGATAAACCGTCAGTTGTTTTCTAGATATGAAACAATTAAACGATTATTGAATTAATTGCCAACTATCTGGATTATCAATAAATCAGTTTGAGTAATTTGAGATGAAAAAATGTCAGAATTCTTTTATTCGAGCTTCTCAAATGTGAATATTTTTTTGGTGTCTTAACCCCTCTATGACAGTTAACTAAATATTTTTGGGGTTAGGCTTTGGGAAGCACTGATTGACCCTTTTCAAATTTTAAAACAAATAACTTGTAATCGATTAATCAAGAAAATGATCGACTGTTTAATCAACTATGTAAATAATCGTTAGTTGCAGCCCTACTTCAGTCAGCGTAATACCTATTGTACCATAAAATATTAACGCAAGCCAGGTCAAATAATAACCCTTTTGTGCAAACCTCTTTTTACTACATAGTTCTGAAATAAATTCAGAGAATTTAGTGCATAAACTTGCTCATGGTTTATTTAACCATTTTGTTAATTTTTACAAAAAATAGCATTTCCAATCACATTTATTACAGTTTGCTTCAGGCCTCTATATTTTATTGGCAATGAATTCAACATCCAGCCAAACATGTAATCATACCTACAGACACTACAGGTAGTAGGTCAGTCAGTACAATTAAATGGAGTGATTATACCCATATACCCACTTTAAAGTCAGAGCTCATAATGATTTTTTTTTTCTGTAGTGTTCTGCAACTGTCCCAGAATTTTCCCAAATTGAAGTCCTTTTTTCATTCTACATAATAAGCTTAAATGTAGATTAATACGCCTAAATGTAGTTTAATAACTTTTTTTTAAGTAACTTAAATCATTTCATTGACTCACGTGGGACCAGCATGGAAATTCTGTTGCTTACTTATACCAGAGAAATTGGAATTGGCCACAATAACTTTTCATAATTCTTCTAGTAATTTGTTGAGTTACTGTTTCTCATTAAAGCTGGAAATTTACATACACACATTTCACCTACTTCACACCTATTAGTAAACACCTAATTTTTTTTTTTTTTTTTTTTTTAACAATATAACAGTGTGTGATAGTGTATGATATAGTTTAGAGCTTGTGCTGGTGCCCACTCACAGTTTTTGAACACCTAATAAACAAAATTATTAGTAATATATATTAGTATATGGTATATTACCAATATTTTCACCACTCTATTTTGCTATTGGTCAGCCTTTTCTGACAGGAAGCTGTTGCTCTATAAGTCAAATATCGCTCTTTCTCAACTATCCAAACTCAGGCTTTTGCCAGATCAGTAATTTTATCCTGCAGAACATATGAGTTGCTGGTCTGCTACTGCCTCAATCAGCTTGCTTGTGTTATTGTGTGACTTTGGTGTTTTAAAAGGTTAGGTTGGAGTTTGGTTGCTTTGGAGATCGTGATATTTGACTTGTATAACAGCAGGTGTTTCTCACAAGGTCAGACAAGATCATAAGATGGATGAGCTAGGTGACTACTTAAGGTCACGGCATGTGTCTGAGGAAGACATACAGCAAATGGTCAAGGACAAGGTATTTATTATACACAGGAAATAATTTTGACAGATAACACAAGCCTAAACAAATTAAAAAAACAAAACAAAACAAACAAAAACAAAGTTTTGAAGAACTCTGTAAATATTTTGACTCAAGAATTCATGAAATATTTCTTCATTTTTAGATTGATTCCAGTGTCGTAAAACTCATGACAGATGAACAGCTGAGAGAGTATCTGCCATCCTACGGTGATCGAGTGGCTGTTTTTGGATACTGCAGACAAAAGGAAAAAGAACCCAGCAGTCGCAAGTCCAAGATTTTTGAGAGACTGAGAGGAAAGCTTACAAGAAACAAAGGAGATGATGTGGCTGAGAACGAGCATCAAACCCATCCAAAGAATGAGATGGGACATTTATGCAGGTACGCACCAAAAAAGGTGGGGGAACCAGAAAAGAGACTGTCCTGAAGGACTGTAAAAAACAGAACTTGATTGAAAAGGCTCTGCAGTTGTTCTTTCCAGGAAGAATAAATGCAGAGGGGAGCCTTTCTGATTTTGACATTGATTTAACTGACTTTCAGCAGCATCCATTAGAGGATAATATCACAGTTGGGGAACTGTATGAAAAGACAAAGTTACCTCTGTTACGTTTTTATTTAACAACCAAGAAGAGAGACATTGCCAGTGACATAAATCTGGAGGAGGAGACTAGTGATGCAACTGCAAAAGAAGGGGAAAAGTCACATGACCAACCTGATGTCTATCATCACTCTCCAGACACTTCTGCAACAGATGTTGTGGACATAAATACTTTAGATGTCATTTATGTTGGACAGAACACAGTATTTGCAGATACAAGCAGTGAGGGTGTTTCCCTTCTTTACACCACACTCAACCCAACTGATGCTTTGTCAGAACAGGAAACATTACTTCATGTGAATGCTTTAGAGGATAGTGGCATTGTAACTTTCCATGCAGGAAGCATCTCTGGGATGGAGTACTCCAGTCTTGATGATACCTTGCCTCAAAAAAAAAAAAAAAAAAAGGAGAATGTACATGTTTGGGCCTGAAGGTACCTCAAGGGTTAAGAAAATAATGCAGCAAACAGTGGAGTTACCATGTGGAGACAAAACTGGAGCAGAAATGACTGTTTAGAGAAATAAATATGATTAGAAAATGTTACAGTAAATGCTAAAATACATTACCTGATGGCTTTTCATAATATTTATAAAGGTATTTATATTTCTGTTACATGTTTACATTTATTTGCAATAGCATTCAACATACAGTATTTAAAATATATGTATTTCTTGTGTGTTTTCTTTAATGTATGTATAGGTTTTACCTGATGTCTCATACCTAACACCTAAAACTTATGACAAGTGAAACTGATGGAAATAATGGAGTTGAGAAGCTCAGTAGTCAAACTAAACTGCTGCACCTGCAAAATAAAAGAAAAAGGAAAAACTGCTTGGTTGTTTGTGTGGAATCCATCTAAACCTCTGTGTCGATATCACCCATAAACTCCTTCCATAATATGTCATAAAAAGCCAACTGAGAACCTTCACACAGCAAACAGATTAAGGAACAAAGAGCGATGAGTTTAACAACTGGTTTACCACCATCGGTGAGCACTGCAGGTAAAAGTGAAAGAGAAGCACGAGCTGTTATAAAACCCAAAGACTCATACAATGCCTATAAAAAAGTATTTACCCCCTTTGAGGTTTTCCCCTCTTATTGCTTTAATAAATAGAATCATAGTTGATATAATTTGACCAAAAGAATTACAAAAAAAACCTCTAATGTCAAAGTGAAAACAGATTTCTACAAAGTCATGTCAATTAAATAAAAATATATAAGTGATTACACAAATATTCACCCAATTCAAGTCAGTATTTAGTAGATGCACCTTTGGCCGCTCTAGGCACATATACACACGTGCCATATTCCTTATGCAGTCACTTACATATTTTTGAGTCATTGACATTACTTTGTGGAAATCTTCACTTTGATGTTGCAGAGGGTTTTTGTTTGTTTTATTTAGTTTTTTTTTTTGTTTTTTTGTTTTTTTGTTTTTTTTGGTAAAACTTCTGTGTCAGAAAAGCCAAATTATATTAACCATGACTCAATTTATAAAAGCAATAAGGGGGTAAATACTTTTTATAGGCACTGTATAACACAAAGGGTTCTGGGAATGTGGTTTTGGGATCTGATTGGTAAAAGTAAATCATAAAAAGATGGTCATACAAAGTGCAAAGATACAGTCAAATTCCGTCTCTGTATTCAAGCCATCCAAGTGTGAAACTGGACATCTCCAGTTCTATTTTTTCTGTCCACTAACAGCTCTTGTCTGCTGTGTTACACTGTTGGAAGGAGTTTTTTAAAAAGAAGATTCAAGTGTCTGAAAGTTGTTTTCTAACAGACTAACCTTTTCACGATAATCTAAACATCCTAATATATATCCTTATAGTAAAGAGCAAAATCTCTGTTAAAATCTCGTCTACAGTCTGAGCAAGATCAAATCAAAGTGTGATTGGTTAATTCACCTGTCACTTTCAAAACACGCTATGATCTTCTGTCCCTTCATGAAGTCTGAACCAGTGAGTGAGCCAGATCTAACGTAAAAATGCGTAAAGACAACATTTTGCCGTTTTCTGG